>JBAWJQ010000083.1:0-600000 GCA_037783105.1 Bactrocera zonata | reverse complement strand
ATTTCGATTGGTCAGTTAGTATGGTTTGTTAGTTGCTGTAGTAGTCCGATATGAACAATTTGTTCTGGGATTGTAGTAGAGCCATAGACAATAAATCATTGAGCACTTCGTGAAGATATCTCAACAAATATGAAAGATTTTCATACTAGAACTAAAATTTGATTGGTCAGTTTTTATGACAGTGCTATGCCATACTAGTTCGTCATGTACAATACTTTCGGAGATTGCAGTGGTGGCGTAGATAATTAATCTTGATGAACTTTGTAGAGATATCTCGTGAAATACGAAAGGTTTCTATACAGGAACTTGATTTTTTTAGGTCAATTTGTATTGCACCTATATGACATACTGTTTCGATCAGAACAAAAACTTCGCATATTGCATCATTACTCTGGGCACTAATTATTGTCAAATTTCATGTAGATATCTTGTAAAATGCAAAAGTTCTCCATACAAGCACTTGATTGTGATCGTTCAGTTTATATGACAGTCATATGCTATAAAGGTCCGATTTCGATGATTCTATAAAATTAGCGGTATCTTGAGAAGAAAAGGAGCTGTACAAAATCTTAGATCGATAACTGGAAATTAAAGGAAATAGACGGGCAAACTTCGACTCAGTTCGTTAAGTCGATAATTTATATACACATTTTCAAGGTCTTTGACGTCTTCTGAGGGTCATAGACTTCGTGTCAAGCTGTTCATTGTATAATAACGTTATTTTTCTACAATAAGCAGAAATCGCTAAGTATGTGGATACCGTCATTTTAAAGCGGTGATAAATTTGATTAATGAAGAAGAAGAATGGCAGAACTGGGATATAAAAAGTACACGCCCATATTTTTTATAAATTTTTAAAACGCCCAATATTCATACATCATGCACATAACTAATATTAATATTATTTCGGAGTTTCGCATTATTTGCTGGCTGTCTCTCTGTCATAACAATCCATTTCGAATACAAGCTCATCGAAAGCAAGCTACAAAAGCGCTCAGTCTGGCAGAAAATTCTTATCACAAAGAACTTTATAAACATGGCTGAGCGTCAGAGCTCTCCGTGGTCGCAAGCGCAACAATATTTCCAGTTTGCTTGCGAAATGCCAGCAATTAAAAGCGCTTAATTCCATTTCGCCTCGCCACGCAGTGCGCCACAGCGTATGAGTAATATTTTGGGTGTGGAGGCAAACAAGAAAAAAATCCATATCGAAAGCATTTTTAACACACAATTGCTATCTCTTCAATGATTTATGACCGATTATATGCATTTACAAGCCGCAATATAGCCAAAAACAATAACAACAATCGAGTGCACAGCTGCAAAAACAAACTTTTCATTGCTGCCACAAAATGCTGCGCACCCGTGGCATTGTGGCGGCGCAAATTTGCTGCTAGTTGCTTGTTGTTGCTTTATCTGCTGGCGCTTTGTAGCGAAAGTGTTGCAAAGCAGGCGCAGCAATGCAGTTTAATTTCAGTTGCCTTTACGTGTTTCATTTGTGCGAGCGAACGTTTGTTGCTTTTTTCGTCGTTTTTGTTGCCTCATGCATAGTTTCGCTTGTTTGGCAAAAGGTGAATATATGTTTGTATGTATGCTTGTGCGTTTTTCATGCATTTTCACTATGCGAATTGTTTTGCCGTGAAAGTGGAACAAGTTTTCGTTTGGTTTTTGCCTTTCGTTGGCGGCAACTTTTCGACTGTTAACCATGAAAATGCCAATTGCACGCGCTAGGCACACACGCGCGCATACTCTTACACTCGTTTGTGCTGCTGCTTGCTTTGTGCACTGTAGCGAGCTGCTGGCGCCTTTCAACTGCAACTGGCAAAGCGCCGCTTGCGTTCGCTGAAAGTTCCCGCTTATCTGTCGCTTGCAATTTATTTATTTGCGTCGGCTTTTGTTACTGCGCCGCCGCCATTGTGGTTGCTGGTGTTGTAGCTGCCGGTGCTGCAATTGAAATTTATCGCACTTTCTGCAGCTGCCACCGCCGCTGCGGCCGACACATTCGCGCCCCAATACGATTTCAACACCAAATGTGTCGCTGCGCTCCGCCCGCCGCTCGCAACTTTCAAGTACGAATGCTCGTGGCAGCGTCTCTTGAATTTTTAAAATTTTGCCGTTTTTTCTCAACACGCTGGGTTTTTTGCTGTTTTGTTTGCGTTTTTTTCGTTGACTTGGTGCTACCAACGCCTTCGCCTTTCTTGTCGGCGCACGTGACACAATTATAATTTCGTTATTTTTTTTGTTGATGCATTGCGCTTTCTTCTTATGCGGTTTTTAGCGTTTTTCGCTGTGAAGTTTTCCCGAAGTGCAAATTTTTGTGTTTCGTTTTTTTTTTGTGTGTGTTTGTATTGCCTTCACTTTCTAATCTGCTTGGTAACCCTGAACAGTGTCCGTTATTTATTGCTGCGCTGGAAATGCATTGCTTTCGCTTTGTTGTTTCTATTGTTATCTTTTTGTATTGTATGCATTTATTTTAAGCCAATTTATTGCTGTTTTTTTTAATTTTTGTAGCTTTTTTATTGTTGGGTTTTGTTATTTTTTAGCTTATTTTCTTTAGTTTTAGTATACTATATAGTTCGTGCTGACTTATTTAGAGGTTTTATTGTTGTTGTTGTTATCTTACATTTTATTTACCGCGTTTTTTGCTATGTTGATCGCATGTCGCTCGCAATTTACGGCGTAACTTTACATATTTGTTTACGAAATAAACAGTGTGATGCAAAACATCGTCAATTGTTGTTGTTGTAGTGAGACTGATTCCGAATTATGAGCCCAGCTATGCATTTATGTTCAATATGTATGCATATGTGTCCGATTTATTATCAAATAAAAGAGTTTTCCATGCAAGAGCTTCATTTTGATCGATCAGTTTGTATGACAGCTATATGCTATAGTGGTCCGATCTGAGCGATATCTTCTGCTTTTATAGTCTTGTTTTAGGCAATATTTTGTACCGAATTTCGTGAAGAAATCTTGTTAATTAAGTAAGTTTTCCATACACGAACTTGATTTTTGTCGGTCAGTTTGTATGGGAGCTATATGATATAGTAGTTTGATCTAGGAAAATTCTTCAGATATTGTAGCATTGTCTTCAAAAATAATTCTTGCCAAATTTCGTGAAGATATCTTGTTAAAGAAGAGAGTTTTCCATACAAAAACTTGATTTTTGTCGGTCAGTTTGTATGAAAGCTATATGCTATAGTAGTCCAATCTAGGAAATTTTTACAAACTTTGTAATATATATTTGAAAAATAAGTCCTGCCAAATTTCGTAAAGATATCTTCTTAAATAAAAAAGTTCTCCATACAAGAACTCGATTTCGACATTTTATACGGCAGCTATATGCCGTAATGATCCGATCTGAGCGATATATTCTGATATTGTAACCTTTGTCATAACAACAATATGTACCAAATTTCGTGAAAATATTTTCTCAAATAAAAATGTTTTCTATACAAAAATGTAAAAGATAAAAATCTTGTGCCAACTTCTCTCACTTTTTCGTCTATAAAACTGTTACAAATATATTATTTTTTTTATTAATACTTTTATCCGATTTCTTAAATTGTGCAATGGTTTTTAAAAATTTCTTAAAATATACTTTTTTGTTTGAGTTTTAAGTAACTTTTCCCTAATCATTTTCTTCCACTAAAATTTAAATTTTCAATTTCATTTTTAAGTATCTTTAAAGTCGTTTAAATATAGTTTCATTTCTAAAAATATATGAACTTGTATATGTATGTATGTATGTGCATATTTGAACAGCTTTGTGAAGGTCAATAGTGTATTTGGTGCTTGAACTCTGACGATAACTCAAGTGGCAGCACAACCGGATTTCTCCATTTAGTCATGCGGGCGCTCCAAGTCGGCTTGCATTGCATATATCTCTACATAGTAGTGTGCGAGTTGTGTTCGCCTCTTTATGCTTCAAATATTAACTTTTATTACTACTTTACGCTCCATTATTTGCTTACGTTTCTCTAACTGGGTCAGATTTTATTTTTGTTTCTTCATTACAACGCTTTTTATCTATATTTTATAATATTTTATGGCTTTGTATATTTATTGTTTAAAGCTTTATCACAATCTGCGTTTTATCTACTTACTTAGCTATAATAAAATAATTTTTTTTTGTTTTTTTTTCGTTTATGATCGTCTAGACGATTACTCGCCATGCTATTTATTCAGTTTTCAGTTTCTTTCATTTGTTTAAATACTTACATTGAACGGTATTTTTAGTTTTGTGTGATAAGCAAATAGAATTGTTGTGGAAAAATACTGCAAGAAGCTTACCTGAAACGAGAGAAGTGGAGATTAAGGTAAAATATATGTTTGTATACATATACAATGTATTATAGGTAAGTTTCAACGAAATATTTCACATAAAATAATCCCCGGAGAATTAAAGTAGATTATAGCAATTTGTATTGGTACTACATAGGTATGAGAGAGAATTTTAACGTTTCAACCAAATGTCAAAAACGTTATAAACAAATGCTCGTCTAGATGTTTCACGACACTTTATTTTTCATCTAACTGAATACCTCTGTATGGGATTGAATATAAATCGAATATTTTCATAATATTTCAAATACTACAACATTGAATTCTGCAGTCAAAGGTCACTGAGAACCTGAGGACTTCGAGGATTTATTTTACTTATCTTTTCGGACATAATTTCTTCGTCAACAGAGATGTTTTCAATAAGTGTCGCGTTCACTCGAAATCATTAGATCGTATGAAAGTAATATCCCAACGAAATATCATGAATCATATTTCTCAGCAATAATCATTGAGACATATGAGGTGGAGTAGTATTGGAAAGATGTTGTATCTAATGGCGGTATCTCATACAGAACACCTATTATTAGTAGCGTGGATTTTCAGTTCTCCCAGACCCTAGTACTGCTTTCTTGATCTTGATGTTCATCGGTAAGAGATGTCGCATGATCCATTGCATCAGCTAGTTTAGATCTCTGTATATAAGATCAATATCTCGCTGCAAAATACCATAAGTACAAACGTATTGTTGGTTATCATAATTCCGTTCTTTAACAGTCCTAAGAGTTTCCATATGCTCTTTATTCGAGAAACTCCGAATAAAGCGCTCGTCCAACGACTGTTCAGCTGTATCCTCAGCTGATATACTTCTGTGGCCAAAAAATAAGGTGACATTTGAATTTAAACTGCGCGCGTCGAAGGATTTAGAGAATTATTTTCTTTTTAAGGTTAACAGTACTGTCAGTAACATTTATGTCAAATTTCATGTCAAAATATTCATTAGTGTTTGAGAAACGTGAGGTTTTGTGAGCTGCCAAAAGCAAGTTTTTCGTTTTTTGCGATGTCGAAATTTGTTGAGCAAAAAATTTGCATTAAATTGTGATTACGGAATCAATTTTCTGCTGCGGATACGTTGAGGATGGTGCAGAAAGCCTTTGCCGATGAGGCTATGTCTAAAAAAAATGTTTACAAGTGGTATAGTGAATTCCAAGCCGGTCGTGAATGAGTCGAAGACGAAAAGCGTCCAAGGCGACCATCAACCTCAACCGACGAAGCTCACGTTCAACAAATCAAAGATTTGGTGTTGAAAAACCGTGGATTACTAATTAGAGACCTTGCTGATGAAGTTGCGTATCGAAAACCTCAGCTAATACCATTTTGAAGGATGTTTTGGGCCTCAAGCGCGTCAAATCTCGACTGGTACCGAAAACATTGAATTTTTTGGAAAAAAGGCGTCCGTTGAAGTGTGTGAAACGATGCTTTCCGACTACCAGGGTGTCATGAAATGCATTATAACTGGCGATGAGACTTTGATCTATGCTTACGACCCCGAAACAACCGATCAATCGACCAAATATCGTGCCAAAAGAGAGCCGAGACCAAAAAAATCGCGCCAAAGTCACTCAAAAATCAAGGTCATGTTGAGTGTTTTCTTCGTTTATTGTGGTGTTGTGCATTATGAATTCCTTCCAACCGGTCAAACAGTCAACAAGGAATATTATTTGAACGTTATGCGACGTTTGCGTAAAGCTATCCGCCTAAAAAGGCCGGAATTGTGGAAAGACAATTCTTGGTTTTTACTCCACGATAACGCACCATCCCATACTGCTCTCGTAATTCGTGATCATTTCGCCAAAAACTCAACCCATATCATTCCGCAACCCCCGTATTCACCTGATCTGGCGCCGTGCGACTTCTGGCTGTTCACCAAGCTCAAAAGACCGCTGCGAAGACGGAACTGAAGGCCATCCCGGAAAGTGACTACAACCAGTGTTTCGAAGATTGGAAAATCCGTTGGCATAAGTGCATTGCATCAGGAGGGAATTACTTTAAAGGGGTGATGAAATTGATTTGGAAGAATAAATAAAGAATTTTCAAAGTAAATACAATGTCACCTTATTTTGCGGGCACAATATATAAATTATCGTTCGTTTTATTGAATACTTGAACCTCCCCATTAATAATCCTCTACCAAAATTGGGGAAAGGTTAATTCTTTTGTTAAGATTGATGTCTTCTGTGTGATTTTGTGATTCAGGCAAAACGTAAATGCGACAGAGTTAAAGGAACGCCCGAAACAGTAGACCCATATCGAGAGATCGGAAGTAAAACTTACTTTGATGTCGATTTACTCGTACATAGTTAAAAAAATAATGAGAGAGTTGAAGGGAGATACAACTTTTTTCGAATGATTGAGATCCGCATTACCTTAACTATCGATTTAATGGCCTCATTAATTCAGTCAGATTTCTGGGTTTAGTTTCATACTCGTTTTGCTTGACATAACTCCATAAAACAAATGTGATGCAGTCAGGTGAGGTGAACTGGAGGGCCAGCGATAAGTGGAGTTTCTTGATATTAATTTATTTTCAAATTTTAATAATTTTTTTGCAAAATTCCAGGCGAATAGTCAAAGTTAAAGGGTTTAAACGGCTTGTTATTTGAACTTTGTACGGAAACAGGTTTGTGTTATTATGAATTAACCGTTTTAATGGCTGTCTGCCAACTCCAAGTTGCGCGGAGAAGTTGTCAAAACTCTTGGATTTGCCCGAATTGACGAAGCAACAGCCGTGATTGTTTCTTGAACACGAACATACGGATATTGATGGAATGGTCTTCTTGCGATACTTTCATATTCGATAAAAACATGTTTACTAACCTCAAAATGGTTCATCTTCTCGAAGGAGTACCGCCAAAATCCCGTTTGAATTTCCTTTGAACAGATATGACGGACTGCAAAGCACGCTACTGGTGCACTATTCAACAGTTTAACAGTGTTTCAAGAAGTTGGCACTTTTTACTTATGCAAGTAGTCGCGAGCTCTCAAACACTGATTTAAACATCCTCAGTCTGTTACGCTCCATGATACTTGCTTATGGCTGATTCGTCTTCTTGAAATTAGAAAAATTCTTGATTTTACGCGCTCACTGCAATTACGCAAAATTCTAATAGTTGTTGTTGCTGCTGCAACTCACTTCGTGTGCAGCGTGCTTCCCGCGACTGTTTAGATCCTGACTTATAGCTACAATTACATACACAACAACAAAACTATAAGAAGTCCCGTTAGCAGTTGCAATACCGAGCTGCAGCGTATATTTCCAGACAGTTATGTGTCCTTAAGCCATTCTTGCGCTATTCCCAGCGGCTAGCGCAATAGTTGCCACGTTGTTGCTGTAGTTGTAGCTACATGCCGCAGGAAAGCAGTCTCTGCAAATTATGCCCCGCGCTGCTGCAATTTTCATATTTTACTAGCATTTTTATTTGCGAAAATTTTACCGTTTAGTTGTGAAATGCAATTTTTACATGAAAAACATTTCGTTAGCTTTTGCATGTCACTGCAAAGCCCTCATGCTTTCATGTGTGTGTGTGTGTGTGTGAGTTCATTGTTATTGTTGCTTTTAAGTTTATGCTTGCTCCCTGTTTTTGTTGTTGTTAGTAACAGTTACTCTGTTCGTTTGCAATTTTTATGCTTCTGTTGTTTGTTGCATTGTTGTTGTTGCTGCCAGCGGCATTGGCATTTGGACTTTTTGTCGCTGTTGTTTGCTTGTTGTTGGCTTTTACGCTGCAGTTGCCTGTGGGCACTGCCACTGCATTCCTCCCAGCAGCCCCTTTATACTATATGAGCATAGATATATGTGTGTGTGTGTGTGTTGAGTTGCCATTTCAGCTTGAAAGTTGCGGCAATTTTTTGTCTTTGCTCACACATACATACGCACATATGAATATTATGCAGGGGCATTCCCCTCGCAAATGCATAAACGCGAGATGGCAGCATCGCTTTTTCATATGTCTCTTGAAGTTATGTTTTTGTTTCTATGATTTTGCTTTGCATAGCGGTTAATGACCCATGTATGCATATGTGTGTGTGTGCGTGTGTGTGTAAATACTTGAAAGACCACTGCGAGTGGAATATACTCCCACTTTTATGCCATAATGCCATCTAACTGCCGCTCGAGTGAGTTTCTTATTGTTGTTGCATGTAAAGAGATTCTTCCCTTTAGCATAATTTATAAAACTATACGAAAAAGGGTTAGCAAAACGTAATAAAAGCGCATAAAGAAACAAGTTGGCTTCATAAAATTTTTAGTACTCAGTTTAAATCTATTTTTAGACAATATACAAGACCGTCTCTTTACGAGGACCCAATAATTACTTAACCTCAAAAAAAGCAAAGCTCTGGAAAAATTTTGAACAGTTTCTCAACCCCCTGCTACCTCGATATATTTGGATCGGCAATTCCCCAACTATTCTTCCTTAACCAGTCTGCTGTAAATTTTCTAGAGGTCAGCTAAGTGGGTCTTCTGGTGACAATCCTCTTCATTCCACTAAAATTTTGGACTGGCGAGTCACGTTTGGAAACAAAAACATGTCGAACGGAGTCAAATATTTGGGAAACCCTGGATAGGACGTGTTTCTTCGCCTAACAGTGTTTTTCTTTTGCAGGAACTCGGCGTTAAATCTGTCCAACTAATCTCATTTGCGAGTGAATTATTTATTCGCGGAAGACATTTAACTGCGAAATAGGGTAAAAACTAACCGTGAGTGGTGTGTTATGTGATATGTGTATGGAGTCTAACCCCTGGTCACCAGTCCAGAACAGTATGGAGACTCAACTGGTAGTAGTTTCGGCTACAAAGTCTGTGCGGAGACTTCATTCTAGTACTACGGGAGCAAGAGCCTTTGAAATACACTCAGACCGCTCATGTGAACTGGCTCTTCGGGGAATATTGTGGTTAAAACCCAAATGCGGGAAAAACTGACATTTTGTCAGTTGAATGTGGAGTTGCATTGCAACCGTGTGCCGGACCCAAAGTACGGAAAAGGTTTTAGATGACGCTATCAAGGTGGTTGAGTGTCCACTTCACACTACCAAATGGTACTGAAAATGCCTGGCTGATCAACGCTTTAATCTGAACCGCTGTACTCTTGAGTGCCTTGCGATGAGGCTGTCTAGAGCAGGTACCCACGTTAAACACACCGAACGTTTTTAGAAACCTATGATCGGTTAGCCCCTTTCCAGGTAAGGGATGTAAATCACATTTAGTGAGTAGCAAAAATGTGTTGAAAAGTCTTTCCGGCTGGTGAAGCAATATATTCGTGAGATCCACTGTTCAGACTGTTCGCTCAGCACTGAATTTTTCTCAGCATTAAATGTCTGGTATGTATATTTCGTCGGCTCTTTTTCAATATTCTTAAAATCCCCGGATACGACCTCTTCGAAACTAAAGCGGAGCAAATGAGAGGTCCGCTTCGGCCGAATTTCAGACAGTAGTTGCCTACGCGAATATATTAGGTCTGGTAAAAATAGATCCATAATTTCTTATACTTAGATTTAGTACTGAAAAAATTCTTCAAGGAAAAAATCGATTCCAGCTTAGCCCTATTTTACATTAAGTTAACCACAGGCAGTTATGGTTTCGTAGATTGCATTTGGAGCCGTTTAAATAAGACTGGATACAACACGAAGCTCGATGTATGATTGAGTTACAGCAGAAAACCTCATGTACAGAACTTCCATCAGCCAATTACCGGATGGTTACCGGTAATGGAAATTAGGTCAAATACGACAACGTCAACGTCGGCACAAAAAAATTAGCAAGCCAGTATTAAGGGTTCAAGAAGGCGTTACTATTTGTGTGGTGAGATTGGAAGGGAATCATGCGCCATGAGTTTTACCTTACAGCCAAATTCTCAATTCGCACCTGTAGTCTCAACATTGGAATCGCCTGTAGACATCAAATCCCAGAACAGGCCATCCATAAGCTCAACGCCAGAGCACACATAGAGATAGTGACTCGCGGAAGCTCCGAAAACTTAGTTGAGAGGTTCTTATACTATATACCTTTAGTTTGGATCTCGAACAAAGTGTCACTACTTCTTCCTATTCTGTCGAAGGCTTTTACTGGCAAAAAATTTGCCTCAAGAGAAGCTTGTGAAAATCGACGGTTCCAGGTTTTTGCCAATATGAACGAAAGTTCGTTTAAGCTTTGCACTATGAAACTATCTTAAAAGTATCAGCAAGTTATCCAACGAAAGTGTGTATAAGGAAAACGATTTCCTAACCGATTTCCAAACAAGGTATCATAACATAAAAAAGAAGACCTGATCCAGAGACGAGGAAAGTAAGGTTGAGATACCGCGAATATAACTAAGAGTTCCCTGAAAGCAGAACGAAACAAAGCAAAAAAAAAAGAAAATTCGTTGTATGATTGTCTAAACGGTGCGCGGAGAAAATACAAAAGTTTTAATCCTACAGTAGTCACGAAAAATGGTTTATTCTCTCCCTAACCCGACTCCATCTTACTTAAGCATCTGGAAGGTATCTCGTCGTAAAGGATCTTCATATCTTTCTAACTACTGTTGACACTTATCCCAAGGCTTCCACCAAACCATAGCATCGGCAGCACTATCTCGAGCAAGAGCCTGAATAAAAACGCTGGCCACAACTTAAAGACAAATTTACAAAGATGCTAATGAAAGACACTTCAAGCAAGAGAGCTCTAAGACTTTGTCCACACCCACGCACACACAAGTCAAGAATCTTAGACGCCGTCAGAGCACACTCACGGGAATCAGATACAACATCTTGCTGCTCCATAACAGCAACAAATGTAAATTTACTAATTACACAATAGCAACAACAAAAAGCAAAACTAACGCATGTGGCACAAACCAGAGAATGCACTTAAGTGTTACGTAAAGTTGTGCCGCAAGGAAGAGTGGTGTTTTCAGTGGGCGTGTCTGGCATAACTACTTAATGGCAGACAAGCTGTTTAATTAGTGCACACACTGTTGCAACTTTAATGGCGTTTATGCAGCAGCAGTGACATAAGAAGCAGCAACAACAACGGCTAGAGTTCCTGTGGTGCCGTGGGTAGCAATAAACTCAAGAAAATGCATCCACGGACGCTAGAGAGCAAACGAATGTACACATGAAATATGCAGAGGTGCAGACGAGCTGACTGCACTGGAGCCACAACAACAACAACACGGTTTTAGTGACATGGCAACATTAATATTTGCGCCACAAATGCAGCACCAGGAAGAGTGGGAGGCAACAACACTTTTGGGAGTTGCGCGCTGGTGCAAGGAGCTTGATAAGACGAGGAGCTTCGACCCAAGACTTCATGTAAGCGAGCAAGTAGACTTACAGCAACAAATGCTAAGAACTGCAATTTTAAATTTTTTGGTAAAGCAAGCATAGTTGCTGCAAGTAGCCGGTAATAAAGCAGTTATGCCACAACCACCTACCCAAACTTCGAATGGACTCAGCCGCCAGCTAACTAAAAGAGTTGTATATTGCTGCGTGGTATCAACTCTACCGAGGATATTCTCAAAAATTTAAATTACTGCAGTTTATGGCCACACTTCTGGTGCTTTTTAGAGGGGCCCGACAAAATTCAGCTTTAATTTTTTGGAAGACTTTTCCTCTCAAATGTGCAATCAACAGCTTGAAGTCGCCTTATGAGGAACTTTGGAAGAATATTACCATGCAGGATTTGAACCCGTGACTCACAGAGCAGTAGCAATATACTCTATGCACTCAGCTGTATTTCCATGTTTCTCATTTTTTCTTAGCCACCTTCTTCTTTCTCGTACCTCCTGCTTCTTAGTTCAACAGACAAATTTGCCGCAGCAAAACTCACCAACTTTCCGCTGACAGTATGCAAATTGTAGTGAAGTTATTGTTGTTGTAACAGAAGTTTTGTTATTTTCTAAAATAAGTGCAAATGCAATTTGCTCTCGTACAAATGTCTCGTTGCAGCAAATGAGATTTCGCAGCATTTTAATGATGTTGCCTTTTCAAGTTCCGGCAATTTTGTAAGTTTCTTCTGCAAAAGTATGTAACACATATACTTCAGCTGAAAGAGTAGTCCAATATGTAGTTAAACTCACCGCTAGATGGCGCCACTATAGCAAAAGAAATTTAGTATCTATACCTCAGTGATGCAGATGGCTGGTGCCAAATTCCAGACAACTTCAGATTCATAGTTAACGGTGTCAGAAGTCGGTCTGTCTTTATTTGGGCGTGATAGCTGAGAGAGTATGCAGCTGAAAAGAGCGCGTGGGTCATATCATGCAATCAATACTAGGCTTGAGAGAGCTGTCGACGTTATTTTCCTACAATAATCACCAGCGAAACTAGTTTGAAGTTGTCGAAGATGGTCTTACTGATTGGAAGTAGTCCACCGTTTTCTTGGATTCCCAATGTGTGGTCTTTATCAACTACCTGGAGAGAAGTAGGACGACCACCGCGTTATTTTCTTCTTTACAGGCGCAGACACCGCTTACGCGGTTATAACCGAATAAACAACAGTGCGCCAGTCGTTTCTGCATTTCGATATTTAGCGCCAATTCGAAGTCCAAGTGCAGCCAGACCCTTCTCCATGTAAACTCTCCAAAGAAATGGAGGTCTTTCTTTTCCTCTGCTTTCACTAGCGGCTACTAATTCGAATACCGTCAAAGCCGAAGTGTTCTTATCCATCCGGAAAACCTGTTCTAGCCAGCGCAGCCGCTGTCTTTTAATTCGCTGGACTATGTCAATGTCACCGTATATCTCATAGAGCTCATCGTTCCATCGGCTGCGGTATTCGCCACTACCAATGCGCAAAGAACCATTATTCTTCTGAAAAACCTTTCTCTCGAACACTCCTAAGGCCGACTCATCAGATACCGTCATTGTCCATGCGTTCTATTACGCCGATTGGATCGATTTTCGAAACACAGCTCTATTTGGTGAAGAGCTCTTCCAGCATATCAACGCAGGTCTTCATACAACTGCCATCGTTCCTGCTAATTTTATCGAATTAGGTAATGGACTATGGTTATGCACCGTATTCTATGGATAATAGTAAATATCGAAGAGAGGAGTAACATTTTTTTTTTAAATACGACTCGAGTGACCCAGTGACTCGAGTGATCCCTGCCAAATTTTTAGCTGTGGTTGTAGCCTATGTATTTGTTGGTTTTATGGGCCAATAGACTAACACCAAATGAGCCCGGCTTAGCAGAACTGAATTTACTGAGTTAGCAAATAAAATCAATTCACAATTTGGGGGTTAGTGTCATCACTCCGGTTGATTTTGACTCTGAGAACAACTACTGTGATAGCATTACGATACATGCATATGCCCTATGTTCGAACATGTGCCCATGTTCTTTGAAAGTAAATTTATACGTTTGAAGTCTGCCGTAGAAAGGAACATCATTGATATCAGAAAGGATGTCACAAATTTGGTCATCGCGAAGTTCTCAGAACGCAAAAGACATGAGATGACTTGCCAAATACTTTCCTCAAAAATTGTGCTACCAGCCTCAGTAAAGATATCACACACATATTCAGTTTTTACTCCGCAACAAATTGTACATATAGTCCGGAAAAACTGCTGCTGAGGCTGGCCCTCTCAAGCCAGAAATCGATATTCTAACTTATCGGAGACGCAAAGAAACAAACTGGACGCCCACAAAATTATCGATCTATGCAAACAGTGTTTTATAGTGTACTTTTAGGTAGATCTAATTCAAGTTAAATCCACTGGTGCTGAGTGTGGGCACTGTCTTAGATAGGTTTATCCTCAAAATTGGGAAATTTTAAGCAGCTAATGATCGTAATACTTTTTCGAATATAATTTACAGAGGAGCATGGATATCTAATGGCAACAATGTAATGATGACCTTATACAGAAATATGCGCCTAGAAATATGTCTCTAACAGTCAACTCACAACACTGTCTATACTTTTTCCATTACCATGTGGTTGTTGTTAATGAATTGTGATGCAAAAAAGGCGAGTCCATGCATGAGTCATCACTCATTTATAGGCCAATAAGTGAACTTTAAAATGCAGTTAAATAAAAAAAAAATATTTAATTTTAACATAATAGCTTCACACGCAACGCTCTTTGTTGTTGTCTACCTTTTTGTATTATTTAAAATAAATCTACAACAATAGCAACCACAGCTGTAAATAAGTAAGTAATAAGCTGGCAAACAAATTTTCACGGCAAGCGGATGGCGAGTTAAAAAATTCATATTTTTTGCAACAAAAAACGTAAAATGGTTTCATTAAGTCGTGGTATAAGTATATATAAGTATATATGTATACACACTGAAACATATATATACTTAATATTTATATATATGTAAGCTTATATTATATTTCACAGCATCTTGAACGATTGTTGCTTGCAGATTGTTGTTTCTGTCCATGTTTTTATACCCTTAACAGGGTATATAAAGTTTGCTACGGAGTTTGTAATAGCCAGAAAGCAAAATCGGAGAGACCATAAAACTAGTAAGTAGGTATATAAAAAATTTGTGCATCGAGATGAGTCCTTGTCCCATGTCCTTCTGTCTGTCTGTCTATATATGCGACCTAGTCCCTCAGTTTTTAAGAACTCGATCCGAAATTTTACCCACATCCTTATTTCTCAATAAAGCTCATAATTTGTGAGAACCGTCGATATCGGATCACTATATGATATAGCTACCATACAAACTGACCGATAAAAATCAGGTACTTGTAAGGAAAACTGTTTTGTTTGATAAGATATCCTCACGAAATTTGGCAGAACTTAATTTCCTAGTCAATGCTATAAAATATAATGAAATTTTCTTGATCGAACTCCTATAGCATATAGCTGCCAAACAAACTGAGCGATCAAAATCAGGTCCTTATAAGAAAACTTTTTTAATTGATGAGATATTTTCACGAAATTTGGCAGAACTTAATTTTCAAGTCAACGCTATAAAATATAAAAAAATTTTCTTGATCGGACTACTATAGCATATAGCTGCCATACAAACAGACCGATAAAAAACAGGTCTATGAAAGGAAAACTTTTTTGTATGACGAGATATCTTCACAAAATTTTACATGAACTATTTTCCAAAGTAACTCTACAATATCTGAAGAAATTTTGTAGATCTAACTATTATAACATATAGCTGCCATACAAACCGACCGATAAAAATCAAGTTTTTGTATGAGAAACTTTTATGTGAAGGGTCTTACAGCTTTAATCCAACCGAAGTAAATATCTTTTATTTTATTTTTTTCATTTTCATATACATATGTATTTACGTACATTTGTATATACATACATATGTACATAAGTACACGCTCGCACACTTTTTTCCGCACTTAAATTGCAAATGAGCTTTAAGTAGGTTTATTAACTCGGATTTTTTCCATCATTACTAGCCGTTTTTCTTGCTGTTGATTTTCTTCATTATTTACCTGTTTATTCGCTGTTTTCTTGTTCTTTTTTTTCTTATTTTTTTTTTTTTGTTCTCATTTTTTTTTTGCGCATTTCGTTTAAATGCGCACATTTCAGTCATTTTTGCCACCTTGCACATTCTGTTTCTCGCAATTGTCAGGCAGTTTGCATGCAATTCTCGCCGCTACTCTGTATTTTTGTTTTTGCTTTGCTGCATCTTGATTTCGTTTTATTTTGCCTCTCGTGATCGCAGTTAATTTCGAATATTTCGCATTGCATTGCCCTCGATTGTTTGTTGTTGGCTTAAACGCTGCGGCTTTTGATGTTTGTGAAAATATTTACAATTCATTGTCATTATGGAGGAAAATTTTCGCCCTTAAGCACAGGCATACATACATACAACATGCATGCCGACGAACAACATTTTCATTTACATATTACAAAAGTATAAAAGTATATTTGCATTTTTGCTTAAAAACGCGCAAAAGTCAAGCAACAATGAGAATCGTGCATTGACTTGCGGTTGGTGCAAAAATGTTTCAATATTTGTGGGAAAAATAACAACTGAAAATCGCTATACTCGACAGACGTGGAACAATGAAAACGTGATATGTAAACAATCTCACATGCATTGTATTGTATGCAAAAAAAATTATAGTATAGTATATTTCGAAAAAAATAATGCAAACGAAATAAAGTTACAACAAAAAAAACTTAACTTCGAAAAAACGATTTTTTAAATATCTTACTTAATTATCCAACACCTCTGGAATATTGTTCTAAATTTCCATGTTTATCCGAATAATGCTTAGTTTCGGCGATAGAGACTTGAGAACTTGTTCGCTTGAGGCTAGTTGGGCTAAGTGCGAAGTCTCTAAACGCGTGTTTCTCGAAACTGTGTTTTTGATGTCGGTTGATAACTTGATTTCTCGAGAACTACTCAATCGATCTTCATGAATTTTTACACAGGTCTTTGAGATATAATTCGTAAAGACTTAGAGGAAGGATTTTTTTTTTTTTTTTTTTTTTTTTTTTTTTTTTGTGATTACAAATATTTGAAAAAAATGTCGCGAATTTTTCACTGAAATTTTAATTTTTCTTTAAAAATGTCTGTTCATTTTTCAGTTTTTTTCCTTTGTTCAAGTCCTAAGTTAAGATTTTAACTAAAAAAAACGTATTTTTTTACTTTAGATGATTCTGTAAGGAGTTGTCCTGCCAACGCGGGAGCATCATTTCTTTGAGGTCTCACCGGAAATAGCCTCGTAATGGCCGAGTTTAAAATATTTTTTCCAAAAATTTCAGAATTTCTTTGTTAATAGCGTATGTTTGTAAAAAAATTCTATAAAAATATTTAATTTTTTTACATTAGAAAAAAATTTTTGAAAACCCGAGGAAACCGCTTAACTATATCCAAGTTACCATATATGTAGCTCATACAGTTCGTGGTTCCATCTCCTTCAATACTCATCGAACACGATGCTTCCAAGCAAAGGTGCTATCTCCTAACCTTTTTTCCAAATTGCCTTGAAACTTTGGGAAAAAATTTTAGACATATCAAAGAATTTATGAAAATATAAAAAAGGATTTTTTTGAAATTTCAAAACCTGTGTATACACTTAAATGATAATTCATGCCAAATTTCATGAATATATCTTTGATAAATTAAAAAGTTTTTCATACAAATACTTCATTATGATCGGATATCGCTATTTCCGACAAACAGAGGCTTCTTGAGAAGAAAAGAGGTATCTCAAAAACTGAGTAAGCGCATACTTACATAAATATTTATAATATGCGGTCAGAAAATCAGTTCGCGACGCAAATGAAAAGCTGCCAGACACACACTAATGCACAATCAAACCTCACATGAACATTAAGAAGTGTTGTACTATTCTAGAAAAAAAAAATATCGCTTCGGAAATTTTTTACAAAACAACTTCAACTTCAACTCAATGCTTTAATTTTTGTTTATCTTTAATTATATTTCTCATCAATAATTCAGTAGTTAATATTCATGAAGTCCGAAACAAAGTTGGTAAAATTTATAGAATATAATAAATATATATTTTTGTTTTTGCTGTTGTATGTGTCAGAATGAATCAGCAATTTTAATTAGCTCAAATTTCATTGAATTCGTGCGGTTAACAACAACATCAGATTGTTTTGATTCCAAAGACAGGTTTTGGCATTCAACTGGAAATTTCAACAATGTTCAACATTTTTATTGCATATTTAACAAGTTTATCGAAATGTATAGAAAATGTGTATTTGTATATATGTAAATATGGAAAACATTGGACATCATGCTTTAAGGACTCTTTTAGACCTGACTTGTTTGATAATTAAAAAAGCGAATTTTTTTCTGATCAAATTTGACGCAATCTTGTCTTTATATTCGAGTGATGTTTGATTACTATGTCAATTAGTGTGTTTTTGTCAGCTGTTTTTTCCAATGCGAAAAGTTTGTCTGGTGGTTTTTACCATAGAATGAAATATCCAAATATGAATTTGCTTGAAATTTTGTGTTTCCAAGGAAATTACGGCTATGAAATCATTGAAAATATTGCACAAGACCAACTAGACCACTTTATCATGAATATAAGTATTTGAGTACCATAAAATATTCAGTGAATATCGTTGAAGTCATCTTAAACTTGCCGCTTGCCAGTCGCCCATCCAGCTCTCTTAATGTTAATAACATCGAAAAAGTTAGAAAACAGTGCTTGTCGTTTTGGTATCACAGAGTTTGCAAAGGTTCCTAATGTCTCTTATGGATCGACTCAACACATTTTGGCTGATGTTTTCGATGTGTAGTGTGTTACTGCTTAACTTGTACCAAGAGAACGGAATCTGTTGCAAACGTGGGGTTGTAAATATGATATCGAAACAATCAAAGAATGTCTCTCAAAAATTTAACCGTCTGCAAAAATACGTGGAATTGGTCAAAAGTCAAACTGATGCTCATCGTTTTCTGTTTGCCGTGGTTTAGCTCAATATTCGTCTCACAGGGTCATATTGTCAATTATAATTATTCTAATTAGAATATGTTTTGAGGCATCTATGTAAAGTAAAGTAACAGAAAATTAATCGATTTTTTACTATTATAATGCAACGTCATATTCTAGCATGATTTTGACTGACTTTTTGGCCAAACACGAAACAAGAGGTATCACTCAGGCATCGTACTTGCTTAAGTTAGTCTTCCCGTAATTTTTGTTTTCTTGGAACTTACAAATCCGCTACTGGGAACGAGCTATGAACCCATTGAAACCATTAAAAGTCATTTGTTGAAGGGACTGAAGATCATCTCAATGAAGGCTTACAATATATATTATTATAATATAAGTATAAATATAAATATAAAGTGTATGGAAAATTAGGTCAACCTTTGGCATGCCTGTCTTGGCTCCTATTTTACCTATTTTGAAGACCTTAATAATGGTTTGTATTAAAATATGTAAAAAATGTTGTTTATTTCAGTCCGGATCACTGGATCTGTATCAGATGGTATATAAAATCTTGCTTGTATATATTTTTCTTATAGAAATATGATATTTTTTTTAAGTGAGGACGCATTAACGTCTGTGAAAAACGGCTTTCGGCTACCAGGATATCAAGAAGATCTGTGCTTACGATCCGAAAGCAGACGATTTATCGGCCTAACATCGTGGCAAAGTTGAGCGGGAGCCGAAAAAGTACTTTAAAGCAGGTCAAAAATCAAGGTTACATTGACAGTTTTCTCGATTGTCGAAGTGTGGTGCTCTCCGAATTCTTTCAAACCGGCCAAACTGTCAACAAAGAATACTATTTGAGTGTTATACGTCGTTTGCGTGAAGCTATTTATAAAAAGAGCCCGGAATTAAGGGCCAACAACTCTTGGTTTTTGCACCACTATAATAAACTGTCGCATACTGCACTGATTCTTCTCGAGTTTTTCGCCAAATTTTCAACCAATATTGTGCCACAACCACCGCATTCGCCTGATTTAGCTCCGTGTGAGTTTTGGCTATTCAGCAAATTCAACCGACCGCTTCGGTGAAACCGTTTTGAGTCAATTGAAGACATTAAACGTGAATCGCTATGCGCATTGAAGGCTATTCCTGAAATTTACTTTAACAACTGTTTCGAGGATTGGAAAACGTAGGCACAAGTGTATTGGGGCCAAACGAGATTACTTTGAGGAGGCGACATCGATTTTGAAGAATAAATTAAAAATTTTAATATTAAGAGCAAAGTCTTACTATTTTTTGCTCATAGTAGTATTCGGAAAAACAACCGAAATTTTTAACATGTTAGTTTACTCTTTGATAAACAACTTCAAGGAAGCCTTACTGTGATTGATTTCCTTACATTTGTTATTCTTCTAAAGCGGCAAGAAATGATAATGACCATTTAAATTTAAATATTACATGAGAAATGCGAATTAATTAGCAAATAATTACAACAATTACAGTTTATTCAATTATCCAGGAATTTCATAATTTGCATACTTTGTGTAGTGATTTATTGACCTACATTTCCGTTACAATAAGAACAATGCGCCAAAGGTAATTAAATAGTAAAATGGTTTATTGAATATAAAGTTGGTTGAGAAAATATTATGAGAGAGTGATATTTTGAGAGAGAATAACCCAAAGAAGAGACCTTTCTCTGCATAAAAAGCGGACTAAAAGTATCAGTATGACTTGAGTATATCGCATTACTGGCTTAACTCAGACCACAGAGCGAGGTCTTCGAAATAGTTTAGCATCTTAAGCACTACATTTGAAAGAAAATGCTGCAAATTTGGACACTGCTGTGGTTGCTGATAAATTTTATGGACTTGCATTGCGCCTCTAGCTAAGTAAAATCTCATACAACTCATTCATTGGCAACCGACGTGTCGGTAGATATACAAATGTTGCAATAATAGTAGAGACAATAGAATTAGGATCATTGCGAGAGCGGAAATACTTTGTTTTGATTTCATAATCACTTAACAGTGAATTTTAAACCTTAATAACTAAAAACAATGCATTATTCCAATTCTTTGTTTTGATAATATCTAGCTTTAAAATACTTCTTCAATTCTGCAAGCTCTACAGGAATGTCAAATGTCATTTCCATGCCGTCTTCCGCCCGAATACCACATCAACTCATATAAACTTGACACTCACAAAATTCCTATAAGCGCTTGCTGTTAGAACTTAAATTCCAGATTCAGCATACAAAGCAACTACCATAAAATACAACAACAACACACCAGCGATGTTGATAGAAAATATGAACATCAGCTGCCACCCAAATGGATTCTTGCGCTGAGGAAACGAACATACAACCAGCCATAAGGGCGTCAACAACATCACCATGACAGCAAAAAAAGAAACAAAAACATTGAATTCAGTTGAGGCAAACGTCCATCTTTGTTGTCAACCTTAACAACAACAAAAACAATGAGTGAAATTGATGCCAAGACATCTGCACTTGTCGCGTGAGTCACAAAACACCAAGTGAAAATATTTAATTCTGCAAAAACAACAATGCAAGGAATTTCAACTCGCAAAATGAAGAAATGCATATATATTTCAAGGTATTTGTGTGTGTGTGTGCATATGGTATATATGCAAAGAAATGCTGAAAAATTTTAATGGAAAATTCTACGTTCCAAAGCTGTGCAGCGCCAAGCGAAAAGAAGCAGGGTGAGATTATTACTCAGTACAAAGCTATTTGACAAATTTTAAGAGAATATGGAAAATAATGCAAATATGCACTCATCGTCTATTATTTGTAGTATTTTAATTTATTATTTTTGCCATGTAACATATATGTATGTGATGCAATTTTGTCCACACAATGAGATATGGCCATGACCTCATTCAAGGCATGACTTTTTACTTCTACTACTTATTGATCCCAACAGGGTTAGATCGCCGATATACCAACATTTGGTCGAATGAAATCCCTAGAAGCAGCTGCTGTTTGAACCTTCATTCTTCCCTTATAACCAAAAACCGTCTTTTAGAGACATTTTTAGTAGAAATTTCGAAAAGCATAAATTAAGGAGAGATTTCGTGGAAACTGAGCTTTATCAACTTTATGTCTATATAAGAACAATTTAAACTCTCTGAACCTTAATGAAGACCCTCGTTTGTACAGAAAGTCATAGAACAGATTTTTTTCTGCGGATGTACATCGGATTAAGCGCGCACTGAATTCGATGGAGGGCGTTCCTAGCTAACGAACGAGCGGCTGTTGTCAGTTGGTCAGTTGTATCTGAGCACCTGGAGAGTCAGGACAAACATTTTCGCGCGACGTGTTTCGGTAAGTTGGGTCAAGCCGAAAATGCAGCGTTCATTAGAACAGCGATACGCGATTAAATTCTGTGTGAAACTCGGTAAATCTGCCACAGAGACATTTAATATAATCAAGCAGGCTTACCCAGATGTTGCTTTAGCAAGAAGTGGTGTGTTGCGGTGGCATCAGGTATTTTTTTAGTGCCAGGAAGAGGTCGCTGATGAAGACCGTGCTGGGAGAACTGCAACTTCGACAAACGCCGACAATGTGACTCGTCTGCGCAAAGTTTTGAACTGGGACCTTTGACTAAATATTCATTTAATTGCCCAGATGTTAAATTTATCCAAATCTGTGGTTCAGGACATTGTGACGGGGCACTTGAACATGCGCAAGGTGTACGCGAAGATGGTCTCACAACACTCCCTAACGACCAGAAATTGCGACGAGTTGAAGTGTGCCAAGAAAATTTGAACATTTTTGAAAGTGACCCCCAATTTTTGAATAACATAATCACAGGTGACAAGTCATGGATCTCTGAGTATGATCCCGAGACAAAGAGGCAATCTTCCGAGTGGCACTAAAGGCTATGAGAATGCCTTCCGTGACGCCTTCAATTCTTGGAAATTGCGCTGTCTTTCGCTGAGAAGACAAAGCTCTTCAGAAAATTCATGATTCAAATACTTAATTAAGGCAATGAGAACATATTATTTAAGAATTGATCAATTGTAAGCCAACTTAGGAAGCTTCGCATAAGATTCAGAAACTATAGATTGTGGAAAAAAGTGGTATCCAAATACTTCTTTTTTAGTTTCAGTATGAAGAGTAGACGTTAAAAACGACGTAGACCAGAACTATTCTTAGAACTATTCCTTTGAGGAAACTTTTAGGATAGGAATCATGGAATGAACTCTTCATTCATCAACGAAAGTGGCTGACGTAGGTAGGTAGATAAAAATGCAGCTTCCTCGGTATCAAATAGCACAATTTGTATGTATGTTGTATCGCCAGACCTTTATATTTTTGCTTCCTTAGTTAATCGCCGCGTTTAAACCTCAATGAAACTGTTACATCCATTATGATTTTTGTAGACCGTCATTTAAGATTTGCTGCCTTTTGAATTCCAAATAGTCTAAGTCGAGTTTGTGATAGAACTGGGCATTCACAGCGATCTCTTTTGATCGTTTCTTTCGAACGTGATAATAACTCTGCCGCGGTTTCGTCTATAGAGGATCCTAACTTAATCAACTCGTCTGCTTTTTCATTGCCAAAAATGTTCTTGTGATCGGGAACCAGGATTCTGGACAAATGGGAGTTGACCCGTCAGTGAACTTGAAGCCGTCTTGCAATTGTTGGCTACTCTGGAATTTAACTTTGGCGCCGCAAAGGTCAGCAATGCAGTCGGGCTTTTCATATTAGGGTTGCTTTCTGTTAAAGGGTTAATTATTTTCGAGTAAGATTCTATTTATAAAATTGCATGAATACGAAGATTCGAAGAGGAATAAAAAACTATAGCAGTAGAACCGGTACATGAAGCTGAAAATGCACATTTAGTGAAATTTAGCTTTAATCACTTGAATTACTACTGTGCCCCAAAAAAAAGGTGACATTTGAATTTAAACTGCGCGCGACGAAGGATTTGGAGAATTATTTTTTTTTTAGGTTGGTAGTACTGTCAGTCACTTTTATGTATGTCATTAGTGTTTGAGATACGTGTCGTTTTGTGAGCTGCTAAAAATGAGTTTTTCGTTTTTTGCGATGTCGAAATTTGTTGAGCAAAGAATTTGCATTAAATTTTGTTTACGGAATCAATTTTCTGCTGCGGATACGTTGAGGATAGTGCAGAAGGCCTTTGGTGATGCCGCTATGTCTAAAAAAAAATTTTTACAAGTGGTAGAGTGAGTTCCAAGCCGGCCGTGAACGTGTCGAAGACGAGGAGCGTCCAGGGCGACCATCAACCTCAACCGACGAAGCTCACGTTCAAGAAATCAAAGATTTAGTGTTGAAAACCCGTCGATTAACAATTAGAGACTTTGCTAATGAAGTTGGCATATCTAAAGGCTCAGCCAATACCATTTTGAAGGATGTTTTGGGCCTCAAGCGCGTCAAATCTCGACTGGTATCGAGAACATTGAATTTTTTGGAAAAAAGGCGTCGCGTTGAAGTGTGTGAAACGATGCTTTCCGACTACCAGGTTGTCATGAAACGCATTATAACTGGCGATGAGACTTGGATCTGTGCCTACGACCCCGAAACAACTGATCAATTGAGCGAATATCGTGCCAAAAGAAAGCCGAGACCAAAAAAATCGCGCCAAAGTCGCTCAAAAATCAAGGTCATGTTGACTGTTTTCTTCGATTATCGTGGTGTTGTGTATTATGAATTCCTTCCAACCAGTCAAACAGTCAACAAGGAATATTATTTGAAGGTTATGCGTCGTTTGCGTAACGTTATCCGCCTAAAAAGGCCGGAATTGTGGAAAGACAATTCTTGGTTTTTACACCACGATAATACACGATCCCATACTGCCCTCGTAATTCGTGATCATTTCGCCAAAAATTCAACCCATATCGTTCCACAACCACCGTATTCACCTGATCTGGCACCGTGCGACTTCTGGCTGTTCACCAAGCTCCAAAGACCGCTCCGGGGACACCGTTTTTGTACGATAGAGGAGATTCAAGCCACAGCGAAGACGGAACTGAAGGCCATCCCGGAAAGTGACCACAACCAGTGTTTCGAAGATTGGAAAATCCGTTGGCATAAGTGCATTGCATCGGGAGGGGATTACTCTGAAGGGGATGAAATTGATTTGGAAGAATAAATAAGGAATTTTCAAAATAAATACAATGTCACCTTATTTTTTGGGTACAGGAGTACATTTTCAAACTGAAGAATTGATACAATTCAGTTATAGAAAATCTCTTACGGTACGATGCTCTCAAAGACAATTAAAATCACCAGAACACAAAATCAAGTGACGAGAAAATCGCGCGCATAACACTACTGACGTCAAAGGGTGTGTCAAGTTGGACGCTAACTACTTATAGAAACATGCACTGGCAGTGGCGTATGAGAAATGTGAGCTTCAGGTGTTCGAAGAAAGCAAAAACAAAAAAGGCGCGACTGGAAATATTTTCATGCATTAATCAAGTGCGAATGTATGAAGGCGAAGGAGTGGCTGCTCTCCCCAATAAGGGGCCTAGCACACCTTTCATGCTTACGCTTTGTGTTATTGAAATCTACCTCATTTTCCCCGCAAGTTGCAGCAACAACAAAGCACAAACTGAGCGCTAAGATTCTACTTTTGGCACATTTTCGTGCCGCAAGTGGACGGGTGAAAGCGCGTGAGCGTCGCTGCTGGCGTAAGTGGGTCGTAAAGGTCGCCTGCGGTTGAGCACGAGGCAGGAAATTGAATTAAAGCGTCAAGCAAGCAAATGGAAATTTTTACAAGTTGAAATCGTTTAGCGCATTTAACGCCGACGACGATGCAACACCTCGCTTAAACGTCAAAGTGTTTGTGTACGCGTGTGTGTGTATTTGCTGTAATGCGGTTGCTTTGTAACGAAAGCTTATAAATAATGTTAACAATAGTTCAAGTAAATATATGTATGTATATATATATGCAGGTTGTTGTATAATGTGCAAGCTCGATAGGCAGCGGCCGACTTTGGCGTGAGGTGGCGCAAAGTGGGTGGCTTGGCGCGAGGAAAAAGAGGTGAATTAGCGCAGCAATATGTAATTGTCTGTGTGCTGGCAGGATATGCTCGTATATGGCGGTGTATTTAGAAGGTAACACATGTTTTCGTTAAGGAAATCTTTAAATTTGATGATAAAATATATTTTTTTTATAGAAAATGAGTACGATTTCTGTTACAAACTCGGTGAAAAATTCCTCCACTAAAGAAAATTTGGAGATATTGCTTTTTAATTTGAAAATATGGCAAGAATGACGCTGTTACCCTGGCCCTGGCATGAAGCATGAACCATGAAATTTGACAGAAGAGAATATTTTTATCTTGCTTTTTATCGTTCAGTTTGTATGGCAGCTATATGCAATAATGCTTTGATCTGAACAATTTTTTCGGAGATTATACCGTTAGCCTAGGCAATAATCCTCTCTAAATATCGTGAAGATATATTGTCAAATTAAAAAGCTTTCCATACAAACGCTTGATTTTGTTATAACAGTTTGTACGGCAGCTATATGCTATAGTGCTTCGATCTGAGCTTTTTCATCGGAGATTGCATCATAGCCTTAAGCAATAATCTCTGCGAAATTTCATGAAGATATATCTTCGAATGAAAAAGTTTTCCATACAAGCGCTTGATTTTGTTATAACAGTTTGTATGACAGCTATATGCTACCGTGATCCGATCTGAGCCTTTTCTTCGGAGATTGCATCATTGTATCAAACAATAATCCATGCGAAATTTCATGAAGATATATCTTCGAATGAAAAAGTTTTCCATACAAGCGCTTGAATTGGATCTATCAGTTTGTATGACAGCTATGTGCTACAGTGATCCGATCTGAGCCTTTTCTTCGGAGATTGAAACATTGTATTAAACAATAATTCATGCGAAATTTCGTGAAGATATCTCGTCTAATGCAAAAGTTTTCCATATATTAACTTGACTTTGATCGTTCAGTTTGTATGACAGCTATATGCTATAATGAACTAATATCGGCAATTCTAAGCTATGATGAGCTTCTTTGGGAGAAAAGAACTTTTGCGAAATTTCGGCTCAATAACTCAAAAACTGCAAGACAAATTCGCGTATATACACAAAAAAAGGACAGGAAGATGGATGGACGTGGCTAGATCTAATTATAATACATATCTGTAGCAATTCCGGGCGCTACATATGCTGAAAATATTGCACAATACTTTTTTTTTTGCATTTTAAGATTACAGATATTTGTATTGCACAATATTTTCTAAAGAAATATGCCCTTCTAAGGCACCTAAAACCTAACTAAACTTTAACAAAGGAAATTCTTCAAAAGAAAATACCAAGTGTATATACATATGTATGTAGATGTATTATAAATTACAAACATTAATTTTTACTAAATTTAATTATATTCTTGCAACCAGCTTACTAGAATTATTGCTTCAAGCTAAATAAAATTGAACCATAACAACTCAATAACCTATTTCATGTTTATTGAAGCTCGCCTGCTCGCAAATCACACACACTATGCTTGTATACATGTATGTGTGTTTATAATAAAGCACTACGCAAAAAAATCAACAAACAGTTTAATTTCATATTAACAATTGATTACTCAACTCAAGCGACTTCACACCAGGCGTTATTTGTTTAGCCATTAATTGCAGGTAACGTATACGCCGTGTGAGGTCATTAAGTTTATGTCATAAATACGAGCATACATACATATAGTATATGTATGTTCATAATCTGTGCATATACAAACATATTTGCAATATATGCATGTATGTTTCCATATGTACCGCTATTTATATGTCTGCTAGGCTTATGTTTTTATTCAATTATAAATGTTTGTCAAGCGTTCTATTGTCCCTTAAGCGTAATTGCTTATCTTGATAACATAAAATTCGCTTTGTTATTTTTAATTTTTTGTTGATAAGATAACAAAGCACCTTAACGGTTTTGGCATACATAAAATTGTAGCTGAGTAAATTTAGCGTCTCTTTTGATAAGCACGAATTATATTTTTAAGCTGATTGCTTTTGATAAAAATATTATTTTTAACTTTCCCATAAATTAATGACACCGTGTACTCGTATAATTAAATATATACACACCTATTTACATATGCATAAATATTTATCTTATTATTATATGCATAAATATATATTTAATGACTCGAGCACTGCGTCTCGTTAATGACTTGAGCGTTCTGTATACAATTGGTGTTGAAAATAATGTTTATTTGCCTTAACAATTTTACCTCATTTTACAAACACTTAAAATTGAAGTTAAAGTTAACAATGATTTTTTCGCATACCACTGATTATCGCATGGAAAAACTTACCTGAAAATAGATAAAAAAAATAAAATATTAGTTCGAGGCATAAATTAAAGTTATATTTAAGGAGTGATTAAGGAGTGTATATCTGTATATTAACCTAATAAAACTTAAATTTATTTGAAGAATATAGATTTTCAATTACGTTTGGAGGAAATTATTTCTACATCAATATTTAATACCATATTCTGGTTTCAGCAAGTCATACACCAATTACAATACCACCAACAGATGGCGCTACAAAACCATAATTCCCTTCACAGTTACATTTCATATAACATAAAATCATTTAAAAGGTCATTTATCTTGATATTGAACGGTAAATTTGAAAAGCGTTGTCAGCTAGTTATATGCTTTAGTTTTTAGATCTGAGCCATTTCTTGGGATATTGTAGAGTAGCCTTCGGCGATAATTTGTGCCAATTTTCCTGAAGATATCTTGGCAAATAAAAAAGTTTTCCATACAAGAATATGATCAGTCAGCCTGCATGACAGCTAAACCTTATAGTCTCTAAGACTTCCACAATCCTCCAGTTCACCCTCGAAGAGCTGCAAGTAACGACTGGAAAGCTCAAGGTCAACAAATCACACGGCCCGGACGAGATCCCAGCAAAAATCCTGAAGATAATCGCAGTAGAGCGACCGATAGTCTTATTGAGTATGTACAACGCCTGCCTCGAAGCCGGAATATTGCCTGAACCCTGGAAAAAGCGACGACTGGTGTTAATCGGTAAGGGAAAAGAACATCCCAACTTGCCAACCATCCACTATGCATGCTTGACACAGCGAGAAAGCTCTATGAAAGGCTGAAACCCAGACTCGAAGCGGCTATCAACGCAGCTGGATGACTCTCCCCTATACAACACGGTTTTAGACTCGGCAGATCAACGCTAGGAGCTATAAAATACGTCATTGAGAGTTGAAAAGCCGCACAGCTTAGATAACGTTAATACAAAAGAATAGTATTGCTGGTGACTTTAGATGCCCGAAACGACTTCAACAGCGCTAGATTGGTGGATATGATAGACGCTATCGAAAAAAGCACACAAGGATCCATTATATCCGATATATGCGATTTCAACAAATGAGCAGTGTTTTTTTTGCGAGAAAAGGAGGAGTGCAAATTATCAGATAGATACTTCAACAACTTAGAACCTGACTCCTTTTCAAAAAGCAGAGATAACAGTGTTTTTTAAGATCTTTTTTTTATCATATAAGAAAGAATCTTTCATTTCTGACTTTCTAAAAGGGGACACTGCACCCGGTCCCTAAATTTTGAGCTCACAAAATTGAAGAATGCGCCACCTAAGCTTTTTCGCGCAAAATTTGCGGTTATTACTGCTAAATAAGTGTTTTCTTCTTTTCTTTAGAAATTGTTGGACGTTAACTGTCTGCTATTATTGTTACGTCTATTGTTATTGGTTTCGCGAGTAATGTGTTGCATATAAATGGGTATAATGTACAGTATGCATACCTAACCCACTAAACTATAGACAACAACTGACGCCATAGTAAAGTAAGAATTTGCAATTTTACGTATATTTACAGGGTACCCGAATCGTACCGATCTAAGTTTGTGTTCTGAGTTCACACACATTTTTTCTAATTTTGAGATATGCCGTTTCGTAAGTTAGTCACAATGTATATATCGTCACCTAAAATGCAAAATAACGTATGATCGCTTTTCATAAGTTTACAGATGAAGGAAAAACGATATAATAGAAACCACTAATTATGAAAAAAATTAGTTTTGGTAATAAAATGGTTACACATTGGTTATCCATCGGTTATTCAGTGGTTATATGTTGCTTATACATTGGTTATCCACTGGTTATGCATTGGTTATACAGCCATGGACACATAAATAGCACACTTGGTCATCAAATAAGGAAACATTTATTTATTCCTTAGGTTTATCACTTACGGATTTAAAGAGGATTGCTTTTTATTTTAAAAATTATTCACTTTAATATAACTATAACACTGAAACAATAAATATTTTATTATCGCCAAAAAAAGACGAAAACATCAATATCCTATATGACAGCTTGGACACATAAATAGCACAATCTGAAAAGGGGTTAAAAAAAAAGGTACAAAAATTTATAAAAGTTATTAAAAAATTGCAAAAGATTGTTCATTTTGTTAGTATTTTGTACTATATCCATCATTTTTAAGCATCCGCTCACATCTTTTCTGCATTCTGTCCACCAGTTCTTGATATCGTTCCTTTGGGATTGAATACCAAGGCTCCTCAATTCCAGCCCATAAATTATCAAAATTTTAGAATTTTTTGCTTGCTATTTTGAACTTTATATCAATTCATAAATTTTCTATTGGTTTCAGGTTTGGGTTTTGCGCAGGCTACTCATAAATTTTAAATTTTTTATTGCCGAGACCATACTTTACTACCTTTGCGGTGTGTTTCGGATCATTGTCTAGCATAAATGTCCAGTTTATGGGCATAGATTGAAATACATTTTATTTTTCAGTATATCCAAATACTAAAACTGGTCCATTTTACCATTTATTCGAACAATTGGCACTATGCCATGCCATGAAAACACGCTCCAGACCATGATACTTCCACCGCCGTGCTTAATGGTTTTTTTGGTATACCTAGGTTTAAGGGATTGACCTTGTGGACGACGTAAAAATGATTTTTCAACTGGAACCTTCCTATTTATCTTGGTTTTGTCGTTCAAAAACACGTTCTTCCAAAATTGTGCTAGTTTGTCTCCGTAGGCCTTTCCAAGTGCCAGTCGAATTTTGATGTGGCGTTTTGACAGGAGTGGTTTCTTGCTGGTAATTTGTCCATAAAGTTGAGATAAGTTGAGTCGTCTTCCTACAAGCTTTCTGGACACGTCCACACCATATTCGTCATTAATTTCGATCATAATTTCTCTGGTTGACTTAAAAGGATCCGCTTTGCTCTTCCGTACTATGTATTTGTCAACACTAATATCGGTTTTACGTGGTCCTGGTTTTCTTGGTATCTTTTTATTGACACAAGGTGGGTCTGTTTTGTTGCATAAAGAGCATTTTATAACATTTTTGGAGAGCAATATATTATTTTATCAATTTTGACAGGATCTTTTCCTTTTTTGCTCATATTGGATATAAGGACTCCCTTTTCCGGCGTGGAATGTTTTTTTCCTTCTCATTTTAATGAAATATCGATGAAATAATTATATATTCGCAGAATTAAATTAAAAGTATGCGAGAACCTCACACAAAATTAAAAAAAAAGTACGAACTTAAAAATGTGCTATTTATGTGTCCACCTCAAATCAACACTATACGCAATAAAATTATCGCGTACAAAATTTAATAGAAAATAAACAGTATTTTTATGCAGGGAAATGAGCCTCATAACAGTGACAAGTAGATACATACCAAATTTTTATTGTTCAGCTACTTTAGGATTAAAAAAAATTAGAATTAATATGGGATTCAGATGTGTGCTATTTATGTGTCCATGGCTGTATATGTCAACAGAAGCCGAAAATTTTATGCTACAACTCTTATATGTTATATGACATTATATTCCTCAAAATCAGCTGGAATAATATTGTCACCTCACGTTTTTGGCATTTTAGGTGGCATGGTATATTTCAAGCTGATTTTGAGAGAATATAATGTATAAGTAGTTCTTTTTGAGTAAACTTCGATATATATTAAAACTAATTTGAAAATATTTCAACATTGATAGTTATCGAAGGAAGGACTATAACTGGGTGGTAAACGCCGGGCTTTTTACAACGAAGTTATACCTATCCTGATCAATTATAGCTTGGAACTACTTGAGTGCCTTTGAGATAGAGCTCAGACATAACCCTTTGGGAAGAACAATCGATACACTGAAATCTGTTAACAACCGATTTTGCCCTTGGGATTCTTATGTGCCATGAAATTTTGTTGATAAAAACCTTCTCAGTAGTAAGGTTGCTGCTTAGAGAGACTTCGCACCCACTAAAGAGGTCGTAACGCTTGAAGTATGATATAAAGATACATAATACAATCCGAAACTCCAATTTTGCTACAAGCCAACGCCGAAGTGGTCACTGTTTTCACTCATTTGTATTTTTTTTTTTTTTTTTTCATTTCCTCTTTCAGCAACTTCCCTAACAGACATGCAATTTTTGTACCTCAATTCAATCAACATTTCGGTTTCTAACAAAAAATTGTCAAAAGCAGACTTCTTCCTTGAGAAAAAAACCACGAGAAATTAACAAAAACAATAGACTAACAATTCTTGCTGTACCGTTCGAATTGTGCTGACAGTAACATTTTAAAAGTTGACAGCTGCAAAGCGCGCTTGGACAAATCACAAGGCTTGGAGGTATACATAGCTACATACTCATACACAAAGAATAACAAAGTAGTGACACAGTCACTCAAAAAAAAAAAAACATTAAAAAAAATATAACAACTATAACAACAAGCGGCAGCACTACACCCACAGCGTCAGCGCAAAGCGTTGCTGTCACGCCTTTTTCACTGACATCTGCAGTTGGCAACTGACAGCTGTCAGTTATTATCACTTTGAAGCACACAACCCGTTTGTTTGCCTCAGTTTCTTGATTATTTTTTAGACGGTTGCACTTTTTTTTTGTTCAGTTCTTGTGCAAACTTCATACAGAAATTGTAACAAAAGGCGGCACTAAATAGTTTGTTTGCGATTTCGCGCACGTCGCCGCTGACGGACATTATGTAACTTTGCGGCAGGCATGCATACAAATTAGCGAAATTCCACGTCGCTTATATGAGTGGAATAAATTTATGAACTGATGATGTAAATTATATTGAGTTGAAATTTATGGGCTAATCATTTTTCATTAAATTTCCGTGACAAGTGTGTTGAGGTGCACATTATTTGGTGCGCAAATTTCTTTGAAGACGCCTCGATGGTGCGGGAAGTCAATTAAAGGGTTAGTTTCGTGCTTGAAATGCCAAGTATAGAGTAACTATTATTATTCGATTTTTTTTATTTTTTTTTTATTATTTTTTTTTTGCGAATAAAAATTCTTGTTTACTGTACTACCACCTTAATGATCACGTGTCTCGCTTACCACCAAAACGTTTTTTAATGCCAGGTAATTAATGAACCACTATACGTATACTTAATTAACTGCGAACAGGTATTATATAAGCATATAAATACTGTGCTGTATGTACTTTTGAAGGTTAATAGTTGCCATAAAACACCTGTCGGTACTAAAATTTTGATTTACTTGTCATATAGCACTTCTTATGCCACAAAAATATGATTAACAAAGGCATATTTAGTACTTTTTAATTTACAGTAACTGGTATTGTGAAGGTTTAGGTCATTGCGTACGTTAACTGCGGCCTTCTGTGTAATGAAAGCGAATGCTGTCAAATTTTTTAAATACGAAAAGACTTTTTCGACTACCAATATTTCGTATGTAAAATTCACAACCCTAATACTCACTTTATACTACTCGAAGTAAGAGTATTTCTATTGCATAATCCACTTATTTATAAAATGAAAGTTCTCAATATAATCGCACTTTCCAAAGCGGAGATTAGTTAGTACTTATAACAAGTGAAGCAGCTAGACATTGTATTTAATTGAAAACTGTATTTCTAAAGGCTTTTATTATATTCTAGATACAAGTGGCCACTCGCTAGCACGTGCTTGAAGTCCATACAGTAATATGTATGTACGAATTTAAGCGAGTCAATTAAATTACGAGAGCCCTCGACACACTCACTCTTGCGCTCGGTCTGGTATTATAACCGCTGACTCTCAATGAGTGCTCGTATTATCGAGTAAGCGAGTTAAGATGGGTAGCTTTATGTGAGCTGATTGTACGTATGTAGATTTAATCCTTTTAGTTAATAAATGTAAGTGAGCATATGAGTAAACATTCGTACAGGTATATGCTATATGTATGTATATATTATATAGAATCAAACAAGGAAGAAACTGAAACTAACTGGGTGTGTGGAAAAGATCGAGACAGTATTAAAGATTTGTATTTTTTGATATTTAAATTTTTCTAAATCACTTACTTGGTATCGGTTTCATAATCTTGAATTTATTCTGTCAATTTATTGTTATTAAAATTTCAAAAAGGTGGCAACTCTTTTCAATTAGATATTTCGATTGAAAATTATAAGTTCAAAATGTTAATTTTGGTAACCAATAAATTTTTTGGAAAAAATATTTTAACAAGTGGCAACCCTTTTAAATAACCTTTTTGTTTTTTTAAGCTTATGCAATGCTCTACTATTTTATACCCATATTGTTGGTATTTCTTGATTAAATAATTAAATAATTAAAAAAAATAAATAAACAAGTGGCAACCCTCTTAAATGATTTTGTGCTTTTTTAAGCTTGCTTAACGCACTACTATTTGATATCCATATTGTTGGTGAGTCTTGATTAAATAATTAAAAAAAACAGTCAACAAGTGGCAACTCTCTTAAAAAATTTTTTTGCTTTTTTAAGCTTACTTAATGCTCTATTACGTGATTTTTTGTTGTTTCTTGATTTAATTTATTTTATAAAAAAGTAAACAAGTGGCCACCTTCACAAAATATTTTTTTAAAGCTCATTTAACGCCTCTCAATTAAACACCAATATTGTGGCGTTTCCTTGTTAAATTAATTTTTTTACAACTTTAAAAACTTAACACAAGAAATTTTTCAAAATGGTGGCAGCCCTCAACAAATAGATATTTCAATTGAAAATTAAATTAGGTTTATATTAATTTTAGTACCTTGTTTAAATATTTTATTAGAAAATAATATGAAAAATGGCAACCCTCTTAAATAATATTTTTCTTTCAGTAAGCTTATTCAACTTTCTTCAATTTAATACCCCTAATGTGGTGTTTCTTCATTTAATTTATTTTATAAACGTAACACAGCAAAATTTTCAAAAAGGTGGCAACCCTTAACAAACAGACATTTTAATTAAAAATGAATTTGTGTTAAAAATGTTAAATTTATTACCATATAAACTTCATTTAAAAAAAATTTAAGAAAGTGGCAACCCTATTAAATAATGTTTTTCTTTCAGTAAGCTTATTCAACGCTCTTCAATTTTATACGCCAATTGAGATGTTTTTTCGATTAATTCATTTTACAGAAAACATACATATTTCAACAAATGGCAACCCTCTTAAATGAATTTGTCTTTTAGCATGCTTATTTAACACGCTTAAATTTTCGAAATTGTGTAGCATTTTTTTTGATTAATTTTTTGTATAACTTTAAAAGTTTAAAGAGGTGGCATCCCTTAGTAGAAATATTAATATAATTTGAGTATTTTTAACGCTCTTCAATTTGATTCCCGAATAATGTTGTTTTTCGTTTGATTTTTTTTTTTATAATTTTAAATAATTAAAAAGCTGGCAACCCTCTCTCAAAAAATATTCATATAATTTGAGCTTATTATGTTGTTTTTCTTTTAATTAATATTTTTCATAACTTTAAAAGCTTAAAAAGGTGGCAACTCTACCCAAAAATAAAGCTTATGCCGGAATTACATGTGCAGATATTCTGCATGCAGATCTGCACTATTTTTTCCAGCCAAAACACATGTGCAGTAAATTTTGACAATCAGCTGATTGCAATAAATAATTGAAATTGAAATTGAAATTTAAAAATTTTAAGGTATTTCAGGTAGCTATTTTTGTAATTTTTATGACTTTTGTCATATAAGAACCTGTTTTCTCTTACAAACTCAATCAGTTTTTCTTCCATTTTTTATTTCTTTTGTTAATTTTTACTTAACAGCTGAGCGCAATTTAAAATGTTGCCGGACTTTGCTCAAAAATTAATTATTTGAATGTTGTCAGCACTGCCTCTGCGCAGAGAAATTCAAATTTCACATGCCGTGCAGATCTGCATTGAGGTGCAGAATTTGAACTGTCAAATCAGTACAAATTGTTTTTCTGCACGCAGAATTCTGCACATGTAATTCCGGCATTAAAAAATATTTCTGCAACTTTTTTTCACTTTTTTATATTTCTACTATTTTGTAATTTTAATGAATAAACATATGACAAGCTTTTTCAAAAATATTTTCGTAGTGAGTCTGCTCAAATCCTATTATTGCATTTTTTTAAGACTGACAGTTTGTTTACATTTTTGTGGCTCTCAATCGATTTCATCAACTTCTAAAATAATAGCATGAAAATTTCAAATATTTATTTTAGCAATTCCAAGTCATCTTCGTGCAATATCGTTTAAGATTTAGTACGTGACTAATCACAAGTTAGCCAACGCGAAATCAGATTTTATTTCTCACCAGTATAGAATTAACAAAAAGAGAATGCGAGCAGAGGTGGTCGCCTATGGGAAAGAAGTACTTACTGAATATGTATGAGACAGTCTATTTTTGTGCTCATAATTTATTCCAAAGATAATATACTCTCTTCAGAAAAACCAAACTTATTAAAATGCTAATGAGTGTTAGCAGACGAGCCTTTCACGGATGGAAAGCGTACTTAAGCAAGTGACAGACGATGTTAAAATACTCCCATTAAACTTGTGGCAACTCTAGCAGCAATTTTTTATTGTGTGTTTGCGAGTTAAGTTAGGTTAATCTGGTAAGCCAATGAGCCACGCATAGCCCAGTTTTGGTCCTTTGCGATACCAGATGAATTAACAGTAGTTATTAGTATTAATAAAATAGGAAAGCGGTTAGCCCATTAGTTTTTTTTTTATCGCTAGCAACCACTACCGGTTCTTCTGTATAGCGCTTCCTTTCACCCTACCGCCTTCCGATTCCAACGCCTGCCTGTTGCATTTCATTACATCCCCAAACGCATCGAGTCCCTCCAAGCTTCAACGCTTAACTATTTACTATTTACTACACGCTGCCTCTAATTCAAACAACAGCTGATTTGCATTAAGGCATTAGCTTAATTACAGCAGCCACTTAATGAAATCGATATTCCATGCAAGTGAGTTAATTAGCTAATGCATACACAATTCGTTGGCAACCTAAACAACAAGTATGTGCAACGACAGCAACATGAAATACAACGGTAAAACAAATTTAATTAAGATGTGTGAATTTCAGACTGCAGATTATAATATATTAGCGCTAATTGGGGGCTAGAGGGAGTCGCACGTTCTTTTGGACGTGTACACGTTTGTAGAAATACATATGAACTACATGTTTATGTAATATATGTTCATATATTTGATAACCCAATGGTTACTCCTCCCCTGACCAACATGAAAGACAAGAGCGTTTTTTAAGCATCAAGATTCTAAGCTGCTTAGCTGCAGGAAGAATTCCTATTATTTTAGCCAAGGGCACAGTAGACCTTAGGTCAGACAGAAGAATTTACTGAATTCATAAATAAAACCGAAACTTTTATCTTTTGAATTTGGAAACTATTTCCAACAGGTGCTTTTTCAGACTGAGCAGGCAATTAAAAAGTAAAGTCCTCTCTCGACGAACAAAAACCAAACTCTAAAAGACACTTATTATTCCCGTCCTGCTATAAGGTGCAGAGGCATGGACGATGACCACACCTGATGAGTCAGCGTTACGAATTTTCGAAAGAAAGGTTCTGTGGACGATTTATGGTCCTTTGCGCATTGGCAATGGCTAATACCGCAGTCGATGGAACGATGAACTGTACGAGATATACAACGACATTAATATAGTTCAGCGAATTAAGAGACAGCGGCTACGCTGGCTAGGTCATGTCGTCCGTATGGATAAAAATACTCTAACTCCGAAAGTATTCGTCGCAGGACCCGCCGTGGAAAGCAGAAGAAGACATTCACTCCGTTGGAAGGACCAAGTTGACAAGGACCTGGCTACCCTTAGAATCTCCACTAAAGAAGAAGACCGGGGCAAGCAGAGGAAGAGCTTCACTTCGTTGGAAAAACCAGATGAAGAAGGGACCGGCTACGCTTGGAATCTTCAATTGGCACAAAAGAGCGTAAAGGAAGAACGTCTGGCGCTGATGTAAACTGATGTAAACTCGACTGTACGTTATTGTCTTTTTAAATAAAGAAGAAGGAAGAAAACACTTGATATTTAAGATGTCAATTGGAACAAAACGTTTTTTAAACAGAGCGTTGAACTGTTTATTGGAATAGACCGAAACTCATATGGTCGTCTTCTGTTGACTCCGACTATCCCTTCTTTTCGCCGGCAGCAGCAGCAGCTGCAACCACTTGCTATGGTTCTTACTCAGTTTCTTGGAGTCAGCAACTTCCTTGAACTCCACTTAGGTGGCAGCAAAAATAGCCCATAGATTCGTGAAACTATTGATAACAGTGGGTGGTGCCGAAGCAATAGTTGGGTTACCATTCGGTAAAGATACAGCAACCAATTCCAGTTGTAATTTTACAGGCAAATCTTTGGGATTTATGCCCACGATCTGAGAAGAGAAAACGGAATCATAATAGTGTATATTAAACAACCGACAACCAATCAAAACTTCAACTCAACTTTATCGCCACTTGACTATAAAAATCCGACCCTCTGAACGTTTTTACGTGTTACCGAGAATGTGGGTGTAAAGCCTTAAACTGACATCTGATATGTGAATGATCGAAACAATAAAATAATAGATATTATCTGAAGAATAACTGCTGATGACTCAAAGGGTTATTAGTGAAACCCTCGCTCGAGGATTGAAATCGTGATGAATGAAATAATTACTTTTATAATTAAAAGTACGCGCATAAAGACTTTTCATTGATCTTTAATCGACTAAATACACATTTTAAGCAACTGCAGTATTTGCAGCTTTCGACTATTAATCTCAAATGTCATAATTTTATGGTAATCTAGAAAGAAATCTTAAATTATTTGCATATTACTAGGTATAAAAAACGTATATTAGAAGTTTGTATAACGATAACTTATGGCAATATAATAAATCGACAATGGAACAGGTTTGCGACAGCAGTTAGCCAGAGCAACATGTGGGGAAAGCTACAACTGACATGAGCTCACGTGCAGCGCTTAATTGCTGGGCTTGAATAAAACTTCACTACTAACAAATTATTGTAATAAAAATCGTTGCAATTGTTGTAGTTTAAATAAAATCTAAATTGAATTTAAAAAAATGAGCCGCTCACAGGCATCACGACATCCCATTAATCACAGTATTTTAATAAGTATTGAAACGTGAAGTGCGAAAAAAGCAAGTTGATTTACACAAAATGCATAAAAATAGAGAGAATTGAAAATTAGTATGCAAATGTGAAGGGGGTGCCGGGCCGCTGGCAGTGCGATAAATTAATTTATAAACTCAAATTAAATATAGAAAAAATCATGGCAGTAAAAATAGCAATTCCGTTCTACTTTGTTGTAGCCGCATGCACTATTTTAAGGAATTAAAGGAATTGAGAACGAAGCATATTTTCGTAGAAGAATTACTCATGTCGGCCAACTTGTCAAGCTCCTCCAATTTTTCTGTCTGCAAATGCGTCTCGCTTCCCTCTTCAACTCTCGGTATCTGTCCCATCCCATCTAGTACTACAGATAACCATATGTCGGGCCCCGACGAAGTCGAAGTCGATCAGCCTCAACCCAATTGGGGTTGTTTCCTCGTGAAGGCTGAATTTATCGACTGTTGTGCCAAAGATACCTTCTCTGCCCACGCTAGCGTTAAAGTCGCCAAGCAAGATTTTGACATCGTCGCTAAGGTAGCTCTCATAGATGAACCTCCAAGCGGTCATAGAAGGCATTTTTGGTCACATCGTCCTTCCCTTTCGTCGGGGCGTGGGCGCTAATCAGCGATATGTTGAAAAACTTCGCTTTGTTGCGGATTGTGGCTAGACGTTTATTCACCGGAGTGAATGCCAGTACTTGGCGATGGAGTCTCGCTCCCACCACGAATCCAACACCGAATTTGCGCTTCTTTATATGACCACTGTAGTAAATCCCAGAAGAACTTACTCGCCGCAGTTCCTGTCCCGTCCATCACATTTCTTGGACGGCGGTAACAGGAATAAAGGGATGTTCAACTTATTCCAGTGTGAGAGCACCTCAAAATTAGCGTTTTTTATAACATTTTCCATTATGGCCAGATTGAACGAAATAATAATTTTTGGGCATTTATCAACCCAAGGCCCAACATTTAGTACGAATAAAAATTACTATAAAGTGGTTATTTATTATATGTAGAAACTATTTAAATCTTTTTAAAGTATATTAAAACAATTGAATTTTGGCCTTTCAATATCCAATAAAAACACTTACGCTTGTTAGCACTCATTCATTAAATGTTTTTAATCATTTTCCATTGAAAATAACACTATGATGCTTCAAATTACAAAACGTTTCATCAAATACCTTTAAATTTTACAAATTTATTTAATTTTCATTGTTTTACATATTTTATAAGTGGTCTTGAACGATGCAACAAATCCCTCCGTTTACATATTTTTTCGGTAAGATTTCAATCTGGCCAGCGCCCGTTTCCAATTGATAAACGTCAAAACCTACTGAACTCGATTAGCTGTCAAAGTTCAGTAGGTTTTGACGTTTAACAATTGCTCTCTCACTTCCAGTGAGAGAGGAGTTAAACATCTCCTTATCTCTGGCGGTAATATCAGCGTTTACTCTAAGTAGGACATCAACCAGCTGGGCAGCGAGACCTTCCTAATTAAGATACCGTATATTCCAGGAGCATGGCATCAAGTCATAATCCTTAACCCGTTTGCAGGAGTCCTCATTAAAAGGGGGGTCACTTATCCGAGACTATTGTTTCCTTTTCATAGGTAGAGTTTTTTACGTGGCGGGTCTGAAACCCAGCGCACAACCCCAGGGAAGAATGGTTCATCTTCTCATCTCGTCTTCAAACGCATGTTCTTTGTTTACCCAGCGGATACTTGGTCTATGTAAAAGAATCGTTTCTGGCCACTCCAAAGTGAATGACGCTCAGAGAACTGTTCTCATAAAGCTCCCCCCAACTCCCATATATGTAATACTTATAATGATTTTCGCAATGCTAGAAAGTTTTACGACGAAGTGAGGGAGTATTATTTAAAGAGTAATAAAATTACTACAAGTTATTTTCTAGAGTATACCTAAGCAATGTCAAAATTAATGCAATCAGCCCAACTCTAAACCAGTTTTCTTAAAAATTATGTCGTTTAGCGCTGATTTACAATGGAATTGGTCTAGACCTTGGCAAACATTTCATAACCTAATATGATGAATTTCGAGGCTCTGGATGTTGTTTTCCGCTTTAACTCAATATATTCAATTTAGCCTCTTCCGTCCAGTTAATATTACATATCTCACATATCTTTCTTGAAGTGGTTCTTAATATATGTAATTTTAGCTGACAAGTAAGTTTATGGGTTTCAATATAAGTCAAACTTTTTTCTAAAGAACTATTTCACAGATGTTTTATGGTCTGACTGAAAAGCTCGAATACTACGAAACGACAAATAGAACTCGTTAAAGAGATAACATGACTACTTGACGAAGAAATACAATCAACAGTCAACACTAAGCGATTTTTTTGGAAAAATTTAGGTTTTTAGGAGAAACTTCTGAAATACAGTTCAAGTTCGATAGGTCAAGCATCCCAACCACTAACAGCCAATATCATTATTTTAACTTTTATAAGTTACGTTATACGCACTAATTCGTATATATTTTAGATAATATTACTTAACTTTTATTTCTATTTTTATTTTAATAAATATTTTTTTATTTTTTATTGTGTTTATATACTTCAAAAATGTGTAGATATATGTATATATATAGTAAAGGTATTTATATTATAGTTTAAATATATGAGCGCTATAGATAATAAACACATGTTATCTAACATACTATATAACTATTTATCTCCATAAATAAATGTCATAATGAGTTTGCGAATAATAAAAGTAAGATAAACGAGTGCCATAAGCAGGCAGGTATATATAAGTGGGTAAATATTGAAGCAATAAATACAACCTAGCACAATATTTGAGTAGCTCTAAAGGCGGTGAATAAATTTTAAGTACCTAGAATCTGAAAAGGTTTGCCATTTAAGAAAATGTAGTGAGACATTACTATTTTCTAATAAAAAATGCGAAAGTTGAAATGTAAACAAATATTTAGAATAAAATATATATATAAACAAAAATGAATATATATATCTATACTAATATTATAAAGAGGAAAGATTTGGACCTATTTTTGTACGTTTGTATGTTTGTAATGAAAAGGCTCAAAAAGTACTGGGCCGATTTAAAAAATTCTTTCACCTAGAGAATGCTACATTCTTCCAATTTGACATAGGCTACATTTCATTTTGAAAAAAATTAGGGATCCTTGGTAAAATTTGAAAAATTTAACCGAAGGAGTAGAAAAATTAGTCTTAAAATGTCTTTCGTCGAATACGCTGCCGAAACTATTAGCGATAGAACAAAATAATGTACAACAATATGGAAGAACATCATAATGTCTACAAAAAAACTCCGCGGTAACATATGTCCAACTATTGTAGTTATGTCACTACAACAACTTTTTTCATTTTAAACATTAATAAACCAAATTCAAACCATGCTATTTATGTGTTTATATTAATCATTATCCAAATAAATTATTGTATGGTCAAGACCATTTAACTACCTATAAAATAGTTTTTAAATTGACTTTCCATTCAAAAGATATTACGAATTAAAAAATGCAAAAAGTAAAAAAAACCGCCATAGCGCCGTGGCCGTTGTTTGCGATGCATTCTGAAAAGCGCGCCGGGCCAGAGAATGTAAAGTATAGAGAAGGTGCAAATTGAATTCTGTATGATTTGGCGACTAACAGAGCCGATAGAATCAAAATAAGGAATTCGACATTGTCGCTGCTATTTAGCAGAATTGAGCACGTGCAGTGGCAAAAATATATGTAGAACGACTGAATTCATTATTTATTACTGTTATTTTAATTTTTTGATTATTATTATTTTTATTTTTTGATTTTTCATAATTAGTATTTTTATTTTATTTTTTATTTTTTTCGTAATTATTACTTTTACTTATAATATTTGTATACGCTAATTTTTAAAGAATATTATTATTATTATTATTTAATATATTTATTTAATAATTTATTATTTACTTATATGTAAAACGACTGAATTCATTATTTAGTACTGTTATTTTAATTTTTTGATTATAATTATTTTAATTTTTCATAATTAGTATTTTTATTTTATTTTATTTTTTTTTTCGTAATTATTACTTTTACTTATAATATTTTTATACACTAATATATTATTATTATTATTATTATTTTATATATTTATTTAATAATTTATTATTTACTTATATGTAAAACTACTGAATTCATTATTTATTACTGTTATTTTAGTTTTTTGATTATTATTTTCATTTTTTAATTTTTCAAAAGTGGCCGCCACTTAAACCATCAAAGAAATTGAACATAAATAGACTTACATACAAATATAACTGTGGGATTTTTTTTTAATACAAATAAAAATATTTGTGAAAAAAAGTGTTTTATATCCAAATTTCCAAAAATAAATAATTGTCTACCCCGTGCGATGCCGGGACGGGCTGCTAGTGTATAATATATACATTTGATATACAAAAAAATACTCGACTGTATTGTGAAGTCACAGAACCAAATTTTCGATGATCACCTGCAACTTCTCGAAAAACTGAATATATTGATTTGCAGCTTTTTGTTGAAAATTTTAATTTTTTTTTTTTTTTGTTAAAAATTAACTAATGATAGGTTCAAAGTACAAAGTTTCACAAGCAAGCCAACTTATAATGACAATATGCTGATGAGTTGGCTTAGGCGCTCATTAGCATATACAGCCTAGAACGAACAAATAAATATTTATTGACCAAGAGAGCTTGTTTGACCGTTAACAGCAAAACAAGCTTAGTAAATATTCACAATTAGTTAATAAGGGGTATATAAATATTAGTTGGTGCTAATATTGTGTTATAACACATTCTTATACAACGACGTTATGTCACAATCTAGGCACATACGCACATACCTATACATTTGCTACTAATGACTAAAGAATACTGTGTGGTTCGCATTATGTCAAATTAAATGGCAGTTTTTGTAAAACCAATCGCAATACTTTAACACAATATTTGTCACAGCCAGAAGGAAGGAAGGTAGGAAGGTAAAGTATACGCAATACTCGTATAGTGAACTAGTACGCCAGTTTTCGAGATATTGATTTAAAAATTTGTCCACGTTTTTTTCTCGACAAGAGGCTGCTTATTTGTCGAAATCGCCGATATCGCATCACTATAGCATATAGCTGTCAAAGAAACTGACAGATCCGAATCATGTTCTTGTATGGACAACTTCTTTATTTAAGAAGAAATCTTAACGCAATTTGTCTTATATTTTTATCAAAATCAACACTACAATTCTGGAATATACCGTGCAGATCGGATGACTATAACATATAGCTGCCATAAAAACTGACTGATCCAACTGATGTTCTTGTATGGAAAACTTTTTTATTTGCCAAAATATCTACAAGAATTTTGGCGGAGACTACTTTCCAAAGCAGCGCTATAATCTCCAATAATATTGTTCCGATCGAACCACTATAGCTTATAGCTGCCATACAAATTCATCGACTAAATCAAGATTTTTATGTTTTTAACCACTTTTATGATCTTAAAAAAGCACCTGTGAAGGGTATTATAGCTTCGTTTAATTGCGAAGTTAACTTTTTTTCTTCTTTTGTCAATTTATAACAGTACTTTTCTAAGCAAACTGGCCGGCAAAGACAGAAACACATTTCTAAGAATTTGAGCAGGTTGAAATAGTTGGCTTATTGTTGCAATTTTTAATTATTTTTGATCAAAATGGTGCAATTCAATATGCCAGATTATTTATCCGTAAATTTGACTTAGTGATAACCTCACAAAGAAATTTTATATAACTAACAATTATTGTGTTTTAATTTGTGGACAGTCTTGATGATGATGATTAATATGAGCAAATAAAATCTGAGTTTTTATACAAAAATATTTTTTTTTTATACAAGCCTGTTGTATTCCTCGTGTTTGTATCATTTTTAGATACTCCACACCTTATTTATTTACATATTATTTGCATATAACCCACGTGGAGATGTATGCATATTATTAAATTCAACAGCGCCAATAATATTGACATAATATATTTTATGCAAATTTGTTTTTATTTCTAAGAGTGTGTTAACTTAAAAACACATGTTCATATGTACATAAGTTTAGGTACATACTTACATATACAGACACTATAAATACATATATGTATATATAAACGCATTAAAGAAACTATATATTGTCACCTAAAATGCAAAATAACGTATCATCAAACGAATCGAAATTGCGTTTTTTATTCTTTACAATTCACTACATCATATTACATATATGTAGCAGAACATTTTCAGCTCTCGCTGTCAGATATAACCAATACGTAACCAATACGTAACCAATACATAACCAATACATAACCAATACATAACCATTTTATAACCGAAACTCAAATTTTATTTCAATGCCCTTCACATTGCTATTCTATCATTTTTCCTTCGTCTGTAAAAGTGATGTTATGTTGTTTTGCGTTTTAGCTGACGATATGTTTGATTGTTCTTTAATTCTCATTCACTAGTACATAGAAACATGCCAATAAATTTCCATTGTAATAATTTATGCGCCATGAATTACCTACACTCCGTTTATGGCGTGCAAAGAACAAAAGTATAAATTAGATTTGCATTTAAAATTATTATTATTCCATTATTCTCACCGCATGCACCGTTTATTTCGTCGACGTGAAAGGCATTTGTCAAATGCGAAATAGCATAATGTGTAAACAAAAACAAAGTAATAGAATTTAATTTTATGGAATAGTTAATTATGCAAATATTGGCATTTGTTTGCAAACAAAAATATTGATTATTATAAGTAAATAATGAAATTGCGTGTCAAAGTGTGGGATGCAATCACGCGCAGATGTTAAAATGCTCCGTTAATTACTGTATTGTGCTGTATTTTCTTTGGGTATGAAAAAAACAAAATATTTGTATGACATACGAATGAAAGCGATTTTCAATCATTTAAGATGTATTTATGTCTAAAAAGGATATAATCACTTTTAGTAACAAGTCCTTGAATAATCTAGTCCAGAAATACAAAATATTGTCTGATATATACATTATGTGACATTCGCGCAATTCGCCATTTCGCTGCTCACTTCGGCTCTCTTTTCAAAAAAGTTACATGTAAAAGCAACAACAAAGTTATGGAATTGAACTCGTGCAAGAGAGTATGCGGATACCTCCTTATAGCCACTTTCTTCAGTGCTACCTAGTTTTGCTTTGTATATTTTAGATCAGTTTACTATTGTGAATGATTCAAATGACAAATCAAAATACAACTTTCGTTTTTTTCTAGTATTTCAAAGCTTAAGGCTTAAAATCAATTATAGAAACCAAAAATAAAGGTTTACAGCAACGTTTTTTTACGCGAACAAAATCATTTCTCCAAAAGAATGAATCAAAAATTTTTCCGCATGCTTCAGAAGACATTTTAGCGCAGGGTTGTACCAAAAGTACTGCTCGTTCGTTTGAGCATCTTGTAGAGTTTGTTCGATTCTCTAGAGAGTAACGCTTGGCGAGTCGTAGACAACAGCTTTCATCACATTATATGAGGCGTAAATATTTACGTATGAAAATCAGGATATTTCTAGAGATGGAAATAATTTTACTGTGTCCAAAAAATAAGGTGACATTTGAATTTAAACAGTCGCGCGTCGAAGGATTTGGAGAATTATTTTATTTTTTATATTGGTAGTACTGTCAGTCACATTTATGTCAAATTTCGTGTCAAAATATGCATTAGTGTTTGACATACGTGTCGTTTTGTGAGCTGCTAAAAATGAGTTTTTTGCGATGTCGAAATTTGTTGAGCAAAGAATTTGCATTAAATTTTGTTTGCGGAATCAATTTTCTGCTGTGGATACGTGATGATGAGGCTATGTCTAAAAACAATGTTTACAAGTGGTATAGTGAGTTTCAAGCCGGCCGTGAACGTGTCGATGACGAAGAGCGTCCAGGGCGACCATCACCCTCAACCGACGAAGCTCACGTTCAACAAATCAAAGATTTGGTATTCAAAAACCGTCGATTAACCATTAGAGACCCTGATGAAGTTGACATATCGAAAGGCCCCGCCAATACTTTTTTGAAGGATGTTTTGGGCCTTAAGAGCGTCAAATAGCGACTGGTACCGAGAACATTGAATTTTTTGGAAAAAACGGCACACGTTGAAGTGTGTGAAACGATGCTTTCCGACTACCAGGGTGTCATGAAACGCATTATAACTGGCGATGAAACTTGGATCTATGCTTACGACCCCGAAACAACCTATCAGTCGAGCGAATATCGTGCCAAAAGAGAGCCGAGACCAAAAAAATCGCGCCAAAGTCACTCAAAAATCAAGGTCATGTTGACTGTTTTCTTCGATTATCGTGGTGTTGTGCATTATGAATTCCTTCCAACCAGTCAAACGGTCAACAAAGAATATTATTTGAACGTTATGCGTCGTTTGCGTAACGCTATCCGCCTAAAAAGGCCGGAATTGTGGAAAGACAATTCTTGGTTTTAACACCAGGATAATGCACCATCCCATACTGCCCTCGTAATTCGTGATCATTTCGCCAAAAAAAACCCATATCGTTCCGCAACCACCGTATTCACCTGATCTGGCGCCGTACGACTTCTAGCTGTTCACCAAGACCGCTCCGGGGACACCGTTTTTATACGATAGAGGAGATTCAAGTCGCAGCGAAGACGGAACTGAAGGCCATCCCGGAAAGTGACTACAGCCAGTGTTTCGAAGATTGAAAAATCCGTTGGCATAAGTGCATTGCATCGGGAGGGGATTACTTTGAAGGGAATAAAATTGATTTGGAAGAATAAATAAAGAATTTTCAAAATAAATACAATGTCACCTTATTTTTTGGGCACATGGCGACTCTGGAAAGTTGGGTGGAGCTATCCAACTTGATCGCTATATACTATATGTAAAGTATCCCTAAATTGGTTATATAAAATTGGGAATTATGGATTGTAGTTCCATTCATAGGAAGCTTTATTTGGATGGCTTTCCTAATGCTTGAAATTCAAATTTACAAAAAAGATGCGCCATCTGTTAAGTCGGTATATAAATATTGAACAACATTGAAAAAATAGATTAACAGTTGAGGAGTGCACTGTTATCTATGCACTTCATCTAACCAGTTGAATCAAAGAGCCCTAGTAAAAAGCTTCTAGGTTAATGAAAGTGATATGTTATTTCACCAGTTTTGATGTCTCGACACCCTGACCCTTAATTCTTGTGATTGTGGGGTAATTAAACAGTACTGTGAAGCCCACAGCGAAGAACCTCAACTTCTTTCAATAGAACATTCGCAAGATCATTACCGCTAATGCTTTTATGCCGAGAGATCTGCCCTAATGAACTAGAATTATTCGTGCCAATCATGTAAAGCATTTTGACACACTCCAGTTCCTTATGGTTTGATTTAAACCGACGAGATTGAAGTGCCACTTGACTATCACTGAGAATGACGATACGTTCTCTAAGATAGAGAAATCTCCAAGGATCACTGAAATATACTTTTTTGTAAAAAAAAAACACAAAAACTCAAAAGGAAAAGGAAAAGTCAAATCGAAGAACTGTATGAACATTCAATATCACCACTTCTATCATAGATATCGAATGGCCAAGAACTTTTCACTATAGATCGTGATATTATGTATTCAAGCTATTAATCGAGAGTTAACATTACATCATTTGATTTAACTTGAAAAAAAAAGGTATGGGTCAATGGTGGTTTTGTACCAAACGCGGGACCAAGTAGTAACTTTTTTCCGTTGTAAAGCGACTTACATAAAATTAAAAATTTACTGAAATTACATTTTCAAATATAATTTAAATTACGTAAATGTCCACATAACAGTTTAAGTATTGACGCAGCTTGTAAATATTTACTAAATATTTAACCACAACTTTTAATGGCAAATTGTATTATTATTTTTTTTTATTATTCAAATCAATCTAAAAAAATAAAAAAATAATGAAAATTAATAAAAAAAAAAATATTTCAGATTAAAAACATATATAAAAGAAAATATTAATACAAAATGATGACAATTTATCATTCGTGGTATCGCGCACATAGTAAACACTATCAAATGTTCACCAGTCACTCAGCTACCTTAAATTAAAAAAAAAAAAATTATTTATGCATAAATTTAGTTTTTTGCAAACGCTGCACTCACTCTCATAACTCATTTACATAAATCAATAAAGCGTGACTGATATAATTAAATTGGTTGATAAAAAATATTGTGAAAAGGAAAGCACAGTTCAAATAAAAGCACAAAAAATTTATATACTAATTAACAGGAAATAAATGGAATTAATGCGATTAGTAAAAAACATGCAACTAATGACTATTTTAAAGTAAAAAGCTTATTTAATTTAATGATAATATTGCGGATATTTATTCATTTGATTTACTGCTCTTATTATGGACAAAAAATTATTTCATATAAAAGAGTAGAGCTGTTAATAACCAAAGATATTTGACATTAAATAAATAATAAATGTATTTAAGTTCCCTTGAAATGGAATTAAAATGAGCAGCAATTTTCATACAGAAATAGCTGAAGGTTAAATATTAAATGATGAAAGGTCGAGGAAAATGGTTTGTTTAAAAAAGTCAAGGGTCGCGCCTATTGTAAAATTGCGGTATCAATTGTGCTAAAACTTTAAGGCATAACTTTATACAAATGTAAAGCATTTCGAGCTAAAGTTTTTGAAAAAACGTCAAATATTTTCCAATGGATATCGATCACTGATGGCGCTAAAAAAAAGTCCTCCACAGCTGCAGTGATCCCGTGTATAATCAGAAAGCAGTTTTCTACTAACTAAGAACTCTATGAAGACAGGTCAACTGAAAAATTCCCATAAAACATAGTAAAACACATTTTTTGGCAAAATTCGTGTTTTTAAATATATCTAATATAGTTTACTTTAAGGGTGATACACTGATTATAGCGACCCTAAAACTTTTCGATACCAGTTTCGGCGATCACTTCTTCATTCGACGGAACTTTATTGCTTACGAGCATTATTTTGAGATCTGAGAACAAAAAAAGGTCGCTGGGTTGCAGATATGGAGCATACGCCGGATTCGAAAGCAATTCAAAGACCATTTCATGGAATTTCGCTATCGATTTCACTGACTTGTGACACAGTGCGTTGTCTTGGTAAAACATCACTTTCTTTTTCTTCAAATGCGGCCGTTTTTCGGCGATTTTTTCCTCCAAACAGTCCAATAATGCTATGTGATAGTCGCTGTAGATTGCTTTTTCTTGTTCAAGGAAGTCTATAAAAATTATTCTGCGAATAATTTCCGAAAATATAGACGCCATAGTTTTGCCAGCTACCCGTTGCGATTTTCTACGCTTCGAATTCGATTCGTCGTATGCTCTCCACTCGGATGACTGTCGATTGGACTTCGGTGTGAAATGATGGAGCCATGTTTCATTCTAGCCACATACCGACCCAAAAACTTTGGTTAATCACGCTTCAACATCTCCGAATCACCAACTCGTCGTTGTTTTTGGTTGAAAGTGAGTTCGCGTAGCTCCCACTTTGCACACAGCTGAGGTACACGTTAAGTTGATATATCTAGAGTGCCTGCTATCGCGAACAATTTCACTTTATGACCATTCAAAATTAGTTTGCGCATTTTTTTGATGTTTTGGTCAGTAACAACCTGTTTTGAGTGTACTTTGCATACAACGTCTTTGGTGTTAATGTCGCCACGTTTAAACTTAGCATACCAATCCTTGGTGATTGATTTACCTGTGACAGTAACGTGACATTTCAGAAAAAAATTGAGAAAAAATTGTTTTAAGAGAAACTGATGAAGCTCGGTGAACTGAACGGCTAAATTTTAAAAGCCTTTATCTCAGAAACTGTTTGAGTTGTCGTAAGTATTTTATTTTTGGAGATATAATATTTTTAAATATGAAAACAAAGTGGACTTTTCTTCTTAATTTCACACTAGAGGCACAATTATAACAAGACTACACTTAAAAAGTATGTAACTCAATAACTATTTAAGATATCGATTTAAAATTTTAGTATGTTCTTTTTGTAGGTATAAACATTCAAAATATGAAAAAAAAATTATTTTTAATTCCACAACGGGCACACTTAAGGGGTTAGGGGTAGTCAGAATTTTCAAAAAATTATTTTTTAATTATTATTTTCGTTAAGTGTAATATCTTAAAAACATTCTCTGAAAATTTCACGTTGATCCGATAATTAGTTTTTGAGTTATTCGACAAATAACAAAGAGAGCTCGGGCATTTCAAAGCAAAAAGGCAAACTTTAAACGCGTTTTTCTCAAAACTATGTTTTTTGAATCGATGACAACTGTAACTCGAAAACCGCTGAGTAGATTTTAATGAAATTTATACAGCTTTTAGCATACATAATAAACTCGGGCCTGACCGAGGGATTTTTTTTTTTCAAAAATTTCGATTTTTTAAAACCAATTAACTGTTGATTTTTTCCCAAAAATTTAGACAAAAATTTCCTGAGACCGCTATTTTGTTAATTTTTGAAAAAAAAAAAATAAAATCCTTCGATCAGGCCCGCGATTATCTATTTATAAAACTAATTTTTTTTGTCCGACTGATTTTATAAGAATCTCCAAGGACTTATGGTTGTCACTGCAAGTACCTTTTTTTGGAACTGGGTCAACACAAACAACTATAACTTTGGAAATTAATTTTTTTTTTAATTTTTTTAATTTTTTTTTTTTTTTTTTTTTGAAATTTTCCTGACTTCAAGTCAACACATTCTATAATAATGCCATACATATTACTACTTTTGGAAAATAACATGATTTAATAGCAAAAAAAAATACTGAAAATTCTGATTTTTTCGTGCCTGCGACTACCCCTAACCCCTTAATCAAGACTTACAGACTTTTAAGCAGCCAAATCAGGTAGACAATGAGAAAGCTCATAACAATAATGTAAGAATGAGCACTTCAAGTGCAAATAAAACGAAATCATGTCAGCAAACAAAGTGCCAGACATGCCCGCATGAGTCAATATATACGTAAGTATGTATGTATGTATGTATGCATAACAATAGCGGTCAAAACAAAACTTACTGAGCTGAATTCTATATTCGCACTGCATTGTGTTTTCTTACTTACTTACACTGAGTACATACTTACATACTTGAACATATGGTCAACTCTATAAGCAGGCACCATATTCAAGTATAATACGTTATATATATGTATGTATGTATGTGTGTATAAATTGAGTGCATTGTTGTTTGATTTGATTCAATTTGAATTTTGATAGTCACGCCGAAATACAATATGTTCGTACTTCTATACATATACATGGAGTGTATGTGTGTGGATGTGTATGTGTGGGGATGTGTATGTATGTAAATATATGTAGGCTAGACGCTCACAGCCGTTGCATAAGTGCTTCTGATGACCTTCAACTACTTAACAAAAGCGAAGTAGACAAATTTATGTGTATGTCTGTATGTATGGTAAGTATATATTCGCAATCGGACATATGTTTGCGTGCTTATGCGAATAAAGGCTTGCAAACACTGTTCAGTGGCCTAATTTAAAGTGAGCGAAAGATTATAAATACACACAACAACCACGCCAGCTTTGTATATACACACATACTTACATATAGTAAGCCACACATCAATCGAGTCTTGAGTACAAGCGTTCTTAAACATTCAACATTTGGGCATTAGCTTGTGGAAGTAAGCGGATTTTTGTATATAGTAAAAAAAATTTGGCGCGATTTGCCACGCCTATTTGATATGTATTCGCGTGATGGACTAAAAACCGAGAAATATATGGTAGTTATTTCTCAAGCTGTTATAAATTCAAATTATCTCTGCTACTCGGCTACTTTCAGACACTTATTTGCGAGCTGAGAATGTATTTCCTCACATATGTATTACAAAAAAGTCTCTCTTATCATCACCTAAAACAAGCATAAGTCCTTGGAGACTCATCTAAAAACAATCGGACAAAAACAAATAGTTTATAAATAGATAATCCCGGGCCTGATCGAAGGATTTTATTTTGTTTTCAAAATTAACGAAATGGCGGCCTCAGGAATTTTTTTCTAAATTTTTGCGAAAAAATCAACAGTTAATTGGTCTTAAAAAATCGAAATTTTCGAAAAAATAAAAATCCTTCGAGTTCCCCGAGTCCCCGAGTTTATTATGTATTCTAAAAGCTATATAAATTTCTTTAAAATCTACTGAACGGTTTTCGAGTTACAGTTGTCACCCATTCAAAAAACATAGTTTTGAGAAAAACGCGTTTAAAGTTTCACAATAGCGCTTTGAAGTGCCCGAGCTCTCTTTCTTATTTCTCGAATAACTCAAAAACTAATTATCGGATCAACGTGAAATTTTCAGGGAATATTTTCTATATGCAAAAAAAAAAATAATAATTTTTGGAAAATTCTAACGTCCCTTAACCCCTTAAAGTCGATAAAAATTAAACACATTTAATTAATAAGAAACCAGGTGGCGTTGAAATCTATTAAAAATTCCACAAAAAATAAAAGAAAATGTCAACTGCGATTGTAGCGAAGCTTAAATACCCTTCACAAATATGAAAGATTACACACAAGAACTTAATTTAAGCGGTTAGTTTGTACGGCAGCCTTTGGCCACGGCCGTTGACCTGGATAATAATTATAATATTTTGAGTTGTTCATGATCTCTACCTCTGGGAACGTCACTTGTACTCAAAGAAGACTACGTGCCCTTTGTCACAAAAGTCATCACGCGACTAATGTAAAACTAAGTATTTACATTATAAAGACTTGCTGACAGTGTCAGATAATGCATATCATGTGACGAAATTCAAGCAATCATAAAGATATTAGCTGACTGAGTATTCTTAGAAAGCAGTTACGTGCGGTTATTGTGCAAATGGTGGCATGAAGGTGAATGTGAAACTGTGTGACACTTTATTGCAGCAGCAAAAATCCAAGGTAATTCAAAGATAAATTGAAAAAGTAAGCGAAAGTTAAAAAATATGTAGAAACAGAGCATTAAAAAACTTTTTGTAAAGATTACTATTATTATAGGTATTTTTTATAGAAGGTAATAAAAAAACACGCAAGTGAAAGCTGAAAAGAAACTCAGTGTTATGAAAGAGGTATTTACTTTTGAGAAGCTAGCACCAGAAACTCGGTAAACCAGAAGCGGCTCAACCTAGCACGTGTACTAAACAGGTTAATCAAAAAGTCCCCGGCCTAAAATAGTAAAACAAATGTGCAAAAAATTTTTTGTTTTTTGCTCAACATAGGTCCCTTTAAGGTTCAGGTAACCTGATTATACCAACCTTCCAATTTTTCGCTACAATTTTGTAGTACGATTGGTCATTTTCTTCAAAATTGGCCTCAGTTTTGAAGATCACCTCTTCATTCTACGAAAATTTCTTTCCAACAAGCACTCATTTGAAATTTGCGAACAAAAAATAGTTTCTGGGGTCAGATCTGGAGAATATGGTGAATGTGAAAGCAATTCGAAGCCCAATTCATAGATTTTTTCATCGTTTTCACGGACTTGTGACGCGGTGTCTTGGTGAAACAGTACATTCTTTTTCTTCAAATGCGGCCGTTTGTCAGCGATTTCGTCCTTTAAAAGGTCCACTAACGCTATGTAATAGTCGCTGTGGATAGTCTTTCCTTTTTCAAGATAGTCAATAAAAATTACTCCATGGGTTTTTTACGCTTTGGAGCAGGCTCATCGTGTGCTGTCCACTCGGATGCTTGTGGATTGGACTTTGTAGTAAAATTATGGAGCCATGTTTCATCCCTTGTCACATATAGACGCAAAAACTTCGCTTGAAAATCTCCAAACACTGCTCCGATTCATAAACAGGTCGTTGTTTTTTGTCAAAAATGACATCGCGCGGCACCCACTTTGCAGAGAACTTTCTCATAACCAGATATTTGTGAATGATGATGATCTCGAACTTCACTTTACGGTCATCCAAAATTAATTTGTTGTATTTTTTTGATTTTTTCGTCGATAACAACCTTTTTTGAACGTCCACTGCGTTCACGTCTTCGGTACTCATTCCATCACGTCTAAATTTAACATAGCATAGCAGTATAGCAAACCGTGACGATTGACTTTCCTGGGGCAATGTTCGAAAAGTTGTAATCAAGCCAAGTTTTTGCTTCAACTGTATTTCTTCCTCTTAAAAAGCAATATTTTATAAACATACGAAATTCCTTTTTATCCTTTTTTTCTAACAATAACAGAAGTTGCTTCACTCAAAAGTATATAATTCACAAACTACTGAACTGAGAGCTGTCAAATTTGTTACCGTGCATTTTAAAGGTTAGGGCCAACTAAAACTCAAATGGATTTAAGCCCAGAAGCGCTATCTAACTATGTGTCAGATCGGGGTCTTGTAAGAATGACTAAACGATAAAGGATTGATTACAAAAATTTCAGTGAATTTGCTCGAAACTTCTTCAGTGCTGTCCAAGGCTATATTAAAAAAAATTGTTTGCGTTTAAGTCCAGTTAACTTTAACGAGCTCCGCTTGGTTCCGGTTTGACCGCCTTGCCTTTGACCTACACTTTTCAACCAACCGTTGGCCCGAAAATATTTTTTTTTTCTTCAATTTTTTAATACGAACACCGTCTCTAATATTTTTACCAAAATTTTAAGATACCACAAATGAACTTATTTCCAGTTTTTTGAAGCACCATAGCGTTTTTTTTTTTTAATTTTTTTTTTTTTTTTTTTTTTTTTGTTTACGATGTAATTTAAATTCGGATTGCTCAAGTTGAGCAATAAAACTCATTAAGACTGGAGGCAAAAAAATACTGAACCCATTTGGTTGTTCATTTTCGTTTTTAAAATTAACAGTACATTCAAATGCATAAACAAAAAAGCTTAATTTTTAATTTCTTTATCATTACAACAAATAATATACTATGTATATACACACATTTTGTGAGCGCAATTTACGGGCTTGAAAAAAAAGAATCAGCTTCGGAGAATTAAATGATATGCAGTATGAATTCGTGTACAACAACAAGCCACAACAACAATAAAAATATAATAAAATAAAGCCAGTAGTAACAACCGAGCCATATGACGGCGGTAATGACAACCAAAACAAACACAACAATAACAACTACAGCGAGAGCAACAAAGTGCTCACTGATATCGACAATGATTTCAATGTCAACGGGTGAATAAAACAGAAATCAGACACAGATAGGCAACAACAAGCGTGCATACTGTAGATACAGACACATATGTATGTATGTATGTATATTATGTACAAATATGCATACTTATTTCGTCATTTAAAATGTAAAATACCGTAACTTCACTTTTCTTAAGTTTACAGGCGAAGGAAAAGCGTTATAATTGATACCACTCATATTGAAACAAAATTTGAGATTTGGTTATAAAGTGGTTATATATGTTAACATAGCATATGTTAACATTGCCGAAATAGTAAACTATCAGCAATACTTACTAATGCAGGTAGAGCGGATGTGGACCTCAAATTACACAATGTTTCCCACAGCACAGCCCAGATGCACTGTCAGCACACGCGCCACCTAAATTAGCCAATTCGTGGAATTGAATTATGTTTTGCCCGGTGCATTTAGTTAAGCTTTTAGATTAAGAACTTTGTAAAATCAGTTTTTAAATAAATTCATTACGAGAAGGTCGTACTGACCGGAAAAACGATTTTTTTTCTTTAAACTAGTAAGAAAATCGTTAAGTGGCGCCCAACGTGGGGCCTAGTTGTAGTGAATCGTGAGTGAAGTGCAGGAAAACAGGACACGGTAAAGTCCTTATCGTGAACCAAGAAGGACTTAAAAATAAAAGTCAACAAGTAAACCGGCTCACCACGGACTTCAGGTCCATATCGTCGCAACAAACGCCAGGACGAAGGAACTTCAGCACTAGGCCCCAGAACCCAGTGACCAAAGTCACCATCCCAGGGTAAAAAGGGTGCAAAGTCACCATCCCAGGACAAAAAAGTGTGCAGGAAAGGGCCCCTTAGTAGGAAACAAACAGGAGATGCTAGACATCAGCCGCCGCACCATTATGTTAAGAATTCTAATGTAAGTCATCTATTATAATTAAGATAAGTGAATTTAATATTGAAAATGAATTAAAAAAGTGAAACTAAATAAAAATTAACAAGCTTTGTTGAAAGTGGAAGAAAAAATATTTTTAGCGAAACTATCTCAAAAATTATTTGAATTGGAATTGTAAGACGAAAGTAATAAGTGAAATTTAAAGAAAGAAAATTAATTTAAAAAAATTAAAAATTGGAAGAGAACGTTTAATTGCGTATAAAAAATTCCAGGGTCAGTTTAAAAAAAAAAAAAGAGAACTTAAACTTAAATATATACAACTTATTAGTTTTAGACATCCTAGTTTTAATATACATAAATACGTATATATCTAAACAAAGGCTTGTACAGCCAATAACTTACTAAAACCAAACCATATAATATAGCTTAATTCTGCGATTCCCATCACTAGGGACCCTCCAGAATAGAAAAGCCCTCCTTCCCAGAAGGAGTAATAAAAACAATAATAATCCTATTAATAAATAAGGGCTCGTACAGCCGATAACTTAATACACATCAAATATAATATTTGCTTAATCCTGCGAATCCTACGGGACCCTCCAGGATAGAAAAGCCCTCCTTCCTTGAAGGAGTAACTAAAATAAATAAAAATAAAACAAATTAGATTCGTAAGATCAGTCAAAATTCAAGCCAAACTTTTAAACATATTTAAGAAACATGGCTAATCCCTCAAACCTTGTCCGACCACCCGTCCTCAGCACACTCCCTCCTCAACCAGCTCCTACCACCTCGAACACATTTAACATGGACCAACTGACGAATATAATAACAGGGGTTGTAAAAAACATTTTTAAACAAGAAGGGCGAAACTTAGTTCAAACCGCCCTCAATCCAAATGCGAATTTCTCAGATTTTTCCGATATTTCAATTGACTCTAACTTCGCAAATAACGTTAGCGAATTAGACAAGATACCGGACGTAGTGAGATGTCTCCGGGAATTCTCGGGAAACCCAGGGGAGTTCAACTCCTGGAAGAAGAGCGTAGATCGAATCCTTCAGATCTACGAACCACAAAGAGGAACCCCCAAATATTACGGGATCCTCAATGTCATTCGCAATAAGATTGTAGGCAATGCCGACATTGCTTTGGAGTCGTACAACACTCCGCTCGACTGGAAGGCCATCACCAGATGCCTGACGCTTCACTACGCAGATAAGCGCGATTTGGGTACACTGGAGTACCAAATGACTTCACTTGTGCAGGGTAACCTCACAATCCAGGAATTCTACCAGCGAGTGTACTCTCACCTTTCTCTGATCCTTAATAAATTAGGATGCATGGAAGCCGGCGCCGAAGCCGTACATTTGTTAACGCACACATATAGGGATAAAGCCCTTGATACCTTCATTCGTGGGTTAAGAGGAGACTTACCCAGACTACTTGGCATGAAGGAGCCAGCGGATCTCCCCCAGGCTCTCCATTTATGTTTAAAACTAGAAAATCAGAACTACCGTTCACTCTACGCCTTAAACAGCAATACCCAAGCTAGAAAAGGCCAGGACATTCGTCCACCCCTTCCTCCCAGAAGGGTTAACAGCGAATTCTACCCAGAATTGGCATACATTCCCCAGCAAAGGTTGAATCCAACCATGCCCTATAGAACGCCACAACCGAAGTACCAATACCAGCAACAGCTAACCCCATATACGCAACAACCGAATAATCCACCACCGCGACCTTTACAAAAACCCTTACCGCGACCAGAACCGATGGATGTCGATCCATCACAGCGTACCAGAAATATCAATTACATGAATAGACCACGTCCCGTTGACCCGACCAACAAAAGACCTCCGACTGGTAACCCGCCAGTACCAAACAAAATACAGCGGAATTACCACATAAATTCAGACCCCGTGCAAAGCCCAAATCAAGAGGAATATCCTCAGACGCCAACTGACCAACACACAGATAATGACGTTGACTATTATGATGAGGAAAGACAGGACGACAACTATATTGACACTACAGATTTACATTTTTTAGAATGAACCACTCTTCGCTGCCTTACTTTCAATGCAGGTTGAAGAGTGGAAATATAGTGAAATTTCTAATAGATACAGGATCAACGAAAAATTACATACAACCTTCTATCGTGCCCAATCCTATTAAAAATGAAACAAATTTCTTCGCCAAATCAATAGCAGGAGACATTGAAATAAAGGAACACACTTTTATAAAACTTTTTAACGCAGACACCAAATTGAAATTTTACCTTCTTCCATCATTGCGCTCGTTTCATGGTATCCTTGGAAATGACAGTCTTAAAGATCTCGAAGCTGTTATTCATGTCAAAGGAAATTTCATGGTAATAAAAGGTAATACTACAGTAAAGATAAATCAGCTTGTATCAAAGTCAGTAAACGCAATTGATATCGAAAAGGATCACATGACACCAAATCAACAGACTAAAATCAATAACTTAGTGGAAAAATTTTCACAACTCTTTGCAGAACCTAACGATAGACTCACTTATACTACAAAAGTCATAGGCGAAATTAGAACAAATAAGGACACCCCAGTATATACAAGATATTATCCCTATCCAATGGCGTTAAAAAGCGAAGTAGAATCTCAAATTAAGAAAATGTTAGATGATGGTATTATTCGGCCATCAAGGTCACCGTATAACTCACCCGTTTGGGTTGTAGCAAAAAAACCCGACTCCCAAGGCAATAAACAGTATAGAATCGTAATCGATTACCGCAAGCTTAACGCAATTACTGTAGCAGATCGCTACCCAATTCCCCAAATTAACGAAGTACTGTCTCAACTTGGACACAATAAATACTTTTCCGTGTTAGATTTAAAAAGCGGATTTCACCAAATCCCACTCAAGGAATCCGATACTGAGAAGACCGCCTTCTCAATAAATAATGGTAAATACGAATTTACGAGATTACCATTCGGACTCAAAAATGCCCCTTCAATATTCCAACGCGCTCTAGATGACATCCTTCGTCATCATATTGGCAAGATATGCTACGTGTATATTGACGACATAGTCGTATTCAGCAACTCCGAACAGGAGCATGCCCTCCATCTGCAACAAATCTTTAAAACGCTTGAAGAAGCCAACATGAAGATACAGTTGGACAAATGCCATTTTTTTAAGGACTCAGTCGAATTCTTAGGTTTTATTATCTCATCAAAGGGAATAACAAAAAACCCTGCAAAGGTGGAAGCGATAGCTAAGATACCTTACCGCGAAACCATCAAGCAACTCCGCTCATTTTTAGGACTTTCCGGCTATTACCGCCGCTTTATAAAGGATTACGCCAAGTTGGCCAAACCTTTAACGTTACTCTTAAGAGGGGAAGAGGGACGTATATCTAAAAACAAATCAGCTAAAATAAATATTGAATTGGATGATGAAGCAAAAGATGCCTTCAACAAAATTAAAAAATCCCTTATGTCCGATGATGTTGTACTCTCATACCCTGACTTCAGTAAAGAATTCCATTTGACTACCGATGCTTCAAATTATGCCATCGGTGCAGTCCTTTCACAGGATAAAAAACCTGTTGCCTTCATTTCCAGAACTCTCAATAAAACAGAAGAATCATACGCTACAAATGAAAAGGAATTTCTGGCCATAATATGGGCCTTAAACAATTTTAGAAACTACCTTTATGGCTCAGCCAAAGTGAAGATATTTACAGATCATCAGCCCTTAACGCAGGCACTTAGTAACAAAAACAATAATGCGAAGATGAAACGCTGGAAATCCATTCTAGAGGAATATAATCATGAACTCCACTACAAACCAGGTACAACTAATGTTGTCGCTGACGCTCTATCAAGAATGCCACCACCCGAACCAATAAACTCCTTATCCATAACCCAACACAGGGACGAGAGTTCTTCTGACAATTTAATTTCTCATGTAGAAACTCCTATAAACGTTTTTAAAAACCAACTATTTTTAAACATAGGTACGACTTCAACCTACCAGTTTAAAATAATATTCCCTACGTACCATAGACACATTTTAGAAGAACCAGAATACGATTCAGAAATACTAATAAACCGCCTCAAAAGATACCTTAATCCCTCTGTAGTTAACTGTATAAAAACAGATGAACGCATCATGGGGAAAATTCAAGAAATATACCCAATACACTTTAGCAGTTACAAAATCCGATTCACACAGCTCCAAGTTCAGGACGTGACAAACGAACAAGAACAGGAAGAAATCATAATCAAAACCCATAAAAGAGCACATAGAAACGGTCGAGAAAATAAAATTCAAATTCTCGAAAATTTTTACTTCCCATCAATGACGAAAAAAATAAATAGCATAATTCAACAGTGTTCAGTATGTAAAGAAAATAAGTATGACCGTCATCCTAGCAAACCAGAATTAGGTGAAACGCCTATACCCCAGTATCCAGGACAAATTTTACATATCGATATCTACATAACAAGCAAAAATATAGTTCTAACAGCGATAGACAAATTTTCGAAATATGCGCAAACCAAAATACTGAAATCGAGAGCAATAGAGCATGTTAAAGAACCTCTCCGCGAACTACTCTTTCAATTTGGCGTACCTGAATCGGTCGTATTTGACAATGAAACATCCCTCAACTCAGCAACAATAAAATTTTTATTGGAAGACACACTTAACATAAAAATTTTCAAAACACCGCCTTATGCAAGTTCCGTTAATGGTCAAGTAGAGCGTTTTCACTCGACACTCACGGAAATAATGCGTTGTTTAAAAGCAGAACGAAATTTCAATTCATTCGCCGAACTCCTTGACAACTCCGTATACGAATACAATTATACAGTTCACTCAACCACGAAAAAGAAACCAATAGAGGTATTTTTCGGTAGAAGAGTCTCCACGGATCCAAATCAATTCGAAAAAGCAAGGGAAGAAAATATCTCGGAATTAAAAAACAAGCAAGTAAAAGACCTTTCCTATCATAACAAAAAACGACATCCCATAAAAATTTACCACCCAGGAGAAATTATTTATGTGAAAATAAACAAAAGATTAGGTACGAAAATCTCTCCAAAATTTAGAAAAGAAATAGTAAAGGAAGACAGAAATTCAACAATTTTAACAGAATCAGGAAAAATAGTCCATAAAAGTAATATTAAAAATGAAAATTAACCTCTCTCTTTTAGATGTCTTTTAATTTACGATGCCACTGCGACAACGGACATCTACGACTACTCGAACGCACAATTAGTTACAATAAATGACGGACTAGCAAAAATTCAGAACGGAGCCTTTAGACTAATACACGTAATAGACCTTAACAAATACGAACAATTTCTGACGGACATTGGTAAATTCGTTTACTCAGACATACCTAAGGACACTATCCTATATCCTATCCTAGAGCACGAACTAACCCAATCCCTCCAAATTTTAGAAACCATTAAACCTGTTGAAAAAAGATCTAGAAGATCAATAAATATTTTGGGAACGGCTTGGAAATTAATCGCCGGATCCCCCGATCATGAAGATCTGGAAATAATATCCAGTAACCTAAATGAAATTAATAATAATAATAATAAACAAATAATTATAAATGACATCTTTAACGAAAAATTAAATAACGTAACTAAAATAGTAAATAAACTTTTTAATAATATAAGAAAAGATTCGTATGTAGAAAATGAAACAATTATTAATTTGCAAAATAGAATAAGATTAGTAAAAGAAGAATTGATTAACGTAAAATACGCTATACAATGGGCGAAAAAAGATATATTGAATACATTATTGTTAAATAAAAAAGAAATTGAAATTGCTTTAGAAAAAGTAGAGAATGATGAAATTCCATTTAAAAATGCAGAAGAGGCATTAGAATTATCAAATACTAATATTGTTAGCAAAAATATGAAAATTTTTTACTTGGTAAAAATACCAATGACCCTTAAGGAAAATTTCCAAAAAATTATATTAAGACCCGTTCTTAAATCTGATAAATCTATTATTAATATTGAATATAATAAAATTCTAAAAGGAAAAAAAGAAATATATGGAATAAAAGAAAATTGCGATAGCTTTAAGAGAATTGAAATTTGTAAACGAAATCAAGTAATTAACATAAGTAATAACACCTGTATACCTAGAATAATCAATAGTCATAATTCAACTTGCACCAAAAGTAACGGGCACCACATTCCACAAATTGAAGAAATAAAAACCGGAATTTTACTACTAAATGGCTTTCAAGGACACATAGATGCTGACGGAATGATCAAAAACTTGTCAGGAACGCAGCTCATCATTTTCCATAATTCAACGCTGAAAATCAAGGGTCAAACTTATATTAACCTCGATTTAATTCCACTTCCCGCTATCCCAGCAGTCCTGCAACCCGCACCAATTGAGAAAAATAGAATTGAATTACTTTCACTAGAAGCTTTGAAAGAACTCCACATAAGTAACATTCGAAGAATAAATCTCCTGAAGGCAGCAACTATATCTAACGGCTCACTTTCGCTTGGAGCAGTTGCAGCTACCTCCATCGTCACAATAATTTTTGCAAATTTTGGAAGAAATCTCAAAATAAAATAAGCATCTCATCCAATAGCGATGCTAATCAGATCCCGGCAATAAACCTCAAGATGAATCAAATCAAAGATTCCCCAAATGATCAGCCAACATACATAAATTTCAACAACTTACCTTATTTTTGATAACGCTCGAGGACGAACGCTTTTAAGAGGGGAAGTGTTAACATAGCATATGTTAACATTGCCGAAATAGTAAACTGTCAGCAATACTTACTAATGCAGGTAGAGCGGATGTGGACCTCAAATTACACAATGTTTCCCACAGCACAGCCCAGATGCACTGTCAGCACACGCGCCACCTAAATTAGCCAATTCGTGGAATTGAATTATGTTTTGCCCGGTGCATTTAGTTAAGCTTTTAGATTAAGAACTTTGTAAAATCAGTTTTTAAATAAATTCATTACGAGAAGGTCGTACTGACCGGAAAAACGATTTTTTTTCTTTAAACTAGTAAGAAAATCGTTAAGTTATATTGGTTATGAAACACTCATATTGAATTTGTATTTTGGTTATAAAATGGTTATGTATTGGTTATCATACACTCATATTGAAACACAATTTGAGTTATGTTTATAAAGTGGTTATACTTGTATATTGGTTATCATATACTCATATTGAATTTGTGTTTTGGTTATAAAATGGTTATGTATTGGTTATGTATTGGTTATCATACACTCATATTGAAACAAAATTTGAGTTTTGGTAATAAAATGGTTTTAAAGTGATCATTATATCTGACAACGATTATCGAGTTTTTTTTTTTTGATGATGTGTTGTTTTGCATTTTAGGTGACGATATACTTGTATACATATTTACATATATTTCTTTAAATTAAAAATTCAAATGCGACGATGACAAGGCAAAATTGAAAATTTTAAAATTTTATGGCAAAATAATGCAAATGTAGAAATCAAAACAAAAAAATTCCACAATCTGAAATGCATATTTTAATGCGATAAAAAGCAATTCTGAAATATAAACACTCATTAATATGTAGACAAGTTATTGATTTTAAAGAAAAGAATAACAAAGACTCTCACAGACACGGCAATAATGCAAAAATTTGCACTAAAACAAAAATAAACACGAAAAGCGGCATGCGCCACAGAAATCAATTACTATGAAACAAGCTGCGAGCGAAGCCAGCTGTTCTGAGCTGCAATATCGCCACATATACCACATAAACATATGTAAGAAGAACCGTGTTACCAGGCGAGTTCAACAAAAATTGCAAATAAATATGTACATATGTATGTAAAACAAACGAGCAATGAACGCCTGAAAAGTGCAGAGAAAGAGGTCTATCGAAAGGGGTAAACATAAGACTGTGGTCACACAGCAGACAGGAATGCGCGAAGCTACACACCTCCAGGGTATGCACATATTTACGAGCGGAGAAGATCGAACTCAAGTCCTCATGAGCTGAAACGCTGAGGCAGCGAGCCCACAACATACTCGTACATACATACCATACAACATTTGTAACTCGCTACCAGCGAGAGCAAAAGGCAAAGGTAACCAGCTGATGATGGGTGGGTTGTTTGTATTGCAGTTTAGTGCTGACAAACATACACTGCGTGCAAGCACTCAAAGCTGTCATTGCACTGACACTGACAGCTGTTCATTGACAGTTGCAAATGAGCACGAGCGGCATGAACAGAGAGTGAGAGAGGAAGCGCACGTACGGCAGAGCACGCGTATAACTGGTGGGTAGGCGATTAAGCGCAGGCGCCAGCAAGAGAAAATAAACAAAGTAAATTTAAGTGACACTAACGACAGCCAGACAGTGCGCTCAGCTACAGATTTACAAACATGAACTTATAATAAAAACGACTGTTGTGGGTGAAATCGACGTCCATGAAACCGCAGATAAATATCGCGAATGTTACGAATTTCACTTCCCAATGAGGCACAGCCATAAACATACAAATACATATATGTATATGTATGTATATTATAATGACATTGATGTGTGGAGGCGGAGGTTGGAAACGAAGAAGTCTACCGTGACACTGCAATTGTGGTGCTTTGATATTTAGTCAGCATTAATTACAAAGTATGATATTTCTGTTCATGTAACTGCGGGAGGTTAATAATGCCTAAGCTGGAGGCGACAAAAAAATGTTAAAATTTTCTTACTTTGTAGGTCACTTCCTCTCTCTTAAGGCTTATAATATTTGATTGAGAAACTGTTATCTGCATATTCTATCAGCTGCTTATTAAAACAAGTAAGGAAGGGTAGTTCCTGAGATATGGTTTTTGGTCCATAAGTGGGCGATGCCACGCCCATTTTCAATTTTAAAAAAAAAGCTTGGGTGCAGCTTCCTTTTGCCATTTCTTCCGTAAAATTTAGTGTTTCTGACGTTTTTTGTTAGTCGGTTAACGCACTTTTAGTGATGTTCAACATAACTTTTGTATGGGAGGTGGGCGTGGTTATTATCCAATTTCTTCCATTTTTGAACTGTATATGGAAATGCCTGAAGGAAATGACTCTATAGAGTGTGGTTGACATAGCTATAGTAGTTTCTGAGATATGTACAAAAAACTTAGTAGGGGCGGGGCCACGCCTACTTTTCCAAAAAAATTACGTCCAAATATGCCGCTCCCTAATGCGATCCTTTGTGCCAAATTTCACTTTAATATCTTATAGGTTTTCGGTTTTCGCCATTTTGTGGGCGTGGCAGTGGGCCGATTTTGCCCATCTTCGAACTTAACCTTCTTATGGAGCCAAGAAATACGTGTACCAAGTTTTATCATGATATCTCAATTTTTACTCAAGTTACAGCTTGCACGGACGGACGGACGGACAGAGAGATATTCGGATTTCAACTCTACTCGTCACCCTGATCACTTTGGCATATATAACCCTATATCTGACTCTTTTAGTTTTAGGACTTACAAGCAACCATTATGTGAACAAAACTATAATACTCTCCTTAGCAACTTTGTTGCGAGAGTATAAAAAGTAGGCACGAGAGAGACGCTAGAATACCTCCTCTGCAATGCCTGGTCTTACCTAGAACTCGTCTTAGATATCTAGGGGCTTCCTTTCCTAGTTCAAGGAATTGGATGAAGCAACATAATTAGATATCAAGTATCTGCTAAACCTCCCAAAACTTCTGCATCTGGCATAACAAAGGACCTGTAGGTCTGTGTATGGCGTGGCCAGCAGCCAGTGTAGCTTAACCTAACATAAATTCAGGAGGTTATAAATTGACACTTATTTGAAGCAAAATCTTACAAAATTGCGTTGACTTAAGTAAGTCAATCTGAGTTAATTTTAGCCGTATGATCTAGCACGTGATCAATGTTGGCGTCAGAAAATATAGAATTGTTTTATGAAACCTGAGCAAAATGTACCTGTTCAACTGAGTAACTGATAAAAACAATAATAACACAAATATAAATATGTATATGGCTAGTTATCTTTATGGCTTAGCCAAAAGGGAGAGTCATACATATGTGTTTTATGCACACAAAGTGATCACATGCAATTGAATACTTTTTGCGTGAAACGAACGTTTAGGTTGACTGCACGCTGACAGCAAGACAACTTCTCATCTTTAGTACGATTTATTCATACAAGATACTCTCTACAGATTTCCATATTTGCGAGGCAAATTCTTATATATTTACGGCGATTTTTAATACATACTTAAGTAAATGTGTATAACAAGTTCCGTTAACGTTTGCCTTGCCGTTTAAGTGTTCAGGTATTTACACTTAATAAATAAACAAGCTTAAGTGTTTAAATTTGGATTTTTCACGAATGCTTATTTATTATTTCAATTTACGAGGAAATCATCGGAAATGGAACACACGCAAAACATTCGACTGCATGTGACGCTCGCATCAACAAAAACCTTGCTGTGTGAATTGACTGTCTGGTTAATGTGATTTGCGTGGAATTGTTAACATTTTGTAGAAATATTTAGTAGAATTTATTTATTTACACTTCAGCAGTTTTTCGTTTTCTAAAGTTTCCTAGAAGTGTGTTTACTGATGATGACTTCAAAAAGCTTCTGTTCACACAATTTTGTATTGTGCTAATTTAATACAGATCAAGAAGAGGCGTTAATTACTAAACTCACTCTGAATCAGTTTCGAATGAACATTTAGCTTTAATGTGAAAAAAGTGCAAGAGAGAAGGAGAAAGTGTGATTTTTATATTTTAAGGGGGTATTCTACTCTAGAATTTTGAAAAATTCGATTTTTTTTTCATATATTTAAAGTGTGAACTTTCAAAAATATGACCTTGGAAGGATTTTTCAAAATTCGACTTATTTTCGGAGATACAGCCGATTTTGTGAGGTGGCGTCCGTGTTCACTAGAATTGTCTTCTAAACTTTAAACGCGTTTTTCTCGAAACTATTTTTTTCCACACGGTACCGGCATTATCTCAAGTTCTATACAACCGATTTACTTGAAATTTTATGTGAACCTTCTTTATATAATCCTTTATCGTTCCTACCAGCATTATGTCAAAATTTTTGTTTTTAATATTTAAAAAAAAAAACCAGGAATTTCAAAAAAAAGCGTAAAAAATGAAAATGGCAGTCGCTACTTTTCAAAAAAATTTTTTTCGTTTTCCCGGACTATAACAGCATCCTTACTGTTTAAGAATTTCTTTGGATTTTTTTTTTCAGACCACCAGGAGAGTCAGGATCAATGTCACCAGGATGCGCCGTTTTCTTTTACACCTGTCTCTAATTATTTTAATTTTTAATATTTTTTTGTAAAATTTTTTTTCTGTATTCTTAAGATATCAATAAAAACACCATAAAAAAATGGATGGTAAAAATATTTTTGGTTTTTTTTTAAAGAAAATTCAAAAAACTGCCCAAAATTTGATTTCTAGGGTAGAATACCCCCTTAACCAAGCAACTCATCAGAAAATCGAAATTAGTTTATACATTTTTTGGGTTACAATATGTGGTATGATTATGGTATTCCTTTACTACTTTTATAAATTATATTTGATATTGAAGGTATTATATTTTTTAAGTTCTTCAGAGGTATATCATATCATGCCACATATCTCTTTAAGTTTCAGTCACATTTCAACAGGTTTTTGTCGATCTTCTCTTATCTAGATGTACTGTTATACAACAAATGGATAATATTGCAATTCTGAAAACCCCAGCAAACGACAGGCCGGTCATTTGAGAAGCTTGTCGTATTAGAAATATGCTACAATTGAAAGATCACCACTTTTAGAAACCATTTTCGAACTACTATTCAACCTTATAGATCGGTTGGGATTTGAACCCACAACTATAACCATTTTTTAACACTATTCAAGCTATGGATCCGTTGGGATTTGAATCCAAATTTATAACCTTTTTTGAACTATTATTCAAGCTGTTGGATCGGTGGGAATTAGAACCCAAAATTATAACTCATAAAATTCGGAAAAACACGTATATTTTTTAAACTAAAATAATACCTTTTGAGAAAAGTAGAGAACTTCCACTATAGATAATCTTTTATAAATCAATGAACTCTCCTTCTAACAAATGTCTCATTTGGTTAGTAATAAAACCGCAAAGCACGTGGAGCACACTAATCCTATAATTGGCCTCAAGTAAAAACGATCAGAACAGTGTTCAATCATAAAACGGTAGATTTGCCTCGTTAATTTAGACTTAACTTTTAAGTAGAAAAACATTAGATACAAAGTGTAGATAATTGAATGACTCACTTAGAAATTGACCAGATATGGTCTTATCCACTGACGACAGTTTTAATAGATTTACTAATTGTATCACGTGCATTGAATCTAAAGTCAAAGCCAAACTGGAAATTCACTAATTCACAGAAATTACTAGATTTAATTAAAGCAGTACTTATAAATTCACTTAATTACCACAATTCTCTTGAAATTTCCAGAAACTAATAAACCGCGATAAATCTACATATTTCGAAACGAGATATGAACTAAAACAAAAAATAAAACAAAGAACGCGAACTAGCCACCGAAAAATTCACCATCAAACGAACAAATTTACTAGAAAAAATTCGAAAACTAATCAACAACCAGTTTTGGCAAAATACACATCATCATCATCAAATATCGAGCGGCAGTACGTTACTCCGCGGTTTTTAAATTAACACAAATTGGCGGGGCGTCTACAAAGATTTCAGTCAAAGCTGCGAAAGGTGGTAAAGATAGCTACTTACTTAGTATATATGAGTTTAAAATGAAAAACATAAAATGTTTGGCACAAAATCCGCCCTTAGGTGAGGCGTGGAGGCACGCTATGTAGTCGAATTTGAAAATGTACTGCGCCCCGAAAACGGTTTTACTTGTGCTCTTTCGCGCATATTCGTAAGCAAAAAACATATTGCGAGCGAGGCGTAAATTTTTAACAAAAACCACGTAAAGAATTCAGTAAAGAGAAACAAAAGGTTTAAAAAAATAACAAAACTTAACACAAGCTGCAGCAGCAGCTGGCAGGGAGAACGAATTAGTAACGTCATAATAAAAAAATTAAGAAGCGGGCACATGTGAATGATGAAGAAATAGAAATAATCAAACAAGCAGTTTACTAAGTGCGAAGTTGGAAATAAAATGAAGCAAAATAAATTACGAGACCGAGCAGCAAGTGTAACATACATACATATGTATGTACGTGTAATCATCGTCATCTTTTTGAAATCGTTTGCGATATCTAAAAGCACAAAATTTTGCACAATTCAATATAACTCCGCAAGAATAAATAAAAATGTTGTTAAATAAAGTAGAATTGTGAACAATTCGTAACTTAAAAATTTTAACAAATTTATTATTTTTTTTTCGGTGAATTCGCTTTGTGCCAACATTCAGCATACATGCAAAACCCTCTGTTTTTGAAATCTCGATCTGAAATTTTAGACACATTTTTATACTCTCGCAACAAAGTTGCTAAAGAGAGTATTATAGTTTTGTTCACATAACGGTTGTTTGTAAGTCCTAAAACTAAATGAGTCAGATATAGGGTTATATATACCAAAGTGATCAGGGTGACGAGTAGAGTTGAAATCCGGATGTCTGTCTGTCCGTCCGTCCGTCCGTCCGTCTGTCCGTCCGTCCGTGCAAGCTGTAACTTCAGTAAAAATTGAGATATCATGATGAAACTTGGAACACGTATTTCTTGGCTCCATAAGAAGGTTAAGTTCGAAGATGGGCAAAATCGGCCCACTGCCACGCCCACAAAATGGCGGAAACCGAAAACGTGGAAAAGTGTCATAACTAAGCCATAAATAAAGATATTAAAGTGAAATTTGGTACAAAGGATTGCATTAGGAAGGGGCATATTTTGAGGTAATTTTTTTTGGAAAAGTGGGCGTGACCCCGCCCCCTAAAAAGTTTTTTGTACATATCTCAGAAACTACTATAGCTATGTCAACCAAACTCTACAGATACGTTTCCTTCAGGCATTTACATATACGGTTCAAAAATGGAAGAAATCGGATAATAACCACGCCCACCTCCCATACAAAGGTTATGTTGAAAATCACTAAAAGTGCGTTAACCGACTAACAAAAAACGTCAGAAACACTAAATTTTACGGAAGAAATGGCAGAAGGAAGCTGCACCCAGGCTTTTTTTTTTGGATTGAAAATGGGTGTGGCGTCGTCCACTTATGGACCCAAAACCATATCTCAGGAACTACTCGACCGATTTCAATGAAATTTGGTATATAATATTTTCTTAACACCCTGATGAAATGTACGAAATATGGGTGAAATCGGTTCACAACCACGCCTTCTTCCAATATAACGCTCTTTTGAATTCCATCTGATGCCTTCTCTGTATAATACATACATATAAATGAAAATACAATTCAATACTCAAAGTACACAAATTGATCTAATCTAATTAATTTTAAAGCAAAATAAAAAAATATGTAAATGACGGATAATGAAATCTCGATTATCACTTTATCATGCGAGAGTATAAAATGTTAGGTGACACCCGAACTTAGCCCTTCCTTACTTGTTTTTTTCTTAAAAAGCTGCCTATGCGGAATCGCCAATATCGGAACAACGAACAAAATGAAATTCTTGCATAGAGAATTTTATTAGTTGACAGGCTCTTTTCACGAAATTTGGCAACGACACATACTCCTTGTTCAGATCCAATCACTTTGCCAAATAGCTGTCATACGATCGTTCAACAAAATCCAGTTTCACAAAATTTGGCATAAATTAATATCCAAATCATAGTGTCCGAACAAATTGTTCAGATCGACCACGATACGTTTACAAATCTTTTGGCGCCGCGATCTGTGGGTATTGACGGATGGAGGGGATCATCAGGATCAAAAAAATACACATGTATAGCTGCCTTAGACTTATAGTTTTTGAGATACTTGTATTTAAAGTTCAAAAATGTGTAACAGTAATTTAATTTAATTTTTAATTTTTTCAACCTGAGGTCTTCCGCTACCCTTCCATACCGTCAAGTCGTGGCGCCAAAGGAATCGTAATTTTTCTCGGACCACTATAGCTTTAGCTGTATTACAAACTGACCGATTAACATCAAGTTCTTTTATGAATTTTTTTTATGATTGTTTCGGTAAAACTAAAATTAACGTTTTTTAATTTACATATATATTTTCGCTTTTGAAACAGCTGGCGTTTTTTAATCTCCAATTTGTTATTAAAATCTTATGAGACCCTACCTTATAAATTAAACATATTCATCCCACGTTGCTTTCTCTCGAAGATTTTCCTTTTGAAACACGTATTGTTCTCAAATAGCTTGCGGTTTTTTTCTATTTCATAACACGTTCTTATTGATTAATATTAAAACAATAACTTTGTTTAAATTTGCACTGTTTTGTTTGCTGCTTAAACTTTTTTTCACACCTGCACGCTTGAAGTATAATTCGAAATTTATTTATAATTGGTAAACACTTGTATTTGCGTATTTTGTACTCACTGTGTATTTGTATATTTTCAAAACTGACCAAAACTATTTTTTTTTAATATATGCCTTTTCGGTTTTTTTTTTAAATATTTCTATTTAATTTTATTAACAATTTTCACTTGCATATAACTTTTATAATTAATTTCACTGCTTAATATTAAATATTTGTTGTTATTCTAATGTAATTATGCTGTTTGTTTTGATTATTTGAATATTTAATCAGCTTTTGATGCTTTTATTGGCCTTCAAATTTTATTGCATATTTTATTATGCTGCAAATTTGCGTCGCTACACATATACATACATACATATTTTTATTATGTATATTTTTATTATGTATGTATGTATATTACACATCTGCCACTGCCACTGTTGCTAACGTTGGCTTTGTAGTGCACGTTTGTTGTTGTTTTTTTTTATTTATTATTGGCTATCTGCTTTGATCGCCGCTTCTTGGGTGTTGCAAAAAACGCTTTCTCTCTGCACTTTGCAATGATTTTCACCTCTCATTTGCTGAGCACGCGACTTTTTATTGGATTTTCAACTGACTTTTATTAATGCTTTTGTTTTGTTTGGCACTTTCTTTGCACAAACACACACGATTTTCGTACCGACTTGTTTCGCGTCGCATTCACCTCACTTTCTATATTTTATTTTTTTTTTCGTTTTTTTTTCAATTTTTATATTTTCGAGCTCTATTTCCACTTCAAGTTGTCGGCCGTTTTGTCGATAAAACCGACAACAACAAATTCAAAACACTGTTGACGTGAGGTTGCGCAAAAAACCCAGAAAAAAACAAAAACGTCGGACGAGCAACAAACAAATGGTATCTATGAGATACTTTCAAAATGCGAACACGTCAAGCAATAGGTTTTCAACTCGATTTCAGCTTCTATACGCCGCGCCGATGAAGCAATACAAAAATTGGGCAATGCGATTTTGATACGAGTATGGGTTGGTTGGTTGGTTACAGCCGTGAGTTGGCTGACTGGTTGCTTGTTTCGCTGGTTAGTTGCCCGATTTGCCACTACTTTTGCGCTGGCAACTTCTATGCGAACACGAACACAGGCTGGCGTCGTACTGTAGCTACGTACGTATGTATATTATATGGATATATGCGTGTGTAGTGATGTATAAATGCGAAATACGCGCGTACACTTGCACCTGTATGCCGCACACACGCACACCAGCGCAGTCGCTGCTGCTGCTGCCGCAAAGAAGAAGAAGAAGCACACGTTTCGTCAACGAATTTTGCGAATATTCGTTGGCGCTGTCGGGCGTTTGACCGCAAATAAATTGTGGTTAATGCTTATTTACTTTCATCACTGCAATTATTTTCATTTTCACTGCTCACGAAATGCACACACACACACACTTGCTTATGTGTATTTTCTATTGTAAAGCAATTTTCAACTTGGAATTCACACTGCCTTGCGAATAACTTTTAATAACAAATATATATTTTGTTGCTTTTAACTTAAGCACAAGCGAAATCTACACACTCGCCAATATACAATGTATCGTAACGTATTCAATCGCCTAGTTAAACGAATTGAAGTAATCGCGCGCAGCACGCTCTCTCAGCACCACAGCCAGAGTAGTGTATTTCATTGGTGCTTCGCGCTCTTCACCACAGCACTTCGCGTACACACGCATTCGCTCACTTCACATATGCGCCATTGTTGTTGTTGTCGCTACTTGGCACGTATCAAACGACATCGACTTTTCATTACTTTGCACTCGGGTTTCGTGTGGCTGTTGTTATTGGCAAATTTTTGTTGAGATTTATTTTTTTCCTGCAACACTTTTGCAAAATCTAGTTGCCACACAAATCAGCTGTTGTTGGTGGAAACAAAATCACTTTTCATCAAGCGAACTTAAGCGATTTTGCGCTAGCTTGGGTATAGGCAAAATAACCGTACCGTTCAATATTACACTTGAGACGCGTTTTAACTGCGTAGTCTTACGATTTACTTACGGAGCGGCCGCACACTAAAAGAGTAACTTTTCGACTGAATATTTTCGAGACAGCAGTAATCGCACGGCCAGCGATGAATTTCAACGTTTCGTGTTGTTGTACTGTGAACGCTGCGCCGCTGCTGTTACTTGCTTTGGTGTTGCTGTGGCTGCTGCTACTGCTGCCCACTTTGCTACACTCCCACCACTCCCCATTAAACACACACTGTTGACTACCCAGCAACGGCCTTCGGAGCTGCGCTCACTCACTCACTTACTCGCCAGTTCGGTTTGCTCGTGCCAGTGCTATATAACGAAAGCGTATAAATAAGTGCGCTCGGCGGTTTGTTGATTCATGGATTTTTCTTTTAGCACATACACCACACTTTGTGTGGTTTGTCGTTGACTTTGTGTTTATTAAGCGTTTGTGTGTGTGTGGCTTTGTTAAATTTATTACTCACCGCAGATACTTTGCTCTTAGCATCCACTCAACTTTGTTGCGGTACGCATTCAGTATATTTGTATCTTTTTGCGTTTACTTTACACTCATACACTCTCTCTCTCTCTCTGGGATTTATTTATTTGCAAACAGTTTTGTCATTTCCCTGATTTTGGCATATGCTTTGTTTTACCTCCGCATCCCTTCATTAACGCAAAACAAAGCGGTCTACAATGCGTAATTATTAAGATATTGAATGCGCTCTAACACCTTCCTGTGTTTGTAGTTGTGCGCCATATGTTTGCGCCTACAGTGCGCGCTCTCACATGGGATAGACTCTCCGCTCTCCTTTAAACATCCCCGAAATGTTTGTTTATTTCTGCTCTACCTTTTTGCCACGACTTTTCGCAAACATTTCTTAGCTCGTATAACAGTTTCGCTTTCCGCAACATTCGGCGTTATGTTTCAGCAACATGTTGCGTTGCGAATATTTGCAACAGACTGTGCAATTTGTTTACAGAAGTGGGCAAACGTACGTAGTAGGTTGTTCGCATTTTTGAGTTTTTAAGCCAACTATATGCAGTCAAATATCTCCCTTTCTTTTTTAACATATTAGGGACCGATTTCAAAAACACGTGTGAACCGAAATATTTTTATTCGGTATTGGGAAAGTTATCTAACGGGTGTTTTAAAGTTTTTTTATAGCAACAATTTTTGCAATTTGTTCAATTGAATTGATATATTAGTCGCCGTATTTGGTATGAACCGAGAAAATTAATATTATTTTGTTCGATTCATACAGGAAGATTTCAACTATTTTTGATGTCAACTAACACTGCTTTTTTATATGGATTTATTCTGAGAAGTTTATGGCTAAGTCATGTCGTCCGAATGGATGAAAACACTCCAGCTCTAAGAGCATTCGACACAATACCCACCGGAGAAAGCATAGGAAGACCTCAACTACATTGGAAAGAACAGATGGTTAAGAACCTCTTTACATTTGGAATCGGAAATAATAGAATATAATTAATTTGAAATGTACACTGCGTCCTGAGGTCTATTATTCTCTCTTTCACAAGCATTCACAGAGGTAGCACTCCCATAAATTCCAGGGTCTTGCCATACACCATTGAAGCACTCTACACGTTACATATATTGATGGATCCAAGGATATGCAAATCAAAATTCAAACTAAAAGAAGGTACTCTGAAGTTTCCGACTACTCAGAACCGACAGTTTTCAGAAGAGACTATACCCGTGATAAACAGATGCTTTCTGAAATACATAATGTAAATTGTCACCGGAATTTGTTTCGGAAAAGTTTTATTATTTGTTTAAGCCAAGCGAGGCTGTAACCTCCAAGGAACAGAGTTCTCTGGTGCAAGCTGGTTAGCTGGAAGTTTTATACCTGTCCACCCTCTCAACCTTTCAAAACAGCATGCATACGATGTGGAGACCTGCCGTTCCTGTAATCCTTTGTGTCCCTGTATCCAGACTAGGTGAACCCAGTTACAGACTAACAGGGTATTTAGTCATTCTATACACTCTTTAACCTGTACCCATTTAATTTCGCAATATGAGATCGCTTTGGGTTCAGCTAGACTATCACCAAGTATTTCAAGAAGCTCACTACAATAGTTGCGTCGGATTTATATTTTTGTAGAGCGATTTTTTGCAAAAGTCTGCTCTTGAAAGATGGTTGGAAAAAATAAAAGTTTAAAGCGCGGAAATATAGCAGCTGTGGCTGAGAATGTACACGAAGGCCGTGGAGAGTCGATCCCGCGGCGTTCGCAGCAACTCGGACTGATGTATTGAATGACTTAGCGCATTTTACGTCGAGATCTTAAATTAAAAACGTACAGCATGTGTAAGAACTGAAGCCCCTCGACCTTCCAAGCAATATACATAGCTTGAATCTATGGACTCTGGAAAAGTTTCAAGAAAATCCGAAGTTTTCGGTACAAATTTTGTTCAGCGATGAGACCCATTTCTGGCTCATGAGTATGTAAACAAGCTAAATTGCCACATTTGAGACGAAGAGTAACCTGAAAGGATTCAAAAGCTGTCATTTCATCCAGAAAATACAACGGTTTGGTATGGTTTGTGGGCCGATGGAATCAACGGTTAATATTTGTTCAAAAATTATGCCTGTTAGAACGTAACCGTCAATGCGAATGTTATCGCACCTTGATAACCGACTATTTGATGCATTTAAAAAAGTAGGGAGCCTCTAATTGAATCACCTTTCATATCCATTTCGATTATTATATTGTATTTTTACAAACGAAATCAGGTGACTATAATAACGAACGAATCGACCGAAAGCCACGCAATTTTTACACGTCACTTTTGTGGGTTAGATCTGAGTAGGAAAGATATAAAATCAATTTTAGCGCCCTGTCAGCAAGGCTGTCTATAATTAGTGTAATTTTTATTGCACAAATACTTCCGAGTTGTATTTTCTATTTTATCGTCAATACGCGGATTCGTATTTGAATGCCCTCCCTTTGATTTCAATGAGAAAGAACCTACTCAGTAATTACTCAGTACACTTAAGTATATGTCTATATATGTATTAAATATGTTTTCAGTATTTTCATATTTACTTGCCTTTCTGGCACACACTTGCGGCGCTGCATGGCAATTAAGTACAAATTGATTACAGCCCTCGCGTTTAGTTATTAATAACTATATTTATACTGCGATTTCCTCACCTCACATTGCCACCAATTGACTGTGCTTAAATGTTCGCAGCCAGAATTCCATATTTGCTCGCAACGAAAATAGCAACAAACACAATACAATTGCAATAAAAAGGATGAAAGCGGCGAAACAATGCGAACAATAATCATGACCGACAAATTGTGATAATTAACTTGGCTTAAGTGGTTGTTTTTATTGTTTTTGGTATCGTACTCTTCACTGGCAGAAGTAATCATTAATCAAAGTGAATGAAGAGTCAGCGGAGATGCGTGGAGGAGCCGTGAAATTGCGTGAAGAGATGTGAGGCGAAGTAAGAACTGTTGAGCTGGGAAATGGCAAATAATGAGGTTGTTTTATATGGAAATGTAACGGTGTGATAGTTTGAAAAAGGAATGGGTTTTACTATTTAACAGCTAAGGTCCAACTTGGAAAAATATATTTTGAGTAAAGAACACTACAAGAAGGAATCGTTTTTGCATCGTACTGTGACTGATAGTGAAAAATAGGTGAATTTTGAAAAGCATAATCACGAAAAATTAAATGTCAAACCTGGCCAAACAACCACATCAACGGTAAACCCGACTATCCACAACGCCAAGATTTGTATTTTGAAAGATGATCAAATTCAAAAATCGGTTGAAACGATTAATGAGGAGCGATGCGGACAACGATTGCCGAATCGTTCGAAATTTCCGTTTAGACACGATGACAATCGATCTGAGGTTTCAAGATTGGTTTAAAAACTATTTGGAAAGCAACGGCAGGCAAGTTTTGCCTCACTCGCCTTATAGCCCAAATCGTACCACTTCTGGCTTCCATTTCTTCCGGTCGATGCAGAACTTTCTCATTGGAATACGGTTAGCATAAGAGACGGGTATCAAATATGGGCTTAATTCATTCTTGCCCGCCAAGGCAGCGCAATACTTTTGAGATTCCAAGAAGTCTCCAGAAAGCTGGTAAATTATTTTAGCTTCAGATGACCAACACTTATAAACTTATTGTACATATTTTTCGTAAAAAACATTCAAATTTGAAAAAAATGCACGATATACTACACCTAGTTTTAGACCCAATCTTACCAGAAATTACTAAATGGTGATAATGAGAGACATTGCTTAAAAAATCATAAAAGCAAAGGTTGAGACTATGACCCAGGCTGAACTATGGCAAAGTGAACATTTTGAGTTCTGTTAAGAAAGAAAAGATAATGACTCTAGCGATTTACAGCTAAGAACTGACAACTTTTATTCACTTAATTTTTAAGGAATTACTTTCAGTCTCTTGAAACCGAATTATAAATCCGCACTTTGTGATATTCCTTAAGGACACCCAGGTTCTGCAACTTCCTTATAAGAGGGAAGCTATCTCAGAATATGCAAAAAGAAGTACAAGTCCAGGATGAGTCCAGGATTAATCGAAAAGGCACATGTGACTAAAAGCATTTTTGATTTTTTTATATGGGACGAGCTGTTCCGTTTTGTTGGATCATATCATATGAAGTGACTTATAACACCCTTTTCTAATCGAAGGCCTGCAAAGAGCGACTAATGATAAAAAACGTACTAATCTATATCCAACTATACCTTAAACATTTCGTTTGGTTCTTATTAATACCCAAATGTATCCTAAAGTTATGTGTTGGAGACTAATTCAATTCCAATTGTACGCTAAAGATAATAATCCGGGACAACTTTTTGGACAGGCCATAACAGAGCTGTGTCATGTTGGGTGAGTGCGTTCGCAAACAGTATTCAAACATACTTAGCTTAATGAGAAATAAATTAATCTTAATATTTGTTTGTTTCGATATAGTAGCCACTAAGGAGCTATTAACGGCATAAGCGTCCAACAAAATCAACAAAAAAAAATTATTAGAAGTTGTGGAAAAATAGGCATTCATTGAAATTAGTGGTTACAGAGACAACACTTTGGAGGCTTGGTAACCGCAACTCCTAGTATGTAGTTGGACACTCAAAAACTGGCAGAACAGAGGGTCGCAGTATCCTGGGAACTAACTAGAGGGAGAAAGTGACTGCTTTGCTTTGAATTCACTGCAGTATTCATATTCCTCATAAGATGCGCTTTAAATGAAATTAATCAAATTTGAATATTTAAAAAAAGCACATTTACATATATACATACATATAATATATTTTTGTTACATAACAACCCCACTTAACATTGAAAATACCGCAAGTTCTACATATGTACGACAAATTTAAAAAGTTTTCACACACACTTTCATTTTACTGCTGCTTAATTAATTAAATATATCGATTTGCCAATTTGCTGGCATTAATATCAATTAGAACTAAACACCGGCTTGCATTTGCCATGCAATAAATTTCACATTTGCAATCACGTTAACTGCCGCCGGCCATCACTCTCCGGCTTACGAGCACACGCACACACACACACACACACTCAGGTAGTCACGTGCATTTTCACAGGTGCTCACTTTCCTTCTTACAAGCATAATTTAATTCCATTAAATTTTCTTTGACTGGATTTCAATTTATTGCGCAATATTTAAATGCCAATTTATTGCTTTTTATCTGATTTCGAAATGCAAATGTGTGCGTTTAGACTTGAAATTGCAAGTCCTGAGGTGTGCTTATGCATTATGAGTAGGACTTTACATTTTCTGTAGTGAACAGCTTGAGGCATTTTATGCGGACTTCTAAGGAATAAAATTTTTGTTGTAAAATTTTACAATAATGGCAAACGGAATGCAATAATCAAATTATATTTAGTGTGTAATTTGCAGAAAAATAATTTATGTATTGAGAGATGATTATGTAATCTGCCAATATTAGTTATGGAAATTAAAATTTATGAATATATTATACTACTGTGTCCAAAAAATAAGGTGACATTTGAATTTAAACTGCGCGCGTCGAAGGATTTGGAGTATTATGTTTTTTTTAGGTTGGTAGTACTGCCAGTCACATTTATGTCAAATTTCATGTCAAAATATTCATAGTGTTTGAGATACGTGTCGTTTTGTGAGCTGCTAAAAGTGAGTTTTTCGTTTTTTGCGATGTCGAAATTTGTTGAGCAAAGAATTTGCATTAAATTTTGTTTACGGAATCAATTTTCTGCTGCGGATACGTTGAGGATGGTGCAGAAAGTCTTTGGTGAGCTATGTCTAAAAAAAATGTTTACAAGTGGTATAGTAAGTTCCAAGCCGGCCGTGAACGTGTCGAAGACGAAGAGCGTCCAGGGCGACCATCAACCTCAACCGACGAAGCTCACGTTCAACAAATCAAAGATTTGGTGTTGAAAACCGTCGATTAACAATTAGAGACCTTGCTGATGAAGTTGGCATATCGAAGGGCTCAGCCAATACCATTTTGAAGGATGTTTTGGGCCTCAAGCGCGTCAAATCTCGACTGGTACCGAAAACATTGAATTTTTTGGAAAAAATGCGTCGCGTTGAAGTGTGTGAAACGATGCTTTCCGACTACCAGGGTGTCATGAAACGCATTATAGCTGGCGATGAGACTTGAATCTATGCTTACGACCAGCAACCGATCAATCGAGCGAATATCGTGCTAAAAGAGAGCCGAGACCAAAAAATCGCGCCAAAGTCGCTCAAAAATCAAGGTCATGTTGACTGTTTTCTTCGACTATCGTGGTGTTGTGCATTATGAATTCCTTCCAACCGGTCAAACAGTCAATAAGGAATATTATTTGAACGTTATGCGTCGTTTGCGTAACGCTATCCGCCTAAAAAGGCCGGAATTGTGGGAGGACAATTCTTGGTTTTTACACCACGATAATGCGCCATCTCATACTGCCCTCGTAATTCGTGATCATTTTTGGCGAAATGATCGTTCCGCAACCACCGTATTCACCTGATCTGGCGCCGTGCGACTTCTGGCTGTTCACCAAGCTAAGACCGCTCCGGGGACACCGTTTTTATACGATAGAAGAGATTCAAGGCGTAGCGAAAACGGAACTGAAGGCCATCCCGGAAAGTGACTACAACCAGTGTTTCAAAGATTGGAAAATCCGTTGGCATAAGTGCATTGCATCGGGAGGGGATTACTTTGAAGGGGATGAAATTGATTTGGAAGAACAAATAAAGAATTTTCAAAATAAATACAATGTCACCTTATTTTTTGGGCACAGTAGTATTATTATATATAGTATAAATTCACTAGGGGTAAATCTTTCTTGAAAACGGATATCAGATTATAACTCGGATCGGATCGGAAATCGGATTACGACCACGCCTACTTCTCATACAATACAATTGGATCTGATTCTTTCACTTCCCAGTATACAAATCAGGAACCAACTAGCAACACTTTGTGCTCCTGAACTGTGCCACCCTATGATCAAAAATTTTCCAAATCAGAACAAAATATTTAAGCCTCCAGAAACCGAATATGTGGACTCCAGTTCCTATTGCGAACTTTTAACCGAAAATATTGAACAACCTACAATATATATAATTAAAGTCTGAAAAATTCACACAGTTCTAATTCAGCCTAGAAATCCAACACAGGATAACTGTTGCCAACAGGTGCTACTTCGGACTGAGTAGGGAATTGAGAAGCACAGACCTCTCTCGGCAAACAAAAACCAAACTCTGAAAGACACTTATTATTCCCGTCCTGCGACGGATGAGTCGACGTTGCGGGTTTTCGAGAGAAAATTTCTGCGAAAGATTTATTCGATGGAACGATGAGCTATACGAGATATACGACGACATTGACGTAGCACAGCGAATTAAAAGACAGCGGCTACGCTGGCTAGGTCATGTTGTCCGGATGGACGAAAACACTTCAGCTCTGAAAGTACTCGACGCAATACCCGCCGGGAGAAGCAGAGGAAGGAACTGCATTGGAAGGACCAAGTGGAGAAGGACCTGGCTTCGCTTGGAATATCAAATTGGCGCCACCGCCGTAGCGAAAAGAAGAAACGACTGGCGCGCGTAAGCGGTGTCTACGATAATTAAGAAGAAGAAGAAAAGAGTTTTCATCGACTTTAAGCCTTGCAAGTTGCGAGAGTATAAAATGTGCAGTAACACCCGAACTTAGCCCTGCCTTACCTGTTAATTTTCGTTTAGCTATCAAATAAAAGTACCTATAATATATGTTTCCAACATTATAGTCGACAGTTGGAACCAAAAATCGTTCAACGTAGTTCTCTAATCACATAATAACGTGTGTTCCAAATAGAAATACCTTTTTAATATCATCTTTTTGACAGATCTCGCATGAGTCTTCATGTTATTTTTGCTTCGTTTTGTTGGTATTTCATCGTGGAAAGATTTAGGCCTGAACAACATTTACAAATCGTTCAACGAAAATTCACGTTTTGTAAAGAATGTGTTTTGAGTGCCACGTCCAGCCCGTAATGAAGAAAATTTAGCGATTTGGCGCCGTTCGCAGCAACTCCGACTGACATATGGAACGACTTGGCGCATTTTACGTCTAGATCTTAAATGAAATAATATAAAATACAGCTTGTACAAGAACTGAAACCACATGACCTTTCCAAGCGACATCGCTTCGCTTATGGGCTGTTGGAACGTTCTAAGGATATCCAACATTTTAAACCAAATTTTGTTCAACGATGAGGCTCAATGGATATGTAAACAATCAAATTTGCTGCATTTGGGACGAAGAGCAATCTGAAGAGATTTCAGAGCTGATATTTTATTCAGAAAAAACAACGGTTTGGTATGGTTTGTGGACCGATGGAATCCCCAGACCATATTTTTTCAAAAATTATGCCAAAAATTAACTTTGAACCTGTTTTTGGTGCTAAAAGCTATGTGCCAAATAGTAGGCAATAGCTTCTTCAACATTTACATCACATAAAAGCCCTATTTTATACTCAAAAAAACCTCAACCATAACTTCATTTCTATTCTATTGTGAACTCCTAATGGCATGCTACTTTATTGCTTTTGAAACACGTCAAATAAATTTTCCTACCTGAAAATATTAAAATGAAAACTAATTTGCTCACTTAACCTACCCAAATATACACCTCCTCGTCAAATCCATACAAAATCTAAGCGAAACTTAAGTTCTGCACCAGACGATCTTAACGCTTCACTTAGTAAATATACGCTGACTAAACCACAACGATGGCTGACATCAATGTAAGGCAGAACTTAATTGCTGATCACCAGGAGAATATTTGTTTGACAGCAAAAAGTACAACAAAAGAAAATACACCCTCAATACATACACATCCGTTTAAAATACACTTCGAGGTAACGAAGCCAAACGTATACGAGTCATTGCCCAATTTTGGACGCTGGTATATGCCGCCAAAGGACTGTGGACCAGCGCATTTGTCGCCTACAAATGTGCAGCAATTAGAACTGTATAATATGACACTAGTCGCGGAATCCGCAACACTCGCCGAAGCATGTACGCCGCACACCGACGTAGTTGTGGAACAAGCCACGGAATATGCGACTGAACCTGTGACACAAGTCGCTAAAAACGCGGCTCAAGCGGTGGGTGATGAAAACGGAGCGCAAGTAATAATTGGACCAAATGGAACGTGTATACCGTACATTATTTATAAAAATATGAATTGGAGCTCGTTAATAGAATGTCTACATGTACTTCTCTTTCTGGTTTTCGGTCCAGAAATGCTTCGAACGCAGTCTCTTAACTGCATATCAAGCCGTAAACCGCAATTAGATCCTAGAAAGATAGCTGATATAGTTTTTTGTCTGCAGCATAATATGATCTCGTAAACTCTAACTGTTCTTCATTTAATTTTCTTTTTAAGTTTTTAATTAAATAATTTTGTATAAATGTTTATTTCGACATTATTGTTGCAATAATCAGATGTTTTGTACTATTTCTTGTTGTGCGAATTCAAATTTTAATGTGTCTAATTTTTAACTTCCCGACGTAGTGCCACGCAAGCAATGTTTACCGCCGCTACACTGAACTTTTACGTTGTTCTCACTTCATCTTATAGAACATTTTTGTCTGTCTATGGTCCAAATGCACAAGTCCTTCTAATATATATTAGACATAGACAGACAAAAATGTTAGAATATATTCTAACGACTCGAGGCATTATCTCTACCCTCATTTAACATGAAAGGACTTCTCATAAAAACCGTACTAGATAAAAGTTGGACAGACTCGATAAAAGTCGGGCTTATCTTATATAATTATGTATTTATTCCGTTCACTGCATTGCTTTATAGAATAGTCTACCGTCAAAGACTTTTAATTCTTGCATTTCTTAATCAATAATTTAGACGATCTACTAACGAACACTTCATACTAAATGGTATATATAATAATATTCCCATACCAAGAATACAAGTCCAAGTTAGATTAAATTTTTTGGTACCAAATTTATCAAATGTCTTCCCTTTTTAACTGCATTTATCTCAACATTTCTTTCAGAAAGCAGAATAACAATGAGAGAAGGAATAAGTAGAACATTGCCTACATTTAGGCGTACTGCTACATTGAAATTAATTTAATGTTGAAATATGTCGAATATCTGTCTGACGTCCAGTTAGTCCAGTAGTTTGTCCGTGCGGGCCATAGCTGGAGTAAAAATTAAGATATGTTAAATAAATATTGATAGTTGGGATTATGCAAACCGGACACGGCAGTACCCACTGCCTATAAAATCTCAGCATCTCCTCGACCAATTTCAACCAAATTTGGTAAATGATAGCTATATTCTTATAATGTAGCATAAAAATGGGCGCACGCATGCTTTCCGTTTAACACACCGCAATTTCGAACAGATTCCTCCACTTTGTAATACATAAAGTTTTATTGGAGATAATAGAACTAAAATAGTTATGTCAAGGTGTGACAAGTTTCTTGCAAAAAATAGTGATCTCAGGCTGTACCTTCTCAAGCCACAAATAAATAAAGTAAAAATCATGCGGAATCTGTAGCGCGACTCCCAAAAATATGAACGATCTAAATTTGGTGAAAAGCTTTCCTATTAATGCAAACCTATTTAAATAAGGCTTGTCAAGTGTCCACGCATGGATTAGGTTTTTCGAGTGTGTTTTGCACATTGCATATAGAATACCAATACAAAAGTGGCAAGCTCGTGGTGCTGACAAGGATGTCGTTGAACAAACTAAAAGAAGTATTCAGCAGAAGCTAAGGGAAGAAATGCATTTGTTGGTGGATATGCCAATAGCTGGTACTGGCAGCACGAACAACGACACTGCAAGGAGGTTTTTCCAACAACCAAATTTGGCTGCTCGTATAACAGGAGTAAGCTATGATTTAATATATCGATTTAGCGTAATCTTACGAGCATTGGCTTGTGGCTACGACATAAATTCGGACGCATTCGGATCTTACGCATTGGAAACTGCCGAAATTTTTGTTAAAGCATACTCCTGGTTTTACATGCCATCGTCTGTTCACAGAATTTTAATTCATGGAGCAGATATAATAAACCATTTTTCCCTTCCGATTGGTATGATGTCCGAAGAAGCTCTTGAAGCCAGGAGCAAGGACTATCGGAACATACGCGAGAGCAATACAAGAAAAAATTCCAGGAAAAATACAATGGAAGATATCACAAATGCTTTATTAGTTTCGTCTGACCCTTTGATATCTTCATTGGCAAATGGGTCTTCAATTTCGACTGCAAAAAATATTATTATGGACGATGATGTTAAGAGCTTGCTTTTAATGAAGCATATCTACCTGATTCTGATTCTGAAGATTCCGCAGATAATTTTGATTTATAAAATTTGTTTATTGAAGGTAAAAAAAAAATTTTGAAATTAAAAAAAAAATAAAAAAATTTAAAAAAAAATTTAAAAATTAAAAAAATTAATTTGAACAATTTTTTTTTCTTAAAAAATTCTATGACGTTTTTCTGAGCTGTCTGAAGATATCTTTTTTCGTTTAGAAGTTATTAATTAACTGCCGCTAACGAGGCCCAATCGCCCACTGTGAATTGTAGCGATGACTTGAGTAATAACTCATGCGAAGTTTCGTGAAATTATCTTGTCAACTGAAAAAGTTGTTCATACAAGAACTTGGTTTTGGTCGTTCCGTTTGTATGGCAGATATATGTTATAGTGACCCGATTTCAAAAATTTTCTCGTATATAATAAAAGTACTTTGGAAAATAATCTCTGACAAATTTCGTGAAGATATCTTGTCAACTGAAAAAGTTGTTCATACAAGAGCTTGGTTTTGGTCGTTCCGTTTGTATGGCAGATATATGTTATAGTGACCCGATTTCAAAAATTTTCTCGTATATAACAAAATTGCGTTGAAAAATAATCTCTTTCAAATTTCTTGAAGATATCTTTTCAAATAAAGAAGTGTATTTTCGAAAAAATGGAAAAAAGAACAATATCGGCCGGTGATTCTAATCTCGAAATTTCTAGAAGAAATTTCTTGAAGAGATGTTCTTCTCCGTCATTTTTGACTCTCAAAACTGTGGTTCATGAATTTCAACGTGGCCAAATGTACAAATTGTATGTACCGCAAATCATACTCTATCCTTTTACGATCAAAGGATTTGTTAAAGTGCTGTAAAGACAGTTATATTCTATACTAAATTTCTATTCTATACCTTTTCTTTTTAAGTTGATAATTTAATATAATTAAGAACTAATTGCTCTGGAGAATTTTTTAGTACTACGGGATGAAGGCTTTTATAAACAATTGAATTACTAGTTAAGTTAAAAAGACCTTCAGAGACAGATAAAAAAAGAACAAGGAGATTTTTGCTCAAATCTTAAGGAAACAATATCAACTGTGGTGAAGGTTAATATAATTACATATATAAATCCCTTTATACACTAAAGACCGAACTCAGGTAAGCGCTTTCAACAAAAGATTCACGGCTGACTATAGATGGAGGTAACAAAACAAAACTTTAAATAAAATGTTCACGGTTTAAAAAGCGGCACCAAAGTTCAACAAATCTTTACCTGCTTTAGACATTGGCCTAAGGCAGCTTGATATAAATACGACCACAGTTTCTTCTCATCATCATTACTTCATCAACTACGAACACTGAAACATGCAGTCTGTCTGTCACCGGCTTTAATGCTGGCAAGTTGCAAGAGTTCGTTCACTCGAATTTAGTTCTTCTCTATTTATTTAAAATCTCCTTAATATTTTAAATTAACAAATAAAGAAGGCCTATTTTCGGGTGGATGAAAGTTGTTGACCAAAATTAGAGCTGTCAAGGAAAAATTTGCAAATTGTCCCTCTCTTTGGAAGGGAGATGAAGTCAAACGTTGGGAGAAATACTTTGTTAAGAAGTTCTTTCACATCTAAACTAATCAAATCCAGCAAAGACACGTAAAAAGTTTTCAGCGTCAATCGATGGCCATCCTCTACTACTTATTACTTAATTAAATATAAAGAATGACAATCGATGAGTGTATGAAGTAATGTAAACCATTAAATAAATATTTTCATTAAATATATTTTATTTATTTTTTGTTAATTTTTGCATTTTTCCTTTACTTTTACAATCTCCTGAATTTATAATTATCATACTGAATACATAAAATTTAGAATTTCTGATTTTAAAAAGTATTCTGTTATATGTTTATCAATAATAGGATCCACAAAGTGTACAAGCTTTCACGAATTCTCTAATTGTTTCCGTTAAAAACGGACCGCGAAGTTCCTCCTCCATAAATGTCAACGCTATCAGTCTGCATACACATCTTTTATGTCGGCCAGGATGGGATGAGGCTCCACACAAAAATCAACTTTCGCGATGAGGTCAAACCCCATTTCTCTTATTTCCAAATCATCTTCTATGGACCGCAAAATATTGAAATCTCTGTAGATTTCAGCCAAATCTGGTGATGAGTCTTCCACGTTCATGCTAAAAGAGTTTGTTTCCTCCTCCATAAATGTCATCGCTATCAGTCTGCATACACATCTTTTTATATCGGCCAGGATGGGATGAGGCTCCACACAAAAATCAACTTTCGCGATGAGGTCAAACCCCATTTCTCTTATTTCCAAATCATCTTCTATGGACCGCAGAATGTTGAAATCTCTGTAGATTTCAGCCAAATCTGGTGATGAGTCTTCCACGTTCATGCTAAAAGAGTTTGTTTCCTCCTCCATAAATGTCATCGCTATCAGTCTGCATACACATCTTTTTATATCGGCCAGGATGGGATGAGGCTCCACACAAGAATCGAGTTTTTCATAGAGGTCATAACCCCTATCTCTCATTTCTAAAGGATCTTTTATGGAACGCAGAATGTTGAAATCTCTGTAGATTTCAGCCAAATCTGGTGATGAGTCTTCCACGTTCATGCTGATTGAATTTAGTAATTTTCGGCACCAGGAAGAGCTGAACCGTTTCTATGAACGTTGAAACACGTTTTGACGACGACTGCAAATTTTGCTCGTGTTTTAAGGATTTTGCGCAGGTAGAAACGCACGACGGTAACTATGCTCGGGGGATCAGTAATCAATGAAGCAGGTAGCAAAGTGTATTTCTGCTAAGTACTTAATCCTGTTTTTATTTTTTAGCAAATAATTTGAGTAATCAATTCTGGGAAAGGGTTTTAATTTGGCCTTGAGTTTCACTGTATTCAGTGCGCTTATGTAAGTTGTCCTAGAAACTTTTACTAATCCTCTTCAATAAATATTTTTAACTTTTTGTTAAAATGAAAATCTGCTATATATGGGTGATGGAAAATATGGATGTATTTTTTAGATGTTATTTTTTAGCTTTTACTCCTTGTAATACTTTCCCTCTTAATTACTATCAAAGATAAGATAAAGGAATACACTTGTAAAATAAAAATAACAGGTAAGGTAGAGCTAATTTCGGGTGTAACCAAACATTTTATACTCTTGCAACTAGTATGAATCAAAGCCAGGTATTAGCAATATTAAAGAATCTAGCGAAAAGTTCAAAAAAATTTGGTATAATATTGGGTAGTCGAAAAAGTCTTTTCGTATTCACTTATTTTTTGTATATTTTTAATGAACTTTAAAGAACCAAATATATACCATTTCGATCGAACACTCTTTGCCGTTTTCCGCTAGAGACATTATTCCATCAGTATAAAACTTTTCTCGGCGAAAAACTGCGACAAGTAATTTACACAGGGTTCTCTTGAAGCCAACTTTACTCCATTAAGGGAGTTCTTCTTCTTCTTTACTGGCGTAGACACCGCTTACGCGATTATAGCCGAGTCAACAACAGCGCGCCAGTCGTTTCTTCTCTCCGCTACGTGGCGCCAATTGGATATTCCAAGCGAAGCCAGGTCCTTCCAACGGAGTGGAGGTCTTCCTCTTCCTCTGCTTCCCGCGGCGGGTACTACGTCGAATACTTTCAGAGCTGGAGCGTTTTCATCCATCCGGACAACATGACCTAGCCAGCGTAGCCGCTGTCTTTTAATTCGCTGAACTATGTCAATGTCGTCGTATATCTCGTACAGCTCATCGTTCCATCGAATGCGATATTCGCCGTGGCCAACGCGCAAAGGACCATAAATCTTTCGCAGAACGTTTCTCTCGAAAACTCGCAACGTCGACTCATCGGTTGTTGTCATCGTCCAAGCCTCTGCACCATATAGCAGGACGGGAGTTATGAGCGACTTATAGAGTTTGGCTTTTGTTCGTCGAGAGAGGACTTTACTTTTCAATTGCCTACTCAGTTCGAAGTAGCACCTGTTGGCAAGAGTAATCCTGCTTTGGATTTCCAGGCTGACATTGTTGGTGGTGTTAATGCTGGTTCCTAAATAGACGAAATTATCTGCAACTTCAAAGTTATGACATAGAGGCAGCTCCTTTTCGTGCTGTCGAAAGCAGCTTTGAAATCGACGAAGAGGTGGTGTGTGTCGATTCTCCTTTCACGGGTCTTTTCCAAGATTTGGCGCATGGTGAATATCTGGTCGGTTGTTGATTTACCAGGTCTAAAGCCACACTGATAAGGTCCAATCAGTTTGTTGACGGTGGGCTTTAATCTTTCACACAATACGCTCGACAGAACCTTATATGCGATGTTAAGGAGGCTAATCCCACGGTAGTTGGCGCAGATTGTGGGGTCTCCTTTTTTATGGATTGGGCATGGCACACTTAAATTCCAATCGTTGGGCATACTTTCGTCCGACCATATTTTGCAAAGAAGCTGATGCATGCACCTTATCAGCTCTTCGCCGCCGTGTTTGAATAGCTCGGCCGGCAATCCGTCAACCCCTGCCGCTTTGTTGTTTTTCAGGCGGGCTTCTTCATGGTCGGGCAATGGAACATCTGCTCCATCGTCATCGATTGGGGTATCGGGTTCGTTTTCTCCTGGTGTTGTGCGTTCACTGCCATTCAGCAGGCTGGAGAAGTGTTCCCTCCATAATTTAAGTATGCTCTGGGCATCGGTGGGTAGATCACCTTGGGGGGTTCTACAAGAGTATACTCCGGTCTTGAAACCTTCTGTAAGCCGCCGCATCTTTTCGTAGAATTTTCGAGCATTATCCCTGTCGGCCAGCTTATCAAGCTCTTCGTACTCACGCATTTCGGCCTCTTTCTTTTTCTGTCTACAAATGCGTCTCGCTTCCCTCTTCAACTCTCGGTATCTATCCCATCCCGCACGTGTTGTGGTCGATCGTAACGTTGCGAGGTAGGCAGCCTGTTTTCTCTCCGCTGCGACACGGCACTCCTCGTCGTACCAGCTGTTCTTTTGCACTTTCCGAAAACCAATGGTTTCGGTTGCAGCTGTACGTAAGGAGTTTGAGATGCCGTCCCACAGTTCCCTTATACCGAGTTGTTGACGAGTGCTCTCAGAGAGCAGGAGTGCAAGCCGAGTAGAAAAACGTTCGGCTGTCTGTTGTGATTGCAGCTTCTCGACGTCGAACCTTCCTTGTGTTTGTTGGCATGCGTTTTTTGCTGCGAGGCGGGCGCGAATTTTGGCTGCAACAATATAGTGGTCCGAGTCGATGTTAGGACCTCGGAGCGCACGCACATCTAAAACACTGGAGACGTGTCTTCCGTCTATCACAACATGATCGATCTGGTTGGTGGTTTTTCGATCCGGAGACAGCCAGGTAGCTTGATGTATCTTCTTATGCTGGAATCTAGTACTACAGATAAACATATTTCGGGCCCCGGCGAAGTCGATCAGCCTCAACCCATTTGGGGATGTTTCGTCGTGGAGGCTGAATTTACCGACCGTAGTGCCAAAGATACTTTCTTTGCCCACTCTGGCGTTGAAGTCGCCAAGCACGATTTTGACATCGTGGCGGGGGCATCTCTCATAAGTGCGCTCCAAGCACTCATAAAAGGCATCTTTGATGCGGATTGTGGCTAGACGTTCATTCTCCGGAGTGAATGATAGTACTCGGGGACGGAGTCTCTCTCCCACCACGAATCCAACACCAAACTTGCGCTCCTTTTTATAGCCACTGTAGTAAATGTCACAAGGACTTACTCGTCTCTGTCCTTGTCACGTCCATCGCATTTCTTGGACGGCGGTGATGTCAGCCTTTATTTTCACGAGGACATCAACCAGCAGGGCAGCGGCACCTTCCCAATTAAGGGACCGGACATTCCAGGTGCATGCCCTCAATTCGTAGTACTTATTTCGTTTGCCATGGTCGTCATCAAAAGGGGGGTCTCTCATCCGAGGCTGATTGTTGGTTTTCATTGGGGGTGTTTTTTTACGTGGCGGGTCCCAAACCCAGCGCACAACCCTAAGTAGGGGATATTTCGCCTTCTCACTATAGCTCGCCTTCAAACGGATGTTCTTAGGCTACCCAGAGGTTACTTGGTCAAAGACCGGAAGTCGTGAGCTGCTTGAGTCATATGTAAAAGAATCGTTTCTGGCCACTCCCAAGTGAATGGCGATCAGAGAACTTTCCTCATTTGCGTGAACTTCTACACATGACTCCATCCTTCCTTAAGGATAATTGGTGCTAAAGCGAGCATATTTCATAGTGTTCAAAGTTTCAAAAGCAAAGAGTAGTTCTAGTAGCTTTAAAGCTATGATGGGCATTGACTTTGAAAACGTGAAATCGTACCAAAGTGGCAACGCTAAGTTAAGCTTCAAAGAGCGGTGAGAAATTCTTTCGGTTACAGAGCGGAAGTGCAGTTAGTTAGTTTTAACAAGTTAATATGGAATAGCTGTAATGGAAATGATTGCTCTCACTGTTGACAAAATTATTTGACGTCTATCACATTCATAGGCACTCAGAAATTTAGTCTGATACTGTTATAAAAAAGTACCTAATAATGTCTAATCACTCTAATTCATCACGGTATATTTCAATTTTTAATACACAAATAAGTTTAGAGTTCTTATTCATCATTTTCTTTAAAATAGAGACGTCTGCAACTGCAGGTTTTACAATCAAAGCGGTATTGAAGTGCCGACACATATCTTCGCAGAAGACCTGCTGCCCGGCTGTCCTATAATAGAAGATCTTCCATTTAGACATCGAATATTGCTATACCCGAAATACGACAACGAAATCAATCCGGAGGAGGGCAAATCTCGCGTTGAAAAAAGTATAGAATATAATGAAGTAGACGAGCAGAGGAGAAAGGATGGCAGAACATATATATTGGACCGAGTGGCACCATCATATCTAAGTTAGAATTCTACACTATTCTATGGGACTCATTGGAGGCCTGCACACAATCACTCTTGACGACATTATTCGATTATGATACTCTGGCAACACACTCGGTGCCCGGCAAACTATCGTCGAGACCTCAACAACCGAACGGCATACCTAAGCTGCCACTGGATCCATTGCAAATCAAAGATATTATATTTTTTGTGAAGAAACGCTTTCAATGCAAGGAAAGAGAAGTTTGTAACGCGATCCTCAAAAAATGCATGAACGTGGCGGAGGCGGGGTACCGCTCTAAGTGGTTGGGACTATACCCGTCAGTTTAATGGAATTTTACTTTACGTCATGTCATTTATAAACTAATCCTTGTGTGACACTTGAGCATCGGGCAATTTAAAAAAATATTTCATGAGATTAGATTTATAGAAAAATTAAATTTGAAACAAAACAACAATAAATACCAGACAGTCCGAACATTAAGCAAAACTGAAAGAAACTTTAGCTGATTTTACTTTTTTCATTAACTTCGAAGTTTGTCTTTCTTGAGTTTGACAATTCTACGAAGAACTTAAAAGATTGACCGAAAATTCAAAGTGGCAACCTCTATAAATGTCATTCAATTTGAATGGAGAATTGAGACAAAGGTCTTTTATATACTTTTGTGTTTCAAGAAATACACCTGTCAAGGGTATTTCAGCTTTGGTTCAGTAGTGAAAAAATATATAACCAACATACATATTTTTAAAAGCAATGGAAACTTAAGAAAAAATAATAATATTACATTTGTTTAGTAGGGTTGTCATCTAAATAGTTTTGATTGAAAATATTTTTGAGAAGAGTTGCCAAATGACACTTTATAAAATAAATAAAATATTACCGTATGATTGTTAACTTGAAAATATTTAAGAAAGTTTTTTTGAAGGCTTGTCAAATGATTAGATAAAATGTTCAATTAAACAATAATTAGTAGACAAAGCTCGACATTTTTTTAAACAAAAATAAAACTTAGGATGAAAACTATTGAAAAAGAAAAATCATATGAAAAATGGAATGGAAAGGAAAAATTATGTACGGGTGGTCTCTGGTCTGGAAGTGGTAGGGAAGGGAGTGGTTAAAATTTTAAACGTCAATTTACCTTTTCAAAATGTCAGTGCTTTCAATCAAGAAAATGTCTACCGACCTAAAAAAAAAGATTATTTTACGCGAAAAATGTTCGACTGAAAATACATAAGTGTGCTTTTTCGTTAAGGGAAAAAATAAGTATTTTCAACGAAAAAAATTGAAGTTTTTGGTGGTGGGTTTACCTCAAATTTTGAAAAACAAATTTTTTGTAAAAAAATAAAAATAAGAAGTAAGGAAGGGCTAAGTTCGGTTGGAACCAAAATTTTTATACAACAAAGACGTAGTAACCAGAGGATCGGAATCCACGCAATTTTATATATACATTAGGGTGATTCAAAAAAAGTTTTTTTTTTTTTCGATTGGTAGATACTCGGAAAAATAAGTTCCTAGACACCTCTAAGAAAGCCTCTCCAAATATGAGTTTTTAATTGTAACGGGAAGGTCCTCCTACATACAGTTTTCTATTTTTTCTTATTATCAGATAGAAAAATTTATATCTCGCTTCCAACTACTTGAAAAAATATATTGTTCCTTAGATTTTGTAGGAAATTGAATGCCCTAAAAAAGGTCTCCTATGATTTTTTCGTAAACCCAACCGTTTAAAAGATGTTAATGGTTAAAGTTTGATTATTTTTGGGAACATTTTTTATTCCTTATGGATTTTATAACTCAATGAAAAAAATTATTATGAATGATGAAACTCATAGGTTTTTGGAGAGGCTTTCTTAGAGGTGTCTAGGAACCTATTTTCAGAGTGCCAAACGAAAAAAAAATTTTTTTTTGAATCACCCTAATATACATCCACTACATTATAACTTATACACTGACCTACATATTCGACGTAAGATTTGTTAGAAAACCCCAGACCACTGTACGAAGTACATAAGTATATATGTATGTGTATGTACATATGTGAGTTGGGGTAGAATCGATTTTAGCCATTAACTATTATCATGCCACATACCAAATAATGGTCCTTGGGTTTCATTAAGGTACCTCACATACAATCGCCATTCATATGGAGCAAAGTCAGTTAGAGGTTCAATAATCCTGATATTAATTATATAGGGCCAGGCCAAGTTTTCGCTCAAATTTATCTATTTTAGGTACAAAGACACACTGTTATGAGTAAAACATTTTCTGTAATTCTTATTGAGATAACTCAAATATTGGCCGATATATCCAGCATAAAATCACCTGGAAGTTCGAAAATCTTTGTATTAGGTATATGGGGGTTCAGAGAAGTATTGACCGGATTCAATCCATTTTTAATACACAGAATTACTATTGTCAGGAAATGATTCCGTTTGAATTTCTATTGTACATCTCTCGCATTAACCGATATTTTCGGTCAAAAGTCAACTATGGATACTTGGGTCCACATATTCGATATTTAAAGTCTTGAATAGTTTTGGTTGGATTTGCACAATTTGTGGTCATAAGATGGAGCACGCTAAAGTCATTATTTGTAGTGTATTTAGTATTATCCCGTTATATTAATTACTTTTTCATTTGTGTACTGGAAATTGAAAGAATCAAGTGGAATTTCAAATTTTGATATATGGTAAGCAATCGTGGTTGTAGTTCAATTCGCACATTTTTGAACTGTGAAATATGCCACGCCCATTGTCCAATTTTTTATACCAGCTCCCATAAAGCTCTTTCTTAACATCTCGATGGTAGCATTTAATGTGTCTGGTATATTTAGTTATTGATTTATCGCGCCTTTAGTAGATTTTAACAGTACCGTTATATGGGGAGTGGGCGAAGTTATCATCCTATTTCATCCATTTTCTCACTGTTGGTAATAGTTCTTATAGGAATTGTCTTAAGCGAGTTTAGGAGGTATGATATTATACATATTAGAGGGCGAGGCCACGCCCACTTGTTTAAAAATTTTCGATCCACGAGTGCTTCACTCTTCTGAAAATATATATAGTTATGGAACTTTATAGCTTTTCCTTTAACGTGGCGTGGCGTGGTCGGGTTACGCCCATCTACGAACTAGCACTTTTTCTTACTAAGGAACAAGCACACCAAGTTTCATCAAGATACTTATCTCAATTCTTACTCAAGCTACAGTTTGCACGTGCGGACGGACGGACAGACAAACAGTCACCCGGATTTCAACTTTTCTCGTCATACTGATCATTTTTATATACATAACCACATACTATATCTATCTCGATCAGCTTTAGGTGATACATACAACCGTTAGGTGAATAAAGCTATTATACTTTGTAGCAAGAGTATAAAAAAAAAATAAAAAAAAAAAAACTTGTTTACTAGAATTTTGTAAACATATTTTGAGGTTATGTAGAAAATTATAACACGAAAGTTATGTTATTCCGAAGAAAATTGAAAAGGAAAATATTTTTCCAAATAATCAGTAAATAAATTTTTTAACTGTGAATTATATTTAACATTTTTTTCTTTCCACAAATTTCATGTCTGGCTGACTCTAAAGCACACAACTTTTTTTATCTTCCCCAAAATTCTGCAAACAAACACTCGTGAGAACTCAAACACTCACCCATCCCTTCAAACTCACATACGACATTCAAAAAGCCTGCACGTTTAGCATAGCTCCTTGCCACTTTTTGATTCACACCCTTCTATTTTCTACTTTTTGTAAACATTCTTGTTGCTTTTCTCTCGGTTCAGCATGTATAATAATGAAATTGCATTAAGTCAAGCAAATCTAATAATAATTTTCCAACATTTAATAAATTCCATTATTCAAATTTGACATATTTCCGACAACTTCCGACACCAGCTGGAGCCCTGCCACAAGCTGACTCCGACTCCAACTCTGGCGCATGCAGCGCAGTTCACTTGCACAGCAACAAAGTAAGGACTTTTGCAACATTTACATACATACATACATACATACTTACATACCGACAACTGCAGCAGCGAAGAGCGCAAAATGTCGAGAGTGTTCAATTCATAAATATGCATTACCTGCAATGAGAAGAAAAAAAGAAAAGCAGAGAAGAGCATGAGAATGAGAATATACAAAACGAAATGAAGTTAGTTGGAAAAAGTTTACTTGTAAATTTACATTTTGTGCTTTTGTTTTTGTTTGTTTTTCGCTTTTTCAATTCGGTATAATGTTTATTTAAACTGCGTTGTTGTTATTGCTCGTGTTAGCCTCAGCTAGCATTGCTTCAAGTTAGTTTTTGTTGTTATTGCTGCTAGTGTTACATTTGTGTCGGTGACCGTTAACCGTTAGCCCAAGTGCAGTGCGAGTACTAAAGTTTAATTGAGTCATTGACGCAATGGAGCGAAGCAACTTGCAAACCCAACAAAAACAACAAAGTCAACAAAAGTTGATGAAAATATGGCAATTTGGCAGCAACAGTGTGTGCAATAATTGCGTGCACAAAACTGCACGAGCGACAGTCCACAACAAGTGTCGACGACAAATTGAGAAATGTCAAAAGACAAACAGCGAAAGAAAGTGGGTGCTAAATATACGACTTGCAGGATAATATTTCCAAATGCTAACTTAGCTCAGCTGCTATTTTCCTAGTGGAAGACAAAACAGAAAACCAGCAAACAACATTGAGGATTTATAGCAGTTTGGTGTTGTTTGTACTCTTCTTCTTAGTATTTATCCTTGATACCAAACGCAACGTGGAAGAATAGCTGGAGGGAGGCCAATTCGAAAAACAAGCGGATTTTTATGAGCCAGCACACAACAGCTTTTTACTGTGCTTTCCTTCTTATAACATACATATACATATGTATATTAGGGCGGGTCGATCTTCTTCTTCTTTACTTGAGTAGACATTGCTTAGGTGGTTATAGCCGAGTTAACAACAGCGCGCCAGTCCTTTCTTCTTTTCTCTATCTGGCGCCAATTTGAGATACCAAGTGCAGCCAAGTACATTTCCACCTGATCCTACAACGGATTCCTTTTCCTCTGCTTCTACCGGCGGGTACTGAATCGCCGTTGAAAATGCGCAAAGAACCATAAATCTTCCCCAAAACTTGTTTTTCGAACACTCCTAAGGTCGACTCATCAGATGATGTCATTGTCCATGCCTCCGCACCATTTAGCAGTATGGGAATGATGAGGAACTTGTAGAGTTTCATCTATGTCCGTCGAAAGGGGACTTTTCTTACTCAGTCCAAAGTAACACCTGTTGGCAAGAGTGATTCTGCGTTGGATTTCAAGGCTGACATTGTTGTTGGTTCCAAGATAGACGAAATTATCTACGACTTCCAAGTTACGACTGTCAACAGTGACATGCGAGCCAAGTCGCGAATGCAATGACTGTTTGCTTAATGACAGAAGATATTTCGTCTTGTCCTCGTTCACCACCAGACCCATTTGCTTCGCTTCTTTGTTCAGCCTGGAAAAAGCAGAACCTCGGTTGTTGAGGCTGATCAAAAGGGCGCCAAAAAACGGAAAAATCGCCTATGCGGGATCGTGCTAAACAACTTTATTTACGAAACTATGGGTCTAAAACCAGTTTCGAAGCAGCGATTTTTAAGGTGAAGCTTTCTTGGGATCATAAAACTTGTACGTCAGTTTTTGAAATATTCGAATTAAATGTAAGACGCAGGCGCATTTTAATGTTCTATTAATCATTTGTCGGAATCGGAAACATCGGATAACCATCTCAAATATCTCCCATACAACCGATTTTTTCAGATTCTTAAACTTCCTCTTATAAATCGCTGGCTTGAAATTGGTTTCAGACCCACTTCTTAGGCAACGTTTTTCCGAATGATCCGTAGAACATTTCACACATATGAAATTTAATAGTAAAAAAATCGACCCGCTCTATTGTATATGCAAAGAAGAATATAGGAAAAGATAAATACATATGTATCTGTATAAGACAGCAACTAACGCAAGATGTTCGCAAGAACGAATAGCCTAAGAGTTGTCGGTCTCTTTTGGTTACTCCGTTTTCCGTTATATCCGTGCATGGAAACAGCGAATTGTTATTGAGACAGTGGGACATTTTAGTATACACTAGACTAAAAATAATTTTTAAATTTGTATCTTATCTCCTCACATAAGAAAGTCTCATAAAATTAGGGTAGCTGAGTTTTGTAATCAAATTTTAGTTTATTCGAATTCCAGGATTTATTGGTCTTGTGAAAAGTGACGCTGCTCCTAATCACAATAAAAAATAAAGCTCTTTTGGCTATTAGAACAAAATTGTATACGAAAAATAATTACCGCACATTAGCAGTAAAAAAAAGGACGAAAGATGGAGCCAAGCGTGGAAGTTCACGCAAGTGAGGAAAGTTTTCTAATTGCTATTCACTTGGGAGTGGCCGAAAAAAGATTCTTTACGTATGTCTCAAGCAGCTCACAACTTCCTGTGGTGGACCAAGTATGTATATTTTGGGGAGCCAAAAAACATAAGTTTGAAGACGAGCTAAAGGGAGAACGTGAACTATCCTTCCCCAGGGTCATGCCCTGTGTTAGGGATCCGCCACCTGAAAAACACCCCAATGAAGAGAAAACAACAGCTTCGCTGTCGCTCGGCTAAAGAAGAAGAAGATGACGCAGAAAAAAAGACACTGTACTAAGACAGATTCGTGGAGAACTAAAATGTTAACAGAAAAAAACAGAGAATGAATAGAATGAGTGCAAAGTCCTTCAGATGCTAGCTGATAGCAATAACAGTGAAAAAGGTAAATGTACTCGACTTATCAAAGAGCAAGAAAAACATTAACTTAGGCTTCACCGACGCTATAATACCCTTATCGGTTTCATTTCTTACAGCATGAAAGGATCTTAAAAGATCTTAATCTTAATTATAATCGGACAGTTTGTATGGCAACTGTATGTAATATCAGTCCACCCTGAACAATATTTTCGGGGATTGTTGCCTATGCAAAAACTCATCTCAAATTTTGTGAATATATCTCCATCAAAGGAAAAAGATTTCCCAACAAGTTCCTAATTCCGTCCAGTTTATATGCCAGTTGTATGCTATAGTGATCCGATATCGGTAACACTGAAAAATGAACAGCTTCTTGGAGAAAAGCATAGTTGTAAAATTTTAGAACAATATCTCAAAAAACTGGGTGGCATGATGATGTATATACAGACAGACAGTAATACTAAAGTCGAGTCAGTTCGACTCGCTGATCATTTATACTATATATGCATTTTGTAGAGTCTCTGATGGTTCCGATGCATAAAATCTCTCAGTTAGAACTTAGGAATGTGTACTTCTCTAAATGCACAAAATATATGATAACAGAACTCACTTAAAGTTTCTTTAATCGACTTTAAAGGGTCCGGATATAAGATATTGAAATCATTGATTTTAGGAACGATGATCCATTATTATATAAAAAATTATTATATAAAAAATCGAGGTACACCGGTATATTGCTGGTCAATGACTCAAAGAACATATCCTGTAAATATTAAGCAAACAGTTAGTCTTTTAGCTCTATTGACAATCGTAATTTTGTTCAGTTATGGACATATACTACGTCATAAAAGAAGCATAAACATCGAAAGAAAGTCAGCGCTGAAATCCAACGCAGAATCAGTATCTCCTAAAGGAACAACTTTGGACTTTGGTGGCAATTAAGAAGCAAGGTGTTCGATTTATGAACCAAATTATCACTTAATTGAGCCCCTCACCTCTCATGGTGACATCAGTTCATGATTCGGTACTTGTATCCTTGGACACACATACTGCATTATGAAAAGAAATAATCGACTTTAATGCGATATGTTGGTCTCTTGCGAACTTTATCTTAGAAGGAGCCGTGAGTAAAAGCGAGATTCATATAAAAATGAGGATTTAGTTGACCGCGTTTGGTTTTTCGAATTTGCTATGACTTACCATACCAGAAAATTTCTAATGACCTCATGTAGACTCAAATGAAATCGTTGAATCCGCAATGTCACTAACCAAGAAAATGCTGATCAATATACCAAAAATACGTAAAAAATAGACTCCACTGTGCATTAACCACTAGAACTACATATATAAGAATCCTTGCTGCAATTAAATTGCAATTAAAATACCAAATAATTCTAAACTATTTTTCTTACAGCACTGTTTCTCCCACAACGCCCTCTACACTACAAATAAAAATAAGCAATTGCCAGAAAAGCTTCAAAAAAAGTCTGGCAACTTTCGCCATCAATGCGGAAGTGAATGCATTCAACGCAGACGCGCGAACAGTAAAAATAAAATGAAGAAGGCGAAAGCATATGAGACATAGACGACGAGAAGACAGACAACGGGACATCAAGAGCGAGTGTCGGCATGAATGAGTGAGTGACTGAATGAATGAATGACTCAGCGCAATGTTTGACACAAAGAAAGGACATAGTTCAACGGTACTTTTGTTCAGCGCAACGGCCAGGAGTATTGCGCGGGTAGACGTGTGTGTGTGTGTGTATGCGAATGCAGCGCCTTTGCGGCAGGCACTAACTGTGCTTGGCTGTTTTATCACTTGGGGGAAATTGCAAAAGATTAGTTGAATGGTGAATAAGAGACACATTCTTTTGTTGGCGTTGCCGTTGCAATTGTTGTTGTTGTTGCTGATATTTGTTTGCTTTGTGCGCCTGTTTGCTTGGCTTTATATTTGTATTTGTATTTGGTTATTTGTACAAAGTCATGCAGATGTATAGTGGTATATGTTGCATGCTTACATATATGTATGTGTGTATATGTCACACACACGCCTACACACATACAAGAAAGTGTAAAAACTGCAGCAGACATTTGTTGATATTATCTTTATCCAGGCGTAGAAGCAATGAGCATGTTTAATAAGAATACACACACATGCATACATACATATGTATATACATATCTACTTATGTACATAAGGAAATGAAGTAAGCAAACTGATAAATATCTTTAGCCTTCGGTCACAGCTCCAATGCAATGGACCGAACGACCGTCCAGACGGCAGTAGACCGCACAGCATGCAGCACAACAACACAAACAAACATTCAAAAATACATACAGACATTTATATATACATGTATATACTCAACTATGTCGAGCAGCTTCCAAAGCCATTTGTCGTCGCTGGCTTTTCGATTTGCGCGATAAGCCAAATTTTCAATGCAGAGCAATTTCTAGCTTTTTGTCAGCTTATACGGATTTCTCGATTTCTATCTGTGCATTCTTGCACACAAACACACACGCACAATCACACATATAGGTATGTATGTATATAAATACATACAAATATTTATATAAAGTCATGCACGTGTCAATACTCGGATATTTTGCATTGTTTATTTTATTTTTGTTGTTGTTTGTGCGATTCGTCCACGGCTTGCACCTCAAGGCTGAAGATTCTCATCTAGATTGCGGAACTCGATCTCTTTGTGCGCCAGTTGAAAGGCGAAAGGGTTGCAAAGCACAAATGATAGATAAAAATGCATTTGACTTTTGATCACCGAAGCACAAACACAAAGACGAGGAGGGAATAGAAAGAAAGTCTCGTTAAAATATTTTTTTTTTAAGAGGGAGGCCATCCAATTTGTATGAGCGTTCGAAGAAATTGAAAACAACTTAGAGGATTGGCTATAAAAGCAATGGAATAAGTTCAAACTTCATAATGCTTCTTCTTTTTCTTCATTGGCGTAGACACCACTTACGCGATTATAGTCGAGTTTACACAAGCGTGTCAGTTGTTCATCCGTTTCACTGTTTGGTGCCAATTGGAGATCCAAATGTAGGCAGGTCCTTCTCAACCTGGTCTTTCCAACTGAGTGGAGATCTTCCTTTTCCTCTACTTCCCCTGCGGATACAGCGTCGAGTACAGTCAGAGCCGGAGTGTTTTCATCCATTCGGACGACACGACCTAGCCAGCGCAGCTGCTGTCTCTTGATTCGCTGAACTAAGTACCTACATACTTATGTCAATGTCGCCGTAAATCTCATACCCATCGTTCATTCCTAAGGCCGACCCATCAGATGATGTCATTGTCTATGCCTCCACGCCATTTATTTGGTATCAACGGCTCGGAGAGATCCTTCCGAATCTGAGGAAGCTGACGTCAGTTTACACAGTTGTATCAGAGATCTTCTAAAAGAAGGTTAGGTTACGGTAAAAGGTCCTTTCAAAGACGTATCCCACTTGTACAACTGAAAGCAGCAGTCCATGGTGATACTCCGAAGTGTTCTTCGAAAAGACTCTCCAAAATCATCAAAGCTTGGAAAATTTGTTGAGGTAGCTGATGTCAATAGCAGCTATTTTACCAGGTTCGCCAAATATATGACTGTCGAGGGGTTTCAATCTCAGTCTTGCAAAACTCGGACAATGGAGGAGAAAATGGCTGCCGGTCTACCACACTTTTCCATACAACTTTGACAGTTAACGTGCGACAAAATCTCTGCTTTACCACATATGTATGTATGTATACGCCTTTTGGATAATGACCTGTAAAAACTCATATGAACGCGACAAGATGTACCATACTAAGCGCAAATAGTTCAGTTGTTCCATTGAGTTCCTCAGTGAGCTAGAAAGATCTCGCAGTCGCAAAGAAGCTAGTTGCTTACTAGCGCCTGCGCACGGGAAGTCAAGATTTCCAGCACTAGAACGCCACAGGACAAAGGAGACCCAACTCATTCCCGATATAATCGGGCCCAGGATGCTCTCATTTGCGACTTCATGGACTTTGCACTTTCCAGCGATTCCGCTATGACTAGTCGCACTGATGAATCTGATAATAAAGTTATTCGATGCTATTGATAATAAGTTTAGGTACTCCTTACTTACTTTTTGGCATACAATAAGCGAACTCAAAGCTAGTATTGCAGCTCTGCTATCGCAGTGAATGTTCACCTCCCTAAAAGAGGCTGCGCTTGCTTGAAAGATAATACAGTGTTCCAGTTGAACCATAGTACATACAGAAAACTACCCCTCTAACCTCCTAAGCTTCGACCCATCAGAAAAAAGCTCACTGCGCCTCTTCTTCAGCGGCTTCACCCCAGCCAGATATCCTTCGTCGTTATATGAGTAGAGAAAAAGCTATTAGAAGACCATCAGTCTCTGCGGTACAGTGATCTAAGTTTTCAGAACTGGAGTAGAAGAAGAAAGAAAGGTTAAGTCAGACCATGTTTCACCTGCGCTGGCGCGAGGACCTTACTGAAATATATGGTGTTTCTGTTGAGAGAATACCACTGCATAAAAAAATCCCAATAAGTCGTAATAAGAAGTGACGAAACTCTAATAAAGTGATACCATATTAGGTCGTTGAGAGAGGTATTAAGTTTCGAATGGTCTGGTCTACAAAGTTCAAGTTCAGAGTTAAGAGTGTTTCAGCTATAGATTTCAAGGTTACCATTTCTTTGTTAGTTCAAAAATGGAACCAAAAATCCAAAATTATTCTCTTGTTTGAGAAAAATAGTACTAACGGCATCCGAAGTCCGATTTTGACAATATACAAGTATATTCTTTGTCCCCTTATTCCCTCCCCCCTTTGTCTTCCTTTTTTCTTTTGAACTGGTATTTGGATAAGATTCATGCGGATATTTTTTTAAAATGATGGAATGAGAGCGTATTGAAAGACTTTTGCCTTGACGTGCTTCGTATTTTCATTGCGCTAAGCTAAAACCAATTCCAATCCACTCGAAAAGAAATTGAAGCCAAAATGACTGACCAAAGAAAACGGCAATATTTGGTACATTAAACATAGTCGACGCCTCCGAATTGTCAGCACCCGACTAGCAATAGCCATTGACCACAGCAGCGGTAAGAAATAAGAAGAAAAAGAAGAATCTCCCATAATGAATGAGGCCAAAGTGAAGGCAGAAACTGATAACTAAGTACTTGGGTATTGATGCAGTGCCGAATGGCGAGTGCTGAGCACTGATCACCAAACGCGCTGCCTGCAACAATATTTTTTTATTATTCCTACTGCTTGACTTGAAGAGAAATCTGTGGAATAAACGATGGCAATAAAAATAAATTCAGCAAGAGAAATAACGCTTGGTGTGGCTGCTGATTGCCCAGTTAAAAGCATCAACACTTCTACCAACCGACGAGTCATCAGCGATTGGCGACGGTGGAGTGGCTGATAACTGTACAGACGTTGGCGCTGCCACTGAGGATGCCGCTGCTGCCGCTGTTGATGATGAAGATGACGATGATGAGTGCGCTGAAGAGCCCGTCATTGATAATGATTGCGCTTTTTTATGTGTGTATATTATGTTGACCAGCTAGACAGGACGAAGAATCGGTGAAATGGCGAAGAGAGTAAAATCTCGCTATCGAGCGCAGAGAATTTCATTTCTTCTGTCGCTACAGCGGAGTTGGTATTGCGGGCATGCCGTTGCAGCCAAGGAAACACAAGTGACTGTGCCTTCAATAACAGTTAACTGAGTTGCCAACTTATAATAGCAGAAGTGTTTAATCAACATTTACGCTCAGTGAGCAGCGAGAACCGCGTCGAGTTGAGGAACGGAGCGCTCCGTGCAGTGCTAAGTCGTAAGGAATGGCGGCAGATGATGGATGGTGCGGTTGAGGAAATTTGTAGCAAATAAGTGGCAAGTTGCATTACATTCTCTTAAGTGGCGCGATAAGTGGGAGTGATGTGAGTTAGGTAAAAGTATGGAGCTATAGTGGGGTTCGTGGGAGGCCATCATATGAAGTGCCTGTGTGAACAAGTGTTAAAAGTAACATCATATCTATACTTTTCCCCAACTGTCGCTAATGATTTGCTGATGGCTCACAAATATCTTGATGGATACTGTCGTTAGCAACTACTGATTGCGAGAAATTGCTTTGTTAAGGAGGAAAGTGTATTTTATGACGGCTTGGGTAGCAAAATAAAAATAATAAATAATAATAAGGTAATGCTTACTACTTCAGAACAGTGTTGAAGGAATTGAACTACAGGGTGAGGAACTGTAGATGAGAGGCTTTATGATGGATATGCAAAATGTTGCTTGTTACCAACGTCACCCACGGGAAATGGATTTAGGAAAGAGTAAGTAAGAAGAAGAATACTTTCTGAAACGTTGCTACTCAGGTATATCGGAATTGATTTTATCGTCTACTGTTCTCTCGGTGACCTAACAATACTTAGGTTGGTAACTAAGCCTCTTAAGTAGATTTGATAGCGCTTATTTTACTTGCTAGTGGATATAACCCCTTAAGTCTCTCTTAGAGGGATTATATATAGTACATTCGTAAAGTTCAGTTGTGCTTTCTTAAGCTTCTGGATTTAGGTTAAGTTACTGGCCGGCTTTCCCGCCATACGTAGACCTACGGTATTTGTCCTTAGTACTGGGCGTGCAGTTTAATTGAAGTTGAAGTATTTGTCATACAGAAGGCAACGCTTTTTGCGAACTTTAAGAGCGACTTGATATCTAATCTATACTTCATCTAGTCTGCGAAGCTTCACGAAGGTTCACGATAATGCTGGATAAAGGAATAGGGGGTGTTCCAGCGCCTCTCTCATGCCTTCTTCTCTTCACTTTCCGCATGTTACTAAATCTCATCCGGCTTACATGTGGTGCCAACGCAAAAAGGAGTTTCACTCAAAAAAAAACCTGACACACTCCGGTGTTGGATCCCCTAGGATTATTGTGACCTAACAACGGTCCGCTAGTCCTTTTGAGACCATGTAAATAGAAATCAGGAATGTCTTCCTCCGGAACTTTGTACATCTTGGCGATCCTGCATATGCTGAAGACATACCAACTCACTCTGATCCGCCTGTCAGCTCTTACGGGAATTTCATTGTATCTCGTTTTTAAAGACTTGGGAATTTCATATACTGGTTCGGTAGCCAAACGGATGGCACATTTGAAAATCTCATAAACTTTTTTCCTTCCTGGAACCCAGTACACATGCAGATGCTTTCCGGCAGCTACAACATCTACTGCCCCCTTACTTCTAAGGACACTTTCTGACGTAATCCGACGTGAGGTTATTGTCTTAAGCTTTTGCATTTACCAGACTTCGATTTCTGGTGCGATCAACCTCTATTGATGGTCAACACGTCAATAAAATAAAGCGATTGGGGCTTGAGAATCGACGACTAACAGTCAGAGATAAGTATTACTGGCATTATTGGAATATCGAAGAGATCAGTGAAAACCATTTTGAAAGATATTTGCGCCTAAGAAAAGTGAAAGCACGATTTGTCCCAAAATCATTTTTTTTTTCGAAACACAGCCCGCGTTAATATCTATGAAACAATGCTTTTCGACTATGTCATGTCATGAATCGTTATACATATTACGAGCGATTAGTCTTGGATCTATGCTTACGATCCGGAAACAAATGATCAATCGACCGATTATCGTGGCAAACGTGAGCCGAAGATGAAAAAACACGACAAAGCAGGTCAAAAGTCAAGGTTATTTTGAAAGTTTTCTTCGATTATCAAGGTGTGGTGCACTCCGAACTCCTTCCGATCGGCCAAACTGTGAACGAGGAATACTTTTTGAGTGTTATGCGTCGTTTGCGCGAAGCTATTCGTAAAAAAAAGACGGAATTATGTACCAACCACTCTTAGTTTTTGCACCACGACAATGCAATCATTATTTATTTGAAAAACATTTCAAAAACTGTGTGAACAAAACACTTTTAGGTACATAAGTTTGTAATAGTACGAATTAAAAGTTTAGTTCCCGAAATAATACAGTTGTTTGCTGATGACGCCTTTCACACTTTGCATCTAACAAAATCCAAATATTTTTCTAAGAAAGAAATTAATACACTTCCATGCCACAACAGAAAAACACGCGTGTTTACATCTTACTAAAATTCTTATGGATAAATATGATATCAAAAAATTCAAAAAACAAAACTTTTGGCAAAATTTCCGCCCCAGAAGCTAAAATACTATGTCAGGGTCGAGAAAGGAATTTTAGCTGCATTCCTAAGTTAATGCCTTCAAATAGTTCATGTAAGCTTGTGTAGCTGTGTATAGTATATTATATTCATAACAGAGCTTTTAGTCACTACAACAATAATTGAAACGATCGTCAGTGAATTGAAGCACATAACTATATACACATTTTTTGTTTATTTATAATATTTGCTGCTGGCTGCGGCAGAAATTTCATAAACTAAATTGCATCCATCTCATATCTCAGTGCAAATGTGCTTACATTCGCAATTAATCTCTCACATTCACATATGCATTTATGTCGATTTTCTTGTAGAAATTTCTGTGAAAGCTTTTTGTTGAACACGACTCAATTATTTGCAGAAATCCAAAATATGAGCATGTAGAAGGCAGTTATCATAATACAAAACAGTACAGAGAAAGTAGGGCACACAAATCGGGAATATCAAGCGCACAACAGAGGCGATTATTGAGATCTTAAATAGTCTTAGCCTGGAATCTAAGAACTAAATATAACATTTACTTGTACCTCAGTATTATTAAATAAGTTAAAAGGCATAATTTAGCTGTCGGAATGGTCTTTCTGGTGGTTAGCCCTCAGTTTTCTCTTTTTTGTGGATGTTTGTCTGAAAAGACTTCGAGTTTCATCGATTTTTAGAGAGAGAAAAAAAGGCATCGATTGTCTTGTACAACTGTAGAGGAGCCGTTGGCAAAAGGTGTGGTCACTCAGTGGTCCTCTGGCTCTACGACACCATAGTCAAGCCCATTAGATTCTATGGAGTCTGTATGTGGTGAAGAGCTCTAGAAAAGACCGCACTTGTAAAGAAACTCGACAGCGTTCAACGGCCGGCGGTCATCAGCATTTGTGATGCACTAAGGTCCACTCCAACTATGGTACTTAACGCCACCTTGAACATATTGTCCGTAGACATCGTCGGAAGATGTAATTGCCATCAGACTCCGAGTCTGGGTTCCTAAATGAACACGTGAATGAACAAACGGAAATCCTCACTCACTTTGACTTCATCCCAGATCCCTTGGATCATAGAGTTCAAACCGAACTCTGGCGGATACTTCTCTAGCCATATACCGGCGAGGGAGTTGTGGGCAGAAGAAACCCACCAGTGATCTCTTTGTCTCCAGTAAGGTTAGCCTCTCCATAGTTTTGAGGCTTTTAACGGCCCATTGCCCTATCCAAGCTGTCATATTGGGAATCCTACCGGACGCCAGCTGCAGAATCCTCACAAAGGACTACCTATAGTAATTCACGATCTTTGATCAGCCATCTAACCTAACCTAAGTCCCCAAGTAGCTGCTTATTTGTTGGAACTGCCGATATGGGACGACCATAACATATAATTGTTATAAAAAATTAACAATCAAACTCAGGTTCTCATATGGAAAACGGTTCCAGCGATGACATCAATGTAAAAGGATGAAATGGGAAAGACCATTCAACTCCTTCGAGGGTTGCCTAAAGCAATGAACTCTAGCAGGTTTCCTCAGGTCTTGAAGCACTAACAACACCGGGGTATTTTGGGGTAGTGTTGATGGTAGACAGACCGAAACGAGTATATTTTAAGATAAGTAACTTTGAAGCAGTCATCTTACGGCACTGACAGCATTTAGAAAATTGGTAAAGTGGAATCGACAGAATTCAGAGTATACATAAAGGATGATGAGACGAAGGAATATTTATATTACGAATGCCTAACCTTCAATTAGGTTAGATTAGTCTGATAGGACAATAAGCCACGCATAGACCAGTTTTGGTCCTTTGCGATACCAGATGGAGTACAGTTACTAGGTCCATAAGGAATGGTCATCCTTTAGGATGCCTGCGCTTGATACGGATTTCAACAGACTCTGTGGCCTGAGTATATATCCTTCTTTCAGTGTATCATACCACAGATGCTTATGACATAGACTTGCCAATGTGAGACAACTGAGATGATCTATTGTTTCCTTGTGCCTTGCTCTAGCTGGTTAAGATGAAATTTCTTTCACGACTCTCAATGTTCCAACTTAAAAGACGTTGGGCAGTTGGGGTAGAAAAATATCGGTTTTTTATTGAATTAAATTATTTTAAGATTTAATCGGTTACTCTTGAAACTAGATGGGTCTAATAATAGCCTAAGCGGTCTGGCAATCCTGTGTTGCCTTTTTAATCAACCAACCAACTCTATTGTGTTTCAGAACACCATTTAGGTTATACTTATCTATAAAATTTTAAAATTGTTGCATATAATTGTTGTATTGGCAACATCGCAGAAAAAAATATGGAAAAGTCGTTGAATTTCATTTTATCGCATTTTGCTTTATTTTTCTTTGCCATAAATTAATATTCAAACCATAAAAAGAAAGTTTATGTCTTCAAAAGTAAGCACTTCACTAAAAAATCCAAGACATACTAAAACTTTTATTTCTAAGCTTTGGTACTCATTTGCCGCATTAAACTACTCAGAATCGTACGAATATCGAGTGCTGTTATAAATCAATCATGCGCCAACTCGTTATACTATACGCTTTCATTGAATTAGATTCCCGTTTAAGAGGCTACTCAAAATGCTCACGCTATTTTTATGCAACTACTAAAACGTTTAATTGCAGTTTAAGTGTCGCACAATTTGCCAACGGTCGCCCACAAGGACACACCGAAGCATAAGAGTACGAGTACACGCCCACACACATATATACCTAATGTGAACTAGTGTTTAAGTGTTGGTGTGTGTGTGTGTGTGGTAGAGCGCATGTGTGGAGTCGTGTCGGACGCACACGTCTGGTACGTGCGCGGGCTTTCATTGCATAAAAATTATATGACAAGCACACTATCGGGGCACTTATCATAATACTGTTTATTTTCAAATGGCATTTTAATGGGTCACATTCCGGGAATATGGCGGTAATGCAGGCCACACAATCGACACAGTAGCGATCGCAGCATAAAAGGACATTCGCATGGCTTGTTGCATATACCAGCGCCATTGCTAGCATATAAATACGGTTTTAGCGGGAGTACTAGGGTGGAACTAAAAGTGACCCAATATCGGCGGTTTCGACAAATGAGCAGTCTGTTAGATAGAAAAGAGCAAATCAAATCGATACCTCCAAAACTGGGTATAAAAATTACTTCAAAGGCATGTTTTGGAATCTGACAACCTCTTTTTCGTGATAAAGTCTAAAAAAGGAGGTTAGGTATCTGTTTATATATTTGAAGCCGTAGAGCTTATTTTAAATACCACACGATTTTTCCTTTTTCCCGATATAAATCTTACTTACGATTCTTCAAATAAATGCAACTCATTTCAAAAACAGTTATCGGTGCATTTAGTACAACCCTAATGAGTCCTTTGCATAAATATTCGTATTAGAATGCTTGCCATTTATTCATATTTAAATATTTCACCAACCAACTCCTTTATTCTTGCCATTATTCACGTCGATTGCGCACACTACTCCCCCTCACCACTTTATGGTCACGCTTAAACTATTCAAATGCCATTTTGAAATACGCAAAATAACCAGCCAAAGCAACCGACAATACCAGGAAATCGTAATGAATATGATTTGCATGGAACGCAAGGAATTATTTTACTAGCATACATGCATTCATCAGCTCGCTCATTTGAGTGTACAGTGGTGTACAAAATAATTCGGACGTCATGTTTTTTTTTTTTTTTTGTTCTGTATTGTTTGGCATTTCATCGTGGGAAGACTTAAACCAGAACATCATTTACAAATCGTTCAACTTTATTACAAAAATTCACGTTCTATAAAGAATGTGCTCAACTTATAGTCAACAGAATCAGCCTATTGAGCCTACGATTCGCATACGATCACCCAGCTTGGGAAAAAGCATTCATTATTGGTTAATATTCGACCGAATAGCCCACGTCCAATACGCAGTGAAGAAAATATAGCAGTCGTAGCTGAGAGTGCCGTAGGGAGTCCATTCGGCTCCGTTCGCAGCACTTCAGACTGGCGTATGAAACGGCTTGGCGCATTTTACGTTGAGATCTTGAATTAAAAACATACAAAATACAGCTTGTGCAAGAACTGAATCCGCTCAATCTCCCCAAGCGACATTCCTTCGCTCTATGGACTCTTGACAAGTTCCAAGAAGATTCAACTTTTTCGAGTTAAATTTTGTTAGGCGATGAAGCCGATTTCTGGCTCAATACATATGTAGACAAGCAAAATTACCGCATTTGGGACGGAAAACAACCTGAAGAGACTTAGCCATTTCATCCGGAAAGAGCAACAGTTTGGTGTGATTTGTGGCCCGGTGGAATCATCGGTTCATATTTATTCTAAAATAGTGCCGGTGAAAACGTATCCGTCAATGGCGACCGTTATCTCACTATGTTCCCACACATCGCATCAATAATGGATTTATTGAAAGACTACTTCGGTGAACAGACAATTTCACGTTTTGGTCTGCTCGATTGGGTACCAAGACCGTGTGATATCAGACCGTTAGACTTTTTCCTGTGGGAATATGTAAAGTCTAAAGTCTATGCAGACAATCCTGCTTCGATTCAGGCTTTGGCTCAAAAGATCACGCATGTCATTCGCCAGTTACCAGTCGAAATGCTCGAACGAGTCATCGAAAATTAGGCTCAACGGATGGAACATCTGAGAGAAAGTCGCGGCCAACATTTCAAAGAGATAATCTTCAAAAACTAAATGCCAGAGAATGTTCTTTCAAATGATAATAAACTTCCCCTATTAAATTTGAAACGTCTCTATTTTTTTCTTTAAAAAAGTAGGGAATCTCGACATGGATCAACATTTTAAATCTTCTAATTAGTTCTCGCCTATATCTTTGACAAGAAAGCCCAAAATTTTGTAAAACAGCTTTGAAATTTTTTTGAGAGGTTTCAAATGGAATTGGATAGGTCTTTCCAAGCAAAGATTACCAGAAAAAGTGCGACAATTAGAGCAGCGGTTATTCAAATACCTCCAGGTTATTTAATTATTTATATTATCAAATTTTTTGCCCTCCACTGTAATTAAACCCACATACATATATACTATAGGAATTTATCTGCGTGTCGGGCAACCCGGCATTCAGTTTATCTGCGTGGCATAATTTTTAGGTGGCGTTAATTAATATTTAATAACGTAAATTGTAATAATTTAAATAGAATTTAGCTTACGCTCTTAGTTTACATAAAATATATTTCACATTAACCATGTGTTATACAATATAATTATTTCAATTGGAAAAATAGGGACCATTTAAGATTTAAATTGCTTTTCGGGCTGTTGCAGCTTGAAACTAAGGCTTCCAATAATGAAATAAATCAGAGAGAATGCAAACATAACAAAGGATAATTATGAAATCGATTTTTAAACCAAACTTGTTTAACTGAAGATATCTCATAGCTATCATGATTGGTGTTGAGTTCAATTGGAACGGGTATAGAGATACCTCCTTGTGCTATAACCGCTTATTAAGCTATCTCCAACCGTCTTTGATTCGCCGTTACACTACATTATGCTTACCACCTGATCAAATTTGACATGGACAGACAAAGAATACTACTTTTTTAAATATTAATACTGATCCAGACAAGTTTGCCTACTATTAAATTGATCCAATTTTTCATAAATTTGTTCTGATTTGGCCTTCAGTGACCTCAGCGACTTTTGGTTTTTCGGTTTCGGTTCATATTTGGAACGGCCTTCACTAGATTGTTTCATATTTTCGAAGTCATTTTAATCAGCTCACGTCTCGTCATCTGTAATGATGCGAATGATGAACGTACGGTTCTCAGGTACATTGTCAAGCATCCCTATTCCGATCTCTATTCGTCGTCATTTATGCTTCTGGTGTTTTACTTCATAGCCAGAACATTAACTACAATATGTTGAACCATAGAAGATGTTGAGGTCCTCAAGCACTGTTTTTGTTTTTTAACTTTTTTTTTGTCATTAACAGAAGTGATAGACGAGTCCCATAAGACAAGTTTTTAGTGACTTCACCGAATTCCACTCAAATACTTGAGTTCGTGATAAAGTGGAATCCCCAAAACACTGATGAAATATTTTCAACGACTTCGTAGTCGAAATTCTACTGGAAACACAAAAATTTAAACAAACTCATGGAGCTCAAACTACACACGAATATAAAAAAGGAAGGTGGAACACATTTTTGTAAAATAAAAAAGAAAGCAATTGCTTTCAATTACGAATTAAGGAACATGTTGACAGAGTAATCCTAACGCTGTGGAGGGAAATTTCCCGCACTCTAATAGATACATCAGCGGGTAACAAAACATATAAATGCCATAAACAGTACTGTTTAACTAACTTTAGAGAGAAGGTGAAGCGACGATGAAACAACAAACGGTTGGGAGGCGCAAGTGCGTTGACACCTTTAAAGGTGGGGAGGAAGACAATGAAGAACGAAGTTGAAAAAACAAGAGTATATATGTGGAGATATGTATGTACTATTTCAAAAAGCGAAAAGATAAAAAAAAATTATACAAGTCGAAAGGCCGGGGATGCCAACAGAACGAAACGGGAAGGTAGGATGCATAAACAAAGAGCCAACAATGAGGTTAGAGACGACGCGCAGTTGGCGAAGTTCATTGTCAATATTGGCGTTGACATTCGGTGATTATTGCGAAGTCGCGACAGTTCCAGCGCTGCTATAGATGATGCGAAGCTGCGTAGAAAGCGGAAGCTCGCGAAGTTTTTTGGCATTGAAAATGGCAGACGATATGACAAAATCGGTATTGGAGGAAGAATAACGCCAGGTGGCCTTAGAAAATAAGAACGTGGATGTGTATATATGTATGTGCATACAAATGTTTCTGTGTTGATTGTGATTTATGCAAAGATTTATGGCGATTTTCGCAGTTTATTCGTGCGTTTTCCGCGCCTTGTAGTCGCTCTAGATCCACAATTTGGTTTTGGTTTATGTACGTACGTAAATATATATAATTCGCGCTTCTGGTTTTATTTACAGATGAAAGTCAGCATTTTAATTTTTTCATATTTTCCCCTTGGAGTTTCTCACCATTATTCTTAATCTTTTGTTTAGCAGTCAAAGTACATAAATTCCGCGTTTTATTACTCGGTTAGCGTTTGTAAACATTTCATGCTGATTTTAATAAATGTCATCGCTTAGTTAAATATATTGTTCGTGCGGATATCGCGTTTACTTTGTGCATCTTTGGATTTGGGTTCATATTTCAAGAATAAGATTAAGTTTATGATTTATTTATTTTGTGTTGACTTTGTTAAGCGTCGTGAAGTCATAAGCTTGTTTTTTATATACGAAATGGCATTTACATACAAGTGATGTAGTCGTCATTTAAGTGCAAACTCATTTAAGGAAAGCTTTTGACTACGAAAAAGTTTCATTTTTTAAATGAGTTCAGAGCGAGAGGGCGAGAGAGCGAGAGAAATTTTAATTTTCTTAAGCATGAATTGCAGTAATGAACGATATGTAGCCGGAGCATGTTCAAGCTGAAGTTTGAGAAAAACTGTTCGACCTCGAACTTAAGAAAGTACTTAAATATATATCCTATTACTTTTACAAATCGATTGATTGAGCAGGACAATTATCTAAAAAGTTGGGGTTTCCAAGCTATTGGAACCTCTGTTTGGAAATATTCAATCTTTAATCAGGTTGTTAAAGGAATTCTCAATCAAAAAATTTAACAGACATTCCAATAATTTGGCAGCTCCAACTTCCTGCTGAATTAGTCGCTTGATTTGGCCCGATTTGTATCGGCTGCATCCACTTTATTGTCTGCGACCCCATATAAGCATTGTTAGCAGAGCTTCTAAAGCCCTTCGAATCTAGAACTCCTGCGGAAAGTTTCAAAAGTGGGATTTACAACCCCACATTGTGTATTGGCTCCATACAAGTGTCATTCGACACATACCAACGTATGCTGCGGTGCTGTGGTGGATGCCATTATGGAAAAAGTGCCATATTAAATGGCTGAAACGGATGAAACGGGTGAAACGGTTCTGCTTGCTAAATATTACAGGCGCATTATCCTCGACATACGGCCAATGTAGATTCAAGCGAGGTACGAGACAATGCTTATAGGCTTCCGGTTAATGATCTTAGGCGACTAGAGCCAGGCTAGGCGCATGGTAACATACTCGAGCTTGTTAATGCACTCCGGTTAATCTGACAGTGCGACCGTGAAAAAAAGACCCACGGGGAACTATACTCATCATTTTCGTTCCCCACTAGAGAAGATTGAGCCTATGATTCTGTGATCGTCAGTTCCAACTACGAAGTCTACATATTCACTGATGGATAAAAGGGTGAAAGAGGAACAGGACTTAGGTTTTTCTGTAGTAATCTAAACGCAGCATGCAGCTTTAAACTAAATGACTACAATACGGTCCTTCAGACCAAAAGCCGAGGCCGAGGCTATGCAAACAAGCAATTATTAGATAGTTAATATCAGCTGGGTACCCGGTCATATAGGAATAGAAGGAAATGAAAAGCCAGACGAGCTGACCCGCTCTGAGTTAGCTGAAGACGCAAGTCCTCTAAGCGGCCCCAGGGCATACCAGAAAGTTACTTTGGGGTAGTATTGATAGTGGATAGACGAAAAAACACCAACTTCTAGGAAAAAAGGAGTTTAGTAACATTGCAGAGGTCAACACAGGGCATGCGTCACAATGTAGGGCATGCGCGGAAGATGATGAGACGCTCGAAAAATATCTATGCGAATACGTAACCTTCAGCTAAATGAAAAGGAGCCTATTCCTCGGCCCAATACTCCAACTTAAGAGACATTGGGCAGCCATAATGGGAAGGAATCAGGTATTTTATCAAAACCATTGAGTTGCTGGATGGCGCTTAAATTTGTTATTACCCAGGAGCACAGTGGGCCGTATGGTGGCTTAAATTTATAAAATCAAAGTTTTGACTAGTCCTTCGATCATAACCTTTGTTTGGATTTGAGATAATTTTAAGCAGAAAATCTTCTTCTTCGCCAGATGTTCTTTCGGATGTCCTCCTGGACAACGGTTGTAGGATCAAGATAATCCAAAGTTTTCCTAAATTTTTTACGAAATAAATGTATATAGTTATCTATACACTTTTGAAAAACAAAAATAAAAAAAAAACAACGTATTTTTTTTAATTTTCAATAGAACATAAACCCTTAAAGAAAATTTCTCTTCAATCACATAAAATATTCCATTAAGAAACATCTAGCATACGCGCTCTACTTTCGAAAAGTAAGAATAATAAATTACTGTATTTGTATAATCCCCATAATTCTCAGAGAAATCACAGAAATTCGTTTCCACGTCTCTGCAATTTACAATTTCCTTTTGGTCCACGGCACCAACCGCAGCAACACAACTTAGCGCAACCGCAATGCAAATAGCGGGCACTCCAATTCCGCTCCATTTCAGCTAACAAACGATGCACTCCACAGCGGCACTCGTAAGCATGGCAATGGCATACAAAATGCCTCATTATAAATAAAACAAATTGTTACAATGCTAAATGTAATTTGAGTGCTGCAAAAACAAAACGGACCAAGGCGAGCGGGGTGGGTCGAAGAGCCATGCGCAGGGATAATTTCGCCACATTTATGTGTTTTATATTTCGAAATCTTCCGCTTTTAGCGATTCAAATGGGAACCGAGTACGCGCCTTGCCTCGCGGACCATACATCACTCGCAGCGCTAACTTTCAGCACGCCAGCCAACAATTGACCTCGTATCCACACGTACAGGCACTTGAAAAATATACACGAACATACATACATAAATATATAAGTATGTATATAACAACTCACACTCGGACATTTCACTTAAGCAAACTACAGACCACACTACAGTGGCTAACAAACTGCGTTCGGCTTAGAAACAATCCTCACTTCCGCTCCTGCTATGCGCCATTTGAGCAAGTTAAACTTCCCTTGCGGTTAAATTAACACAATTTATTTGAATTTATCGCCTAATTTTTGTATCTTCCGCTTTCTCTCTCCCTCTTTACAACCACTTATCGCTGTTGCGGTATTCGATGTTCAGTGTCACGACCGTTGGCTTTGGTTACAAAACTGTAGCAGCTGCTCCTTCGTCGTCACTTTTCTAACAACTTAACTCTGTTGTGACCTAATTTCATGGCGGAAATTAAGATTCTCCCACTTTAAGTTGTCTGTAAACAGCGATAGTTGAAGGAATGAAGAAATGGAGCGGTCAACATGATTTGCATGTTTACTTTGTGATATTTTGTGTAACTTTCCTTTGCGTTTGTTTGATATTTATAGTATGTATGTATATAAATTTGTTTCCCTATTTTTGTTTTTGCAGCAGCCGTTGGCAACAAGGTTGAAATATTAAATTGTAGCAACCATTCTTATTAATGAAATTGAATCAGCAGCGATTTATTGGCACTATAAATTTTTAAGTAAAAAGCGAGCTATGTAAACATACATTTATAAATTTATATTTCTTAGAGATGAATGCCAATTATACATTGAAGCACACGTTTTTCACTTGTTTTTTATATTTTCATTTTTAACACGACACGTGATCTGTTCTTTTCGAACGTTTATTACTTTCAGCAGCACTTAAGAGGTTATATCACTTGTGATTTTCAAAAATTTAGCTTGTTTTTGTTTATGCATATATCAAATATACGCACATATATGTATTTTAATATATTCTCCAAAAATTTTCAGTTGATCCGGAAAATAATTTTGTAGTTGTAAGCATATTTTTACAAAAGTTTGAACTTAGTGCAATCGGCTGCAAAACCTTACAAACGCCTTTCTCGAAACGATGTTTTCAAAGTCGGTCAAGAAATGTCTCCAAAACGGCTAGATCGATCGACTTGAAACTTTTATGTGACCTTCTTAGATATACTTATCGATTAATTATCGAAAAAATAATATTTTTGGTAAAATTTTAGATTTTTTAGAGAGCTTTGAAAATATATTTTTTCTCAAAAATCCAATTTTTGTCAGAAATAAAATTTCTTCGATCATCACCTGTGTATATATAGTATATCTTTCTATTGTAATAATGTCAATTTTTGTTTTTCGAATTGAGATAATTTTTGCCGAAAATTTTACCTCATTAACAAAAACCTTTTGCCGGAGGTCCTTCAAAATAAACCAACAATTATTAAAGTACATCAAATTCTGTAAATGTACATTATTGATATTTATTATAATAAATAATTTATATATTTATTTATTTATTATATTAAATAATTATTTAAATAAAATGTTTCAAAAAACACAAAATCTCGAAAATATCGTTTTTTCTTAATGTAAACTTGCAGATGGACATAACCATAAGCTAACATTACCTCGAATAGTTTTGATTTCCAAACTAACAATGAATTTAACTATATACACTTACAGACAAACAGTTGTAATTATTCTTTTAAAGGATGTCCTTAAAATATTTCCTTTATTTTGGCTAATTTTAACATACCTTTTGGACCAGCGCTGGAGGACAACTTCGACGATTGCCCACAAGCAAACTGATATAGATTTAGTGACTTTTCAACACTTTTCAACTAATAAAATAATTCAATTATATTGTTTAATATTCTCCCTAAAATTCACTATTTATTCACGTTTAGCATTAATAGCGCTTTAACAGCTGCGCGAACAAATTTTGCGGAAGCCAAATATTTAAATAATTTGATTTTGACATTTCGCCGTGCACAACAGCTGTTGTAGAGCTGCATTTCCGCTTGCCACTAATGATGTTGTCGCAGAAAAGTAACCGGTGATAAAGTGATTATTTATATTGGGATGAAAAAGAGATTATGTAAAAGAAATATAGATAATTTTATATATACATATATATGTATTTTTGTACCCTTACAATTTAGGTGCAGGTGAAGCTTCTTTAATATGGACAGTAAAGTCGTCGTCACAAGCTCGCAGCATACAGAGTTTCACTTGAATGTAGACTAAACAACTTAAGGCAATTTTTATTTAGATTTTCGATACAATGTATGGATGGTTTAATTTAAAAACATTAATAGGTTGCCACCTGTTTAAAAATTTTCTAAATAAAATTAGAGTATAAATATGGTTATTCAAATTGATAACATTTAAGGAAATTTGCTATTGAAATGAAAGAAAAGGGTTGCCACTTTTAGTGTATTATTTTAATACATTGTCAAATGAAATTAAATTAATACGACTACTAACTTTTTGAATATTTTTTATTATTTACATTTTATTACATTTTTTTTGTTTTGGATTTTTTCAAATACAATATATGTCATACATCAGTCATAACATAGGATTTTATAAACAAAATAATCAATACAACCGTTTATAATGTCTTAAATATTTATTCTGAAATATGTATGCCTCTCCTTAGATAATATTAGGTATATTTGACAAAAGAAGCACCTTGATATTTTCAAGCGCCCACTGAATAGCTGTTAAATTGTATTTTTAAAGTATAGTACTTGTCCTTCTAGTATTAGTTTTTTCTGATAGCACATGGAGCACCTTGCTACTTTCAAACGCCCGCTGAACAGCTGATCACTTGAAATTATCAGGTATACCACTCCATAACAAGTTAGGTTATGGAACACCTTACTACTTTTGAGTAACCGCCGAACAGCTGATATTTTTCGTGAGTATGTCTGCTGGGTACTCAAAGTTTTGACATTGTCCGACTTTCGAGTACATTTGCTAATAATATTGTCACTACCATCTTAGCTAGATAACTCTAAGTGAAATGAAAAATGTTAACTTATGCTAATATGAGAATCATTGAAACAGTCTCTCGTCTAAATAGCGCCTTCTCAGTTCAATTATCTGCGTAAATCCTATAAATCTTAAAGCTCCGAACTCAACGCTAACTCACAACGAAGGCGTAATAAAAAATTATCATTACATTATAATCAAATAGATTGGAATGAAACACAACATAACAAAAACAACAATGTAATGTTAAAGGAGAGACAGTAAAATGGCAAGAACAATAACGAAAGCGTAAAAATAATAACGCCAAGAAAGCAACACTTCAGCTAAATGCAAATGTGGCGTGGGTGTCAGCTGAAGAAACGAGCCGGCTGCCAACCGCGCTGACAAACCGCAAACACCAGCACATGCAGCACAGCAATCGGTGGGTTCAGGACTGTAGAAGAATGTTGCAAGCACACTAGGTTTGGAGATGGTAGTAGAGAGTAGAGTAGAGGTAACTGAGTATGAAAATGAGTTTGCCTTTATGATATCTAGAATATGGCTGATGCTTTCGTATCCGCATCCGGATGTCATGGTGGACGCCGGCATCGACGCGTTTTAATTATAATTATATACGCCGCAGCTGTGGCTGAGTTGGCAGCCAACTGGAGTAATAAAGACTATGTCATGAACAATAACAACAACAAAACGAGAAATCAGGTTCAGCCGTAATGAGCAACAAAGCTGTGGTCATACAAAGTAAGACAATAAACGCTGCAAAAAACAACAAAAGCAAAAAAGCAACTCTAGGGCCAACGGCCTTGGCAGGCAATAACAAGAAAAGAAAAAAGTTTATCCTCAGTTGCACCGAAGCTATTATACCCTTTACAGGTGCATTTGATATCATTGGCTTCAACACGCGCGCCGTTAATTCTGCTTTCTACAAACTGGATAAAGAAGCAAAGTAAATGGGTCTGGCAGGGAACGAGGGCAGGACGAAATATCTCCTATCATCAAACAAATAATGGTCGCAATCACGACTAGGCTCCCATATCTATCTTAGAACCAGAAGTAACATCAACAACAATGTCAGCCTCGAAATCCAACGCAGGATTACTCTTGCAAACGGTGCTACTTTGAACTGAGTAGGCAATTGAGAAGTAAAGTCCTCTCTCGACGAACAAAGGCCAAACTCTATAAGTCACTCATTATTCCCGTCCTTCTATTTAGTGCAGAGGCATTAACGATGACAACATCCGATGAGTCGAGTTTTCAAGGGAATTAAGAGGCAGCGGCTAGATCATATCGTACGTATGGACGAAAACACTCCAGCTCTGAAAGTATTCAACGCAGTACCCGCCGTGGTAACCAGAAGAAGAGGAAGACCTCCATTCCGTTGGAAAGACCAGGGAGAGAAGGATCTGGCTTCGCTTGGAATTTCCAATTGACGAAACGTTGCGAAAAGAAGACACGACTGGCGCGATGTGGTTAACTCGGCTATAATCGCGTAAGTGGTGTCTACGTCAGTTAAGAAGAAGAAAAACGGTATGAAAGGTCTTAATCTTCATTTTGATCGTTCAGTTTGTATGACAGCTATGTGCTACAGTGGTCCGATCTGAATAATTTATTTGGAGATTTTGACGTTATCTTGGAAAATATGCTGTACCAAATTTCGTGACGATGTCTTGTCCAATGAAGAAGTTTTTCATCTAAGAACTAGATTTAGATCGCTTGGTTCGTAAGACAGCTATAGGCCATAGTGATCCGATCTGAACAGTTTGTTTGGATATTATATGTTTTCAAATAAAAAAGTTGTCCCTACAATGACTTGATTTGGATCGATCTTTTTGTATGGCAACTATGTGCCATAGTGATCCGATATCGGCACTACCGACAAATGAGTATTTTCTTAAAGAGTAAATGATGTGATCAAAATTTCAGATCGATAACTCGAAAACTGAGAAACAGGGTCGAGTATTGCTCGTCTCGCAGATCTTTTATATAACGTCTCTGACGTTTCCTTCTGTGTATTAAAAACTTCCTGGCAAATTTACCACACCCTGTTCAGGGTATAACAAAGCAAGAAGCCCCAGAAGCTATATCCAACTATCTACATACAGCATTCATATCTTCTCTTGTTTCTCTTTTAATATTGTGCGGCCGCTCGCACTCATAAACACACCCACTTTATGACTGCCTTTGCTACTGGGCATACTTACCCACATATATAACCGGTATGTGAGTTATTATGCTTGTTTTGCGGTCGCGCAAGAGTTTAGCGCCTGCCGCTGCGGTTAGCGGCTGGTCCTCTGCCCACTCAGTCGCCAGCGCGTGCAACGCTTCATTATGCGCGTGAAATGTCTTCATTAAAAGAAACTTAACTCTGGTCCGTTCACAACCACAAAGCAGAAGCGCCCGCGTCGGTGTGAAACGTATGAATGGGAGGATAAAAATGAAAGAGTGGAAGATGTGCGCAAAAGTGCAAACTGGACGGCCCGCGGTGAGTCAGCAAAGCTGTGTGTGCGTGTGTGTGTGTGTATGGGTAATGCTAAACACGCAAAGAAAAAACTATTTGAAAGAGTAAAATTAAAATGGCAGCACTTTGCGGTAATATTAAATTACAAGAGTGTGGTGTGTCTGTATAGTTGTTGTACAGTAGATGAGGATGTGGAAAATATGTCAGGTCACCACGGATGCGACCTGCTAAAAGCTCCGGGCGGTACCGCTTTTTATGCAGGCGAGAAATTAAGTTCATGCTTTCAATTATAAGAGTAGCGTGCAAGAGGAGCCAGAAACGGCAGGGAAATACAGCACAAAGATTAATTCGGGAAAAAGTAATTAGAGAATTCACTGCATAAAATTAATAAATAATTACCGTTTGAATATTAAAAAATATTTATAACAACAGCAATGCTCATACTTCCACTCAATGGCAATATTTTTCATGAAATTAAGTTATTTGACATCCCGTTAAAGTTTAAAACCCTTCGTTATTCCATTATATTTTACAGACTGTTTGGGAAATTTAAGGGAAATGCGTGGACTATATCTTAAAACTCTGCTTTTTTCACCGCAAATTGAGAAAGTCCTTATAGAAAGCACTTTAATTAAAGCATCAAGTTCTACAAGTAGAATGCTCCCTTTTTTCTATTCAAAAACTTTTTATTCGATATCTCATTGATAGATTCTCATACAAGAACTGTGTAATAAAATTTTTAGTAAGCAAAGTTTATTGGAAAAATTAAATATTGTGGCTGCGTAAGCTATGCCTTCTCTAAATTGTTCAACAATATCAGCAGTCGAAGCGACTGATCAAATTTGACCCGGACTGGTCCACATAAACTGTGCACGCACCCATCGCCTACTCTAAATTGTTCAACAATAACAACAGGCAAAGTGTCTGATCAAATTTGACCCGGACAGGTCCATATAAACTATGCACGCAACCGTTGAATAGTTTCACAACGTGGGTTTATGAATATGACATCGAAAAAACCAATAATTTAGGGAATGTGGCTCCAAAAATTAGCTGAGTTCGAAAAAATCAAAATTTCCTTAGGACACTAAAGGCCGTTTCAGCTGATTTGCAGGAAAAAATATGAAAATAAAGTTTGTTTTGTCAGTCCGGGTCAAATTTGATCACATGATATTTGTAGAAAATATACATACAGGGTAGGCCATTTAAAGTTGACCCATCTGGCAACGCTGTAACTTTTAACAGCGCTGACAAATCGGCTAATGTCATACCGCGTTAGAAGCGTCATTCGAAGACAATTTATACCATGGAACAGTACACTCCAAAAGAACGCGCTGAAATTGTTCAGCTTTATATTCAAAATAACTTTTCAACGTGCGTTTCGCAAAAAAAATAAAGTGAAAAGTGCTCCAGTTAAGAACACAATTAAGTCTTTATACGCAAAATTTGTGAACACCGGTAATCTCAGTAATGCCAGTCATGCATCCAGACAACGCACAAGACGTTCTGATGAAAATATCGAAGCTGTACGAGCCAGTATTGAGGAGACTCCATCGACATCGAGTTATCGCCGCTCTCAGGAATTAGACATCTCTCGCACCACTCTCCGACGCATAATTCATAAAGATTTGAAGATGTTTCCATATAAAATTCAAATGGCACAAAAACTAAACCCAGCTGATTATCCGCGACGCCTTAATTTTGGCAAACAAACAAATGGGTCAACTTTAAATGGCCTACCCTGTATATGTATCTACAAGGATCGACCTAGAGGTCTCCTAAAAACTTAAATTAGAGAACAACAGCCTGAAAGTAGGGATACAATAATTGAGATTAGATGAGGTGTAAGCTCAAAATACTGTTACCGTTTTCATGACATTATGACTTACTATTTCAGCTGTAACAATGTCGAATCCTCCCATTATATGACAGTGTCTTCATTCATGAGGAAAAGTGAATGGTCAAAACTTATTGACAAACCCAGTTCGATCAAATTGTATGCAAACTGTAGTAAAGCTATAAAGACTGTTAGTTCCTGCCACAAACGAATTAAGGCGCTATAAAAGGTTACCTCAATCATTACTTCAGCATTACGGTAACCACTTGCCACTTTCACGCTTTATGCCATCGTTCTCACGCTCTCACTTGACTTTATTCCTTTCACTTAAACGTTCGTTTTGTTGATTTACGCCATAAAAAATGCATAGCACCCAAAATTATACGAGTGATAAGCTTTTCGGAGCCTTAACGACTTTAGTTGCGTATCAAAGTGGAGGGTTTTTATTATTATTCTTAGCTTTTGTTTGTCGGACACCCACAGCGTTACTTATCTGGCAAATCATAAAATAACGAGCAAAAATACTCAAAAATACTTAAATACCAAAGGAAAGTAAAAACCACGAAAAAAGTAATTCATAAAAATATACCGACATTTCACGTATCTGTGGGTTTATCTACAACTCATTTGCCATACGAAGGGAATAAGCAGCAGAAAATATGCGTGCGAAGTACCTTCGGTTTGCCCGAAAAATATAAATATTCGTTGCGTTGAGCTCATAATAATTTCTCATAAAGCCGCAATGAACAAAGTCAACAGACCAGACCGATGAAAACCCAACAATCAAGCCGACTTCCTAAAGTACGAGTGCGAGTACTCCTACAATGGCTGTTTATGACCCCGCCAGCCGCGCTGCAAATGTCAGCTGCTCACTCTGCCACACAGCGGCGCTGCGTCATCGCATAATTCTTCATTTGTTGTTGTCGCATTCGCAGCTGAAGTCCTTTCCACAACAATTTGCGCTTTAACCGCATCACTCAGCCCTTCGTCATGGACTTTGGCTCTGCCATTACGTATTCATTATGTTTAATAAACATGAAAATGTTGCGTATAAAACCCGAAATACCCGAAAACGTTGGAAAATCGCACATCTAATACAACTCAGGGCAAATGAGAGGTATAAATGTTAAGCGAAAAAAAAATTGCCAAAAGTTGTTCAGCTAAAATTGCTAAGAACAATTGTCGAAATTTCCTCAAGAGAGCGTGAAATGAATTTACAGTACAATGCATAGATGAAAATGACTTTTTCAGCAAATGAAATATTCACAGACAGACCTCGCATGGACCTGTAATCGAAATTGGTTTACTTTCAGAGCTTTTTTCTGAGCTTCGGTAGGAAAGTTTTCAAATCTTGTCTGTAAAGTAATAGGACTGAGTCGATTTAAAAAAATTTATTGAATCAAACGTTAGAATGCTTTGAAAACTTTCAAAATGGGCTCCTTCTGCGTCGATGCAGCACTGCCAGCGCGATTTCCAAGCTTTGAAGGTGTCACGGAAGGCATTCTCCGGAATAGCCTTGAGAACCGAGGTGCATGCTGTTTGGATCCCCTCTGTCGTCTCAAAATGCTTGCCTTTCATCGGCTTTTTCAGGCAAGGAAACAAAAAAGTCCGGAGAGGCCACAACTGGGCTGTAGGACGGCTACAGAAGCGTTGGGATGCCGGCTTTGCTTAGGTAGCTTTTCACAAAAAAGGCGGCGTGAGACGGGAGGTTGTCGTGGTTGCGATGCCTTGTCGAACCCGATTGACCCTTCGTTTGAGTCTCTTGAAGACTTCCACGTAAAACTTGGCGTTGACGGTTTTTCCAAGAGGAAAAAATTCCTGGTGGACAATGCCTTTGATGTCAAAAACGACAATGAGCATCGTTTTCACTTTGGATTTGCTCATTCTTCCCTTTTTTGGGTGAGGAAACGCCGGCGTATGGCTACTCGGAAGATTATTTCTTTGTCTCGGGACTCAAAGATCCATGACTCAGCACCTGTGATTACGTTAATCAAAAATTGGAGGTTTACACCTCTGCTCCAGCGAACGCTGCATTTCAGCTTGTACTGGCTGACTCTTCCAGTGCTCAGAAACATGACCAGCTGCTCGTTCGTTAGCTAGGAGGCCCTCTACCGAATCCAATCGGTGCCCACATGGTTATCAATCTCGTATTTTCACTACAAATCCACAAAAAATTTGAATCAAAAATACTTCTCGAATCCAAGGATTCCAATGTTATTTAAAAGCGATTGGAAATGGTATATTCCTTGATAGTTCCTGCTTTGCATTTTTTGCTCTTAATGATCATTCAAAACTTATCTATGGAAGCTCGTACCCTGTTTCCTCTCCTAACAATTGTTCAAGCATTCCGACAAACCGGTCTTTTTGGCAAATTCAAAACATTCCAAATATGAGATGGTAGTCGATGAATAGGGCGAAGAGTATTTATATTTCCGAGGTATAGAATTTTATATGGTTGTAAAGCCGCAAAACCTGTGTGGCTGTGATAATCTTATGGTCCAAAGTGGCCGCTAGTGATAGTCTAAACACAAAGTTGGCGTTCGGATTGGCCAATGCCCAATAAACTCACATGTGGAGAGGTTACATATTATTTTGGATGCAAATCTTCACAGCTGTATGAAATAACATGAAGTAGAATCATCTAGATTCCCGACGAATATGGCGAAGATTCTGAGATCGATATTAGCCACCTTAATGAATTTGTGTTGAACACAAAACGTTTCGTTGATTTATAAGATGATCAATGTTTTGCAGTTTTAAGAATACCAAAATACCAGCGTTCCCATCTCTCTAAGTGGGATCCTACTCCTATATTTGATGCAAGGAACACCGCTACGACAAAACCTAATCCACATAATTAACAGAAAATATAGAACTTTTCCTGCAATGTTCTTGAAGACTAAATAATTTCTTTAGAAGCCTTCTCCCCTATTTAGAAAAAATTTCTTTTGAAATTAGTAGGAAAGTGATGTCAAATAGAGGTCAAGCTTCTGGACGCTACCTTGAAGTCTCTATACACATTTCCGAAAACCAAAAAATATGGTTTATTGGTTTGAGGATTAAAGTTCTCTCTCGATGAACACTACAAGTCACTCAACATCTCCGTCGTGCTATATGGTCCAGAAGTATGGACGATGACAACATCTGATGAGTCGGCGCTACAGGTTTTCGAGAGAAAACGCAGAGGATGGAACGATGAGCTGTACGAGATAATCGACGACATTGACATCAGTAGTTCAAGAATTAAGAAACAGCGACAACGCTGACTAGGTCATGTCGTCCGAATAGATGAAAACAATCCGACTCTGAGAATGTTCGACGCAGTACCGTCCGGGGAAAGCAGAGGAAGAGAAAGACTTTCATTCCTTTGGAAAGACCAAGTAAAGAAGGACCTGGCTACACTTGGAGTCTCCAATTGGCGCAAATAGCGAAACGGAAGAATGATTGACAGGCTGTGGAAAACTCGGCTATAACCGCGTAAGCGTTGTTTAAGCCAATAAAGACGAGGAAGAAGGGTCTGTTAATATTCGAAGTTTTTATGTTGGAAAGAACTTCTCGAAATCCAAGGTATCCAGAATCTTTGCAGTATATTTCTGCGTTCAGTTCGCGTTCGCTTTTTAAACACTGGATATCTGCTCTGCATGCATTGAATCCTCTCACAGTTTCACCATTTCTACCCACTGTGTCTACTCCCGGTCTACTACGACTTAATTAGGAAATAGCCCCCGACCACTGCGGCCGACTTTCTTTTTCAAATGCTACCCTTTAACGCAAAGCCAGACCATTTTTTCCGCCCACACCACACCAACGCACTCAACACTTTGCCTACAACGATTTCCTTTATGCTGGAAAGCTTGTTGTGCGTGAAATTATATTCTCATTAATTTCTGTTTGTCCGCCACGTTTTACTGCCTTTTCTTATTCGACCGTTTTGCCAAACAAAAAATACTTCTCAAGCACTTCGCCCAAAAAAAAAGCGAAATGAGAATTTCTTCCTTCCTATATTTTATGCCCTTATTTAATTTTTCTTTGGTGAGCTTTCGAGTTCTATTGCCCAAATTATAATTCAGACGAAATATTCGGCAAGCACACACACACACAGTAAATTTAAAACGTTGAATACGAGAAAGTGCATGCAAAGCGAAATGAAAGCATGGAGTTCGGGGCTTCGAGTGGCGAACCCATTCTTCTTTTTCGTTGTGACGGCAAGGCTTCCGGTTATTTTTCGGCAAATTTGTGTGTAAAAAATGCAAACAATTTTGAAATTTTTGTTTGTATTAGGTAGCGCGTAGCTCGAACTTTTGACAGCCCGTGCTGTGCCCCTTTGGCTTTGCTGGCGGTTGACCGGCGTGTGTTACTTACGGCCTTTGCTGCTGGGGGTTGAAGTGTGATGGAGTGTTCTGATGTAGAACAGTTGTTGATTACTTTTTGTTGACTATTGACTGCATGTGCTGCTGCTTCGCATATTGCGACAATTGGCATTAATTACCGTTAGTCATGAAACACGCAATATCAAAAATACCGACAGCTGATATTACGAGCCGATGGAAAGAGGTAGGTGAGTCCGAATTGGTCACGCGTCCTTAGCTTGACTGTTTGCTGGGCCGTCAAATTTACTTCAATTTAGTTGTACAACCACACATATGTCGGAGTGTTAGAGGGACGTAAAACGCAGTTGCATGTCAAACATGTTGGACATGACCCATAAAATGGAGTCGAAGAGGAAATCATGTAAATAATATATACTAGGCGGGAGGGAAGCGGTTGCACCCCTTGTAGAAATGCCTGCAAACAAATTTCGGCTGAAATAAAATTCACCAGATTAAGTGATTTCTGTGTTACATTTGAAGCGATTTGCATTGATTGCTGTTTGAGCGCTGTTTAAGCCCTTTTGTAATTTGTCCCGTAAAATAAAATAATCCCCTTGTTAAATTATTTTGTCAAAGGATATAAAGTTCCATAACATTTAACAGCTGTCAGCAATTAAAGCGGAAAAGTGGGAGTCCACGGATTAAAGTGTTGCTATGAGCGACTTTATTGAGCAGAAAATTTATGAATAATATATACATATGTACACTTAACGGTAATGCTGACTACGCACACTGCAAATCTAGACTAAAAATATTCAAGATCAATTTGAATATTCAAAAAGTCTCCCTCTTAAAAAGGACGAATAATCTAAAATTTAACGTTTAAAACATAGAGAACCTTGGTAAACTACGCGTCGCTTCAATCAATGGATTTATTCAGAGAACCTTTCTGTGCGCAGATAATTTCACGGTTTTGGGCCGCTTGATTGGCCACCAAGATAGTGTGATATCACACCGTTAGTTTTTTTTCTGTGAGAATATGTCGAGTCCAAAACGGACAATCTAGCTTCGATTCAGGCCTTGGATCAAAACATAACGCTTGTCATTCGTCACCAGTCACCAGTCAAAATGCTCGAACGAGTCATCCAAAGTTTGACTCTACGGATGAACCATCTGAGACGTAGCCGCGGCCAACATTTGAAAGAGAAAATCTTCAAAAAATTAATGCCAAAGAATGTTCTTTCGAATGACAATAAACATTTCCCATTAAATTTGAAGTTTCTGTGTTTTTTTCTTTAAAAAAGTAGGGAACCTCGTGCGTAACTTGAACTCCATATGGAATTATTTTGTCGGCCGATTTTTACCATGGAAAAAAGTTGAATAATGAGTTGGAGTCACGGCTAAAGAAACGACGAAAGCGTTGAAGTTGAGTTTTGGGAAGTCTACTTTGTCACGAACACAAGTATTTGAGTGGCCCAAAGCATTTAGAGAAGCTCTTGAAGTCATCGAAAACTTATCCAATGCGAATCCTCTATTCACTCTCGTTAAAGACATCGCAAAAATTAAAGAAATAGTGCTTGAAAATCGGTTTGGTGGCATTAGAGAGAGAGCAGAAGATCTCAACATCTCTTAAGGATCGACTCAGGTCTTTTTGATTAATGTTTTGGGTATGAAGCGTGTCAATACTAGACTCACACTAAAGATCTGCTCTACAATCTAACGAATGATATTAGAAAAATAGACCGAAATCGAAAAGTCCAAAGTTCGTTGAGGCCATTTCAGGCTTACAGCAAGTGAATGGATTGTTGGATTAAGTGGTGGTGTGCTTGTATTGATTCAAAAGCCTATCTAGAAGTCGATATCAAAGTATTATCAGTTGGTGCGGGGTATACTGTCCAGAGTTAGTCATAAGGTAGCCTTTTAAGTTACCGATCCACTGCAGTATATTTAAAGCTGAAGTCTTTGCTATTGCCAGAGCCCTGGCGCGAGCCTCTAATGCACCTGCAGAGAATTTCAGAGGCAATATCTACTTAGACCGATAAGCAACAATCAAGGTAGTAACCAAGCATCGCATATCTTGCCAGAAACAAGCAACTTCACTTCTACTGGATGTCAGACCACAAATGCATTGAGGACAAAGAAATAGTAGACGAGATTGCCAAGAATGGTGTACCCGAAAATGTGTTCGACACTATGACACCCATCTATTGTCTATATGAAGATCTGAACATAAGCATCGTAAAGAAAGTCAAACCCCGATGGAACGAGCTATCTGTGTGCAAAAATGCAAAAGTCCTGAGCAAAACGGTATGTCAGAAATACATAAAATTCATATTGGCAAAAGAAGAGACTGTAGGAACATGAATGGAATACTAACTGGTCACTGTCTGGTGGCGACACACGCCCACAGAATGGGGCTGACAAATCACAAAGACTGCAGGAAGTGTCTAGAATAAGGCACTTGTTCCGCATTGGCAAGACTACTCTGTGAGCATCTGGGGTATCCACGATATGATACACAGAGGAAGGTATCAATAGTGAGGCCACAGAGTCTGTTAAAATTTTAGTCAATCGCAGGCATCCTAAAAGATGGCTACTTCGGAATATTAGTAACTGAACTCCATATGGTATCGAAAAGGACCAAAACCTACCTACCAGATTAACCCAAACTATCAGTTACCTAGCAATCTTAGAAAAACATCTAAAGGATGACTACTCTTCATAGTTTTTAATTATTTTCTCTCGGGAATTGATAGTGGGATTAGGAATTCTTGTTCTATATAACTATAATATTGTTAATAGGATATTTCGAGGTGGTTGAGAAAATTGTCTTCTATATCATCATTCTGTTGTCAAAACAATTGTATGTCCGGTAGAAGGTCACTAAAAACTCTCTTATAGAAACTGTCGCCCACTAGTCCCAGGCTTCATATTTCTGAACCTAAGACCTGTTATTACCTGCGTCCAGGTCACCTTTATGTATAATATTATTACACTCTCGCAACAAAGTTGCTAAGGAGAGTATTATAGTTTTGTTCACATAACGGTTGTTTGTAAGTCCTAAAACTAAAAGAGTCAGATATAGGGTTATATATATCAAAGTGATCAGGGTGACGAGTAGAGTTGAAATCCGGATGTCTGTCTGTCCGTCCGTCCGTGCAAGCTGTAATTTGAGTAAAAATTGAGATATCATGATGAAACTTGGTACACGTATTTCCTGGCTCCAAAAGAAGTTTAAGTTCGAAGATGGGCAAAATCGGCCCACTGCCACGCCCACAAAATGGCGAAGCCGAAAACCTATAAAGTGTCATAACTAAGCCATAAATAAAGATATTAAAGTGAAATTTGGCACAAAGGATCGCATTAGGGAAGGGCATATTTGGACGAAATTTTTTTGGAAAAGTGGGCGTGGCCCCGCCCCCTACTAAGTTCTTTGTACATATCACGGAAACTACTATAGCTATGTCAACCAAACTCTATAGAGTCGTTTCCTTCAGGCATTTCCATATACAGTTCAAAAATGGAAGAAATCGGATAATAACCACGCCCACCTCCCATACAAAGGTTATGTTGAAAATAACTAAAAGTGCGTTAACCGACTAACAAAGAACGTCACAAACACTAAATTTTACGGAAGAAATGGCAGAAGGAAGCTGCACTCAGGCTTTTTTTAAAAATTGAAAATGGGCGTGGCGTCGCCCACTTATGGACCAAAAACCATATCTCAGAAACTACTCGTCCGATTTTAATGAAATTCAGTATATAATATTTTCTTAACACCCTGATGACATGTACGAATTATGGGTGAAATCGGTTCGCAACCACGCCTTCTTCCAATATAACGCTATTTTGAATTACATCTGATGCCTTCTCTGTATAATACATACAAATAAATGAAAATACAATTCAATACTTAAAGTACACAAATTGATCTAATCTAATTAATTTTACAGCAAAATAAAAAAAAATATGTAAATGACGGATAATGAAATCTCGATTATCACTTTATCATGCGAGAGTATAAAATGTTCGGTGACACCCGAACTTAGCCCTTCCTTACTTGTTTTATTTAAATTTGTTCTGCTATTAAGTCAGTCTCATTTGAGAGCTATTTGTTACCCCCATTGCTTAATAAAGCAGCTTCAAGTTCGAACCTCAAATTTTTCATGAAATGCACACAAAAGTCTAAAATTCGTTTATATTGAACAAAAATAATTTCAAAAGGAATTTTCTGATTTTAATGAAAAGTGTAAGCAATTGTTGTGAAAATTGCTAATATGCCCAGACATCAAGCAATAAACACAACTGTGCGCACAATGCATTGTATTCAAATGCAAGTTCAGTCTGGTCAAGGCAAAAAAATGTTTAATAAAAGCAAAAGTACAACAAAAACTAACAAATTTGCAGAATAGAATAAATTGAAAAATGGCCAAGCAGTCCAACTCGACGCATCAATAAATCGGTGAAATTCAATAAACAGTACTACAACAACAACAACAGCAAATTGCAGCGCACTTTGTGAAGCAGCACAGCTGCGTCCTTGCTGGCGCTGGAAAAGTGCTCCCTGGGCGCATATTTACAACTGCTATGATTTATCGCATTTGTATTTTGTATTTCTCCCGCCTTCATGTAGATGTCTACCTTGCTGCTGTTGCGCCATTTTGCCGACAGTGCACACATCATCAGTTCGATTGGCAACAAATCAATTGGAAATATTCGTAGCTCGGCGTGAAGGATTTAATTCATACGCATTTACAAGTGACAAAAGTTGAATGAGACACGAGTCTGTATGTATGCGTAAAACGATTCATGTGAAAATTTCTCGAGAAACTCTTTGTAGACGACTTTCTTTTATGCGAGCGGATTTTTCTTAGTCTGAGAGTGCATGAAGTGTAGACGAGTGTGTTGGTAATCAAATATTACGGTACAGTATTCGCAGTTGCCCACTTGGAAAATAGTGCCTTATTTTTCATATACAAAACGACATCTATGTTGACTATGTTGACAAGTGTGGTTAGATTGTAGATTTTTACACTTAAATTTGACTTCTTTTACTTTTAATACAGAAAAAATTGTTTTTAAAAACAAATTTTTGAGGTTAGAAATCTTGCTTGGATATGAAATTTTCAAATTTGAAGCATTCCTCAACCTAAAAACCGTCAGTACCACACTTTATGTCAACTGCACCTGAAATTAAATTCTCGCTGACTTGTCTTCAACCTGAGAATGTTTTCAATTTCACTCACTCTCGAAGCATGTCACTTCCAGTTGGGTTATTGCGACAGCAAAAGGTTAAAATGCAGCTTTCAATCAACACTTTCGACGTTCAAGGAAAATTTATATTGCACTGTCTTCAAGCACATTTTTATTGAGATGTGCACAATTTAATGCACTCAATTATATTTGAAGAAGAAATTTCAAAGGATTTTTCGCAAATTTATTGAAAATAATTTCCAGAAAGAGCACGCCAATGAAGAGGTACATAATAATTCGAGCAGAAAGTTGCATTTAATTAATTTCAGGGACCTTAAATCTGACTGAAACTGAAAATAAAAATCCAGCAAACCATTTTTTGAAGTTCTCTATTCAATTTTTAATAGTTTTTTAAGAAAAATTCTATGAAATAAAGTTGTAAACTGCAAAGAAAAGCTCATAACTGAGAGAATAACGCAAGAGGATGACTTACGTTGTTACATGGATTTACGGGTTTCAAAAAATCTAATTTTTTATTATCTTATTAAATTTTACAACACCTTTAGAACATTGTACTAAATTTTCAAGTTGATCCGAGTAATAGTTTCGGAGATATAGCCTTGAGAACTTGTGCGCTCGAGGCTAGCTAAGCTAAGTGCACCGTCTTTAAAAGAGCTTTTCATTGTTTTAGAAGTCGGTTGGTAAGATTCCTCGAGAACTATTCAATCGATCTTCATGAAATTTTATAAAAATCTTTGGGGTAAAATTTTTAAAGATTTGGACGAAGGATTTTGTTGATTTTTTTACCCGAGGAAACCCGTGTACCTCTTACAGAAAGTTTCCGAAGGAAAGAAACTAAAGCTACCTATAAATTAAGTTGCCACATAACCAAAAACTCCAACTTAGCAAAATATAAATTCATGTAAACACAAATCCATATTACATTGACGGATTTCTTTAGCATAATTGGAAGGATCCGACTTAGAACAAATCTGCAGATACGCTTATTGACATTCTGAAAGTAATTTTTTAATCCACTGTCACAGAAACCCTCAAACCTATTCGAAAAAACTGAGACAGTCGATTTTCACACCATTCTCTTAAGGCGAATATTTTCTTCAACAAACTGATTCTCTTTTAGACATAAACAGCAAGTAGACACTTTGGTGCAGGTCCGGACCATAAGGTGTATGTATAAGATCTTTCCAACCAAGCTATGGCCTGGCGTTGATCTGAAAGAGCACAAATCCTCTCCTATTGGTCATAGCTGCTTCCTGCAGATGTTCCAATTGTTGACAGTACAGGTTTGAATTAAGCGTTTGGCTGTATGGGCGCATCTCATGGGACATAGATGGATTCTCTGCCAATCTCAACAAACACTTAGCAAAACTTTCTTGACTTATCTGCGGTGAGTTTCATCATTCAAAATAATTTATTTTCATTGAGTTATAAAATTAATAAGAAATAAAGAATTTTTCCAAAAATAATCAAACTTTAACTGTTAATATCATTTAAACGGTTGGGTTTACGAAAAAATCATAAAGACCTTTTTTGTAGGGCATTCAATTTCCTACAAAATCTAGGAACAAAATATTTTTTCAAGTAGTTGGAAGCGAGATATACATAAATTTTTCTATCTGATAATAAGAAAAACTATAAAACTGTATGTAGGAGGACCTTCCCGTTACAACTAAAAACTCATATTTGGAGAGGCTTTCTTAGAGGTGTCTAGAAACCTATTTTTCCGAGTACCAATTAAAAAAAAATTTTTTTTGAATCACCCTTTTATATATATTTCTAAAGCCATCCACTGGAAAAGTATGGATGTACCTTTTAGTAGACCTTACATAACAGAAAGGACCAGGTAATTAAGAAAGCATTCCTGAAAATGAAAGCAGCTATTGCATGAATAATACATAAGTGAAGATATAACCTAGTAGATTTTTTTCAAGGCATTCTTTACAACAAAAAAACTCAAACATGAAAGGTATGGGAAAGTTCAAGTTCATTGACATCTTGAAATCTCAAAACTTCTTGGTGTCTACCCGAAATAAAAACAATTTCATTATTCCTCCATACTGAACGTCAAACTGTCAATCAGCTAATCAGTCTGACTCCCACAGAACTAGATAGAAATGTACAAAAATAATTTGCAGAATAAACAGCAACAACAAATACTTATTAGCGAACTGCGAATGACGTGTCGTGTTGTCTGATTTCCAATTTTATTTATAACTTATTCAGATTACTTTGACAGCGCTAACGAATAACAGTGAAATGTAACACAACATTTGGATTACCCCTACCATGTAACGGTATGTCTACAGAACCGCAGACTGGGCATGCAATGCTGTCGCAGTACACAAAGGTTAACGAGAACCCAGCGCAGGGTGAGTATGCGAGTGTATGTGAGACGAGCGTGCCATACGAACTGATTAAGACAATTAATCTGCAGCGTTTCACATATTTTCTCATGTTTCAGCGAGAATTAATTTGCACGGCACGGCGAAAACAAAAGACGGAAGTTTGACATGCAAAATAAAGTGCATTCGAAAGTGAGTATGTAAGTGTGAGTGTGTAAATATGTAGATACATATATGTATGTAAACTTAAGTATGAAGCCCTGCCTTTTTGTAAAACTTTTTCTATTAGCTAATGATTAAGTTGGCAACACTTTTCTCATACCTACAATTAAATGTCGTGAATAAAAAAGCCAAGGCTTTGCAAATATACCCAGCAAGAAATATTTTGTAATCAAAAAAGTTTAGTAATTAATATCAGTGAATTGCTCAACCTTGAAACTCACCGATATATAATCGTTCATGGCAAAGCAAGAAATTTATATATACAGGGTGGTTCGTATGCATGTTTTTTATATGATGCAAAATTACAAAATTTTCAAAAACAAACTCATGATGGACTCACTCGAAATATGACTAAAAAATCTGAAATTTTATGGAATACATAATTTTGGTCCTTCCAAAATCCTTTTTTTTTTTTGTTTGTCTGACTGTATTTACATGCACTAGTCTCTCATTTTTGGAGTTATCGATCTGAAACTTTGCACGCAATCTCTTTCCACCAAAAAGTTGCTCATATGTCGGAACCGTTGATATGACACAATTACAGGGTAGGCCATTTAAAGTTGACCCATTTGTTTCTAAAAAAAAAAGAACAAAAGAAAACAATGTTTTTTGTTCATTTCAAAAATAATTTATTTTGGTCCAAGGGGATTTGTTTCAGCTAATATTTAAAAATTAGATCGCGTAAATGGGCACCTTTAGCTTTGACAGCTAAATGCACTCTTTTTTCGACATTTTCCATGACTTTGGCCAATGTTTCGGATGATATGGCGGCTGTTTCACGTCGAATGTTGGCTTTCAGTTGAGCTAAGGTCTTTGGCTTATTAGCGTATACCTTGGATTTCAAATAACCCCACAAATAAAAGTCTGGTGGCGTCAAATCTGGTGATCTCGGTGGCCAGTCAACATCACCATTTTTCGATATCAATCGCCCGGGGAAAAATGGTCGCAATAAATTGATTGTTGGTCGAGCTGTATGGCATGTAGCCCCGTCCTGTTGAAACCAGAAGTTATCCATGTCATTTTCGCGAATAATGGGTATCACAAAATCCGTTATCATGGCTCGATAACGCTCACCATTGACTGTTGTCGTGGCTCCATCATCGTCTTCGAAAAAATACGGTCCGATGATCATATTCGCGCAAACACCGCACCAAACTGTTACTTTTTGGTCGTAAAGAGGCTGTTCTTCAATTAATTGAGGATTTTCGGTGGCATAAAATCGGCAATTTTGCTTGTTTACGCCTCCATTCAACGAGAAATGTGCCTCGTCTGACATGATGAGTTTTCGCCAAAAGTCAAGTTCGTTTTCAGCCATTTCGATGGCCCATTTGCCAAAATTAAGGCGTCGCGGATAATCAGCTGGGTTTAGTTTTTGTGCCATTTGAATTTTATATTGAAACATCTTCAAATCTTTATGAATTATGCGTCGGAGAGTGGTGCGAGAGATGTCTAATTCCTGAGAGCGGCGATAACTCGATGTCGATGGAGTCTCCTCAATACTGGCTCGTACAGCTTCGATATTTTCATCAGAACGTCTTGTGCGTTGTCTGGATGCATGACTGGCATTACTGAGATTACCGGTGTTCACAAATTTTGCGTATAAAGACTTAATTGTGTTCTTAACTGGAGCACTTTTCACTTTATTTTTTTTGCGAAACGCACGTTGAGTTAACACAATTGAAAAGTTATTTTGAATATAAAGCTGAACAATTTCAGCGCGTTCTTTTGGAGTGTACTGTTCCATGGTATAAATTGTCTTCGAATGACGCTTCTAACGCGGTATGACATTAGCCGATTTGTCAGCGCTGTTAAAAGTTACAGCGTTGCCAGATGGGTCAACTTTAAATGGCCTACCCTGTATATCGTATAGCTATCATATAAACTGAATGATCAAAATCCAGTTTTCGTACGGAAAACTTTTTTATTTTGCGAGATATCTTCAAGAACTTCAACATGAGTTATAGTCCCAAGAAATGGTGCAATCTGCGAAGAAACTGTTCCGATCGCATTACTATAGCTTATAGCTGTCATACAAACTGAACAATCGGCTTTAAGTTCTTGTTTAGAAAACTTCTTCATTTGACGAGATACCTTAACAAAATTTGGCCTATATAATTATCTAAAGCAACAACATAATCTCCAAATAAATTGTTCAAATCGAATCACTATAGCTTATAGCTGCCATACAAACTGAACGATCGAAAACAAGTTTTTGTAGGAAATCATTTGTATTTGTGAAGGATATTATTATTTTTTAATGCTTCAATACACTGGCATTCAAAACATTAGCAGTTTAAGAAAACTATGAATATTTTTCAGTTATAAAATAGACGTTTTCTTACTTTTCAGCTACTCTCGCTATCAAAATAGGAAATGATTAAAACATAAATTTTTTTTGGACCACCCTGTACATAATTATAAAATTTTCTCCTATTTGTATTCGGAAAATGTGTGTATACATTCTTCTAATTTAACTTTTATAATATACAAATTACATTTTTCCATTTTTTTAAAGCTACCAAATCGAAATTGCTCCACAGGGTGCCTCCGCAGTCCTTATCCCTACTTGTAAACAGCATAGGCTCCCTAAGTTATTCGTTTTACACTTGTCATGCTTACATTTCATATTAATACATGTTCACGTCCAAGCAATTTTTGTGAATTTACTACAAAAAATACAAAAAAGCACGCCTACATACTTATATACCTATATATACATGCATAAATATACTAATTTTTGTATATGCCCGTTTCCTGCGCAATTTACCCCGTAACGCTTGACGAACAAACACTTTCCGGCTCGCCATAATATGCTGACTAACGGCAGTTCATTTTCCTCACTACCATTTCCATCATTATCCAGCAAAACATTACCTTCCTTCTCAACACTAGCAGCTCAGTCACATTTTCTCACACACAGGCACACACTTATATATGCGGCTTAACTTCCTTCTGCTGCTCGATATCCTTCCTTCCCGGATAGATGCTGTTTTCCACTGGCCATTGGTCTGCCTTTTTGCTGTCATTTCTGACCATATTCACCTCGAACACGCACGCACGCATGCACACATACATACACACATATACAAGCAGGCAGGCAGGCAGGTTGACGTATTCACTCGCAATGTATATGTGTAAGTATGTCTGTATTACACTACATTTATTCCCTGTCTTTCCTCTTAGTTGTGTCCTACGCCTGTTGGCTACACATATGTTTTCTGTTTTCTGCTTCCTCTTTCGTTTTCTTTTTTGTAATTTGTTTGCATGTAAAAATGTTAATGACAATCGTGCAAATGCAATGGCACAGCTTACCATAATGGTAATGATAGGCAACATTTACAAGCTTTTTCTCGGACATTCAATATGGCCATACATGGTCATATATATTCGGGTTATGCCTGCACTGAGAGAAATTTAATTTTCGGTAATGTAATCAAATATTTTAAAATTTTAACATTTGCTTAATTAAATCTTCATTGAAATCTTTATCATTGGTTCGCCTAATATTTGAAAAAATTGGATACCATTGATTCTGTAGCCGATCCCCTGAAAGAACCCTTTCTGATAAAATTATATCAAAACCAAAAAATTAAAAAAATTATTATTGCTATAGATGAATAGAGTAATGGTCGAAAAACGAGTCAAAATATTCTTTTTGGACAAAGTGGCAGCTTTCCAAAAACAGTGATTTTATTGATAAACTGGACCGACATGATACAAGAAAACTATAACAGTTCTGGCAGGTTTAAACTTCCTCGGACATGACTCATGCCAAAAATGTGTATGAAACAACAAATAAGCAGAAATCAGCTGTTTCTATTTACAAAGAGTTTGTCTCAAATTTTGTATTTCTAACCGAATTTCGTGTGAGGAAAGGTTGCTAAAGTTGAAAAAGGCTTACGGCGATTCAGTTTCATAAAAACATAAGCCAGCGAGCGGTACATGGCCTTCAAAGAATTTTGAGAGATCGTTGAAGACATGCCCGACCTCAACCCTCTTCAATTGATGAAAATATTAAAAAAGTGAAAGATGTGATGTTTGAAAGTCGTTAGGCAAGTGTTGAAGAGATAGCTGGAGTACTCGAAATCTCTCGCGAGTCCGTTCGAATGATTTTGGTGTATATTTTCTTTATGAAACGTTCTTGCTCGACTAGTCCCTAACCTAGATAAACTTGATTTTTTTTTCAAAAAGAGTACCATAAACAAGTCTCGATCCACATTCATGGAGAGCATTATAACTACCGATGAGACGTGGGTTCATGAGTTTGACATGCAAACAAGTCAACAATCATCGGAATGAAGGGACAAAAACGAGTCGAAACACAAAAAAAAAACACGACAAAGCCGTTAAAAAATCAAGGTGATGCTTATTGTTTGTTCGATAGTCATGGTTTGGTGCATCATGACTTTGTTCCTGAAAGACAGATGGCCAATAACTTGTTATATTTGGCCGTTTTGAGGCATTTCTGTGAAAACATCCGTTGAAAGCGGCCGCAATTCTGAAAGAAAAATTCATGGATTTTTTACGATAATAATGCACAATGGCTTCGAGCCACGATTGTGACCGAATTTAAAGCCAAAAACGCAATGAATACCATCGATTAACCAACGTATTAACCATATTTGGCTCCGCTTAATTTTTTCTTGTTAACCAAACTGAAAATGCAGCCCCGTGGAACCCATTTTTAGTCGATTGAATAGATAAAACAAAATTCGAATGCTTTTGAGTACGATTTTTCGTCCGTTTTATCGGAATTCGCTGAAGTTTTTCGCTTCAGAAAAAGTTGTCTTTTCAACAATTAGTCCATTGTCCTTATATTATACATAATCTTCAAATATAGGCTGTAGGAATCAAGAAGAACAAAACACTTATAAACTAACTTCGAACGATTTGACTAATGACTTTCGACAAATTATTGATTCCAGCAAAGGGTTTCAGTTTCCACCAAAATAAGTCGATGTATCTATTAAAAGATATCTAACGTCTAACAAAAACTAATCCAAAACTTTGAAAATTAAACAAAACAATAGGAGAAGAGGTGAATAACATTTTGAGAGTAGTTGGGAATTTATTATGGAAAGAGGTTAAAAGCTTTAGCGCCCTACACTTGATATATTGGATGATCCAATCCATCCGTATGTTGAGTCCAATTTTCGATAATTTGTTCGAGCATTTCGACTCGTAACTGGCTAATGACAAGCGTGATGTTTTGCTCCAAGGCCTGAATTGAAGCCAGATTATCCGCATATACTTTAGATATATACCCACAGCAAAAAGTCTAACGTTGTGTTTTCACACGATTTTGGTGGCCAATCGACCAGCCCAAAACGTGAAATTATCCGCTAACCGAAGTGTTCTCTCAATAAATGCATTGATTGATATGATGTGTGGGAAGTGGCGCCATCTTGCTGAAACCAAATATCGCTGAGATCACGAGCTCCAATCTCAGGCTTCAAATAGTCCGTTTTCATGGAGCGATAACAGTCGCCATTGATGGTTACGTTCTGACCTGCAGCATTTTTAAGAAATATTTATTTTTTAATGATTGTTCGGTTATAGAAATTTAATTTTCGCCAGTGTATGCCACACGCAAATTCCGCCAGCACAATATTAAGTGATTGCTGAGAGGGAAGGAAATAAAAAAGAGACGTAAATAAGTGCATGGAAATTTACTGGCATGCGTTCAGAACGATAAGCGGATTGCGCTAGCTCAGTATATTACAACACCCAGCACCGCTTTCACTTTGCAGTCCACAGCAAATCGATTTGATTATAAGCATATCCTATTGCACACATATTGTAGATGCACGTATGTATATATGTATGCATGTGTGCCAAGGCGTGAGTTGAGGTTTCGGTCTTAGGCTGCAGGCGTCAAAGGTCATTCAATATTAATTTGCAGCAAACGCTAGGTGTGAGTAACTGTTTTTGTTTTTATTTTGACTGAGCAGTCTGCGATTTACATACACGCGCCGACAAACAAAAGTATTAGCAAGAGCAAAATACCGAAAGAAAGTGTGCAAAAAGAAATGCAAAAAAGCGACAAACACTAAAACCAATTTCCAATTTCCTAATCGACGTGCACATTATAGTCGAGTATTTGCCTAACGGTAAGCAACAACTGTGGACGAAACCGCCGAACGGACTTTGTCAGCCTCGCACCCGCAAGCGGCGACCTTTAAGCCACGCAAAAACTAGAGAAGCAGCTGAAGAAGCGCACCCGACGAAGACCCACGAAGTGGACGCAGACGCCAACTGCTTGTGCCTGCTTGAGCCGCCAATAATCCTGGCAACAAAAAAGTTAGCAACAGAAAGTGAAAATAATAAGCTGAAACCGGCAGAGGAAGGAGAAGGGGGTGGGGATTGGCTAAAGCACATTGTAGTTGTGTGCGGCGACAGCAACATTGGCCATGGCACTGACGGTAATTGAAACTAGAAACGAGTAAGAGCAACACAAAGGTGATGAAGAAGTGTTAGCAGCGCAATGAATGAGTGGCTGAACGTAAGACCTGTGAGGGCTGAATTATCGTTTCAAGCATCATATACAACTAGACGCTAAGTCTCACGATATGTGTGTGCATGTGTTTAAGTGAATTTTGTATCTTTGCCAGTGCGATGTAATGAAAATCCGCTTTAGCCAAGCGTCTAAGCCATTACCGGGGCGTATACGTAACATTTTAGCGCATTAAATCGTTTGAAATGTTTATGCCACATATGTGTGCGATATATGTGAGAGGGTCTGGCTGAAGGGTCGCAGACAAGATATAGGATCACAACAATTAAAAACAACGACGCGGAATGCTAATTAAAAGAGAACAACAAAAACAAAACTATTTGTATAGTCGAGTCAGTAAACAATAAAGCGACTTGTATGGTAATCGACAGCTGTTGGTGTACGTACAGCCACCTACAAAGACAGCTGCTACAACTGGCAAGGGTTTACAGAAAAAGGGCGCATATATTTTAACTTAATTTTGCCTTCTCATTGTTGGATAAAAGCGCGCTTAATACATTTACATTTCCGCCGGGTAAAGACTGTTTAAAGGCGAAGCGGCTTAAAACCTACCCATTTTGCTTGGATAATGCCAACTTTTACACCCCGAACAGGGTATATTAGGTTTCGAATGAAAGTTGTAACGTCCAAAAGGAGACACCGCAGACTTTATGAAATGAATATAAGAGTAATCAGCTGACGAGTGGAGTCGGTTTGGTCAAGTCCGTCTGATTGTATATGCGCAAACTATTCCCTCCGGTTTTAAAATATATCTTCCCTACATACTGATCAATAAAGTTCAAGTCATTGTATGAAACACTTTTTTATTGGGCAAGATATTGGGAAGTCGAAAAAGTCTTTTCGCATTTCTAATCAAACTTCAACATATTTTTTTTTTATATTTATAATGAACATTAATGAACCAAATATGTACCGTTTTGGTCGACCACTTTTTTCCATTTTTCTGCTAGAGACGTTATTCCATCAGTGTAAAACTTTTCTGGTTTCTCGGCAAAAAACTGCGACACTTAATTTTCAGAACCTTCTCTTGAAGCCAAGTTTGCTCCATTAAGCGAGTTCTGCATTGACCGAAACAGATGGTAGAATGCATCAAAACTTCCTAGCCAAGCTCTTCCAGTTTTTGCCGAGCATCATCAAAGATGTGTGTGGTCTAACGTTGTCCGAATGGAAGGCCGAAGTCCTTTCTGTTGATCAGTTCTGACTGTTTTTTCGATTGCTTGCTTCAATCTCATCAGTTGTTGGTAGTAAAATGTAGAATCAATCGTTCGACCAGGCTGGAGCAGCGCATAGTGGATGATGCCTTTCCAATCCCACCAAACCACTTAGCATAACCTTTCGAGGCGTCAATTCTGGCTTTGCGACCATTTGTTGAGCTTCACCACGTTTGGACCATGATCTTTTTCGAGCATTATTGTTGTATTTGATCCACTTTTCGACTCCTGTTACCATACGCTTCAGAAACGGTCCGATTTCATTTCGTTTCAGCAAAGAATCGCAGATATTAATTCGATCTATTAAATTTTTCACAGACAATTCATGTGGTACCCAAACATCGAGCTTCTTTTTGTAGCAAGCCATTTTTAAAAGGTTCAAAACGATGTCATGGTTGCTTATTTAACGGTCCTGGCCAATCTTTTCCAATGTACGTGCCCTCGCCTCATATAAACTTGCCAAGCAACGTCACATTTATTAAGTTTAAGCTAAGTTTTAAGGTACAGCAGCAGCTTCCACGTAAGCAAGCGTCAGTCAAGTTCAACGCAGGCAGCTCTATTTGAGGACAAAGTAAGAGCAGCGCCAACAAGCAAGCGCTAAAAGCAACGTAATCACAAGCATAAGCTGGCGAGCTGAATAGTAACGAAAAATTACACATATACGTATGCTTTCACAAAGTTTCATAAGAAGCTAAGGAAAAGGTTTACTCCCAAAGCAGCATTAACTCTAACTGACCCTGCTGCATTGGGGCTTCAGTTTGCTTAGTTTACGTGCAAGAAACCTTGGCATACAAGCGCAGGTGTAGCTGTGAGCCAAGCAGGCGGCAGTAGTCCACATCAATGATACTTACATGCCCACACACATACACACTCACGCTTGCACTTCAGACGTAATAGCAGCAGTTGTCACCTTTTGTCCTTTCAGCTCGCATAAGCTTATCCATATCCGTTTATTTGAGCACTCATGAGCCCACCTCACCACCCACATACTTACAGGGCAGTAGGCAGACGCGCACGGATATATTTAAATGTGTGTGTGTGTGTGTATTTGTGTTAGTTTCTTTGCATTTCATTGCTGCATTGACGCATTCATTTTACGCCATTTGTTTAGCTCCCACGCCTTCTCCCCGCCTCGCTCTCTTGCAGCGTCAACATCCACTTACAGTTACATAGCACTGTTGCATTTCAAAGGTTACTCTGAGTGAATAATTAATGTGACTACACGAGCTGAGCGTGTGGGTTGCGCAATTCTTTGCTTTTGTTTTTGTTTTTAGCAGCAGTTTTTCTTTGCTAGTTTATGCATTCTCACCTACACGCATAACATTTTTTCCTTTCAGTTTTGTTTTGTTTTGCATTTTCAATTTGCTTGCAGCTCTATTAGTTGCATTTAGATGCAATTTTCGAAAGGATTCAAGGTGCCCTGACGCAGTAGTAGTAGTGTGCTGGCTTAACCAATGGAGTTTGACAGCCAACCGGTAAGCAAAAGATTCATATTCTTAGAGTGCAAAAATATCATTTTTTCGTATTTTATCAATAGATGTCGTTGCAGTCGTATACAGGTTTCTCCAGTACAGTAAAGTTTACACTGATGAAAATTTTACACTGATGGAATAATGTCACTAACCTAAAATAAAAAAAGAGTTTTTCGACTATGTTTCGGAACATTTTGACCCTATAACCCAGCTCGTACCCATTTGATCCTACTTTGGAAGAGAAATTATGATTAAAACCTGAAATTTCACTAGACCTTTATGGTATGTATAAACAGCTGATGAGATTGCCAAAAGTGCCGTCTAGCTACCGAGCGAGTACACTAAGGACGATATACAATAAAATTTCCGAATTACTTAAGTACATGCTGGATCGCCTAGATCATATGCGGGGCTCCTTGGTTCCGACCTACACGGTCTCGAAAAGGCTGCCAGACAGCTGCTGGCTTCTTGACAGGTCACAACATACTGGCATCACATGGGAGCCGGACGGGCATAAGTAATATCGATAAATGCAGAAAGTGTAGAGAAGTTGACATGAGTGAGACGCTGGAACACCTCCTATGCTTTTACCCAACACTATCTAGAACTCACCTCAAGTATCTAGAAGCTTCGAAGCTCAGAAAACTCGACGAAATATTAAACGTAGACATCAAGTCGCTCTTAAAGTTCGCCACGTTCACGTCCTGAGATGATTTTTTTACCTGAAGTTAAACTGAACCTCCATTTGGCATTAATAAGAGCCAGTAGGTCTACAGGGTTTGTTCGGAAAGTAATAGGGTCACTGCGAAAGCTTTGGGATGTCGGCCTTGGTTTGGTAGCTGAGCCTCCGTCTTGTCGGATGCGATGGACCTTTCGTTTGAGTCTCTTGAGGACTTCCACGTAAAACTTGTCGTTGACGGTTTGTCCAGGAGGAACAAATTCATTGTGGACGATGCCTTTGATGTGACAAAATGACAATGAGCATCGTTTTCACTTTAGATTTGCTCATTCAAAAGGCCTGGTGCCACCGAAACACACCACTTCTTGCTAAAGCAACATCTAGGGATCATATCAGACGTCTCTGTAGTAGATTTACCGAATCTCACGCAGAATTTAATCGCGTACCTCTGTTCTAACGAAGGCTGACTTTTCGGCTTGCATCACTCACAGAAACACGTCGCGCGAAAATGTTTGTCCTGACTCTCTGAGTGCTCAAAGGCAACTAACCAGCTGCTCTTTGAAACGTAAAACAACATTTTTTTAACTGAAATATGTCGAACTTTGTGCCTAAAAATGTGTTTTTTTTCGGGGAGTTGTTCCTCAGAACTTTAGTATGAAGAAAATCTCTACCGAAAGTCATCGTATTTTGTTCGTAGTTTATGATGCACGTGCTCTAGTTGAGCGAATGCGCCAAAAGTGGTATACATGATCTAAAAATAATGATTTTGGCTTGGAAGCGGAAGAACATCCTGGGGGCCAAATAAAGTATTAAGATGAGGAACTGGAAGCCTTACTCAACATATTTAGTAGCCAAAACCGAGAAGAGCTCGCGCAATAAAAATAAATGAATTTTGCATAGATTATAACTGGTAATGAAAAACGGATCCATTATGGCAACTCTAAACGCGAAAAATCGTATGTGAAACTTGTCCAAGCCGCCAAGTCAACTATAAAGCCGAATATTGATGAGACCAAGGTATTGCTATGCTTAGTATTTGGTGGAACCAGGTTGGTGTGCCCGTAATTCGCGACTAGATACGAGGCAGTATTTTTTTTAAATGACAATGGTCAAGCTCATGTTGCAAGATCGGTCAAAAAGTATTTGGAAGACATCTTGATTTTCTAAGAAATGTATATTTTAAATTACTTTTTTTTTTTCAAAGTAAAGGTCAAGCCCACAGGTATCAGTCAGCATGAAAGGGTTAAACCGCTTCGAAAAAATAATTGTTGTGCTTATGTCAGTTATTATTTTTCCTCTTCTCAATATTACCTTTGCTCCTTTGTTTTTGTATTAGCATTAACTTGTGTTTGCTGTTGACACGGCTTAATTAAAGCGAACATTTGCTGTTTATCCGGTGGCCTTTCGGCCGTCAGTTAATTAACAGCGGGTTCCTACTAACAAACACAAAGATTAGCACGCATATTAATTTCCATATGTATATACATACATACAAGTATATCTAACACCAGGAATGATAATTATGCTTTCTTTGAAGTAGCGTCTAATTTATTTGATTTGATTAATTTGCAGCTCAACACGGTCTCTTCCGAAATAATTTATTGTTTTTGGCATAAAATCGATTTGATTTCACTTAGACATTACACAAGATACGCTCCTATGCTGCCTTTGATAGGCATTTGCTTATGCTTTTTTTTTTCAACAATAAAGTAGCCAGATTAATATCTGATCAAATTTGACCCGGACTGGTTCATTTATCGAATCCTTCGCTATAATTGCAAATGTTAGTTTTTGTTCGTATGCAGTTTGATCACCATATGTCCATTAATCAGTGATCGGCAACTGTTTGCTTACGATCAAAAAGTTTATCCTGCTCTTTTTATCATTAAAGTGAATTGAACAAAGAGTTGGCTTCAAATGTCAAGTTTCCAAATCGAATCGTGGCTGCAGAATAATTGAAACTGTTCCTGTATCGTTTTGTAGAGTCTATTTTATCAAGAACTCAAGTTTTGAGTGAGCATTCAGGAAAGATCGTGAAGTCATCCAAACCTAGCATCATGGATGTCGAGTCCATCTACCTCTGTTGCTGACGATAACATCGAAAAAGTTAAAAAAGCAGTGCTTGAAAATCTTCTTGTTGGCAGCAGAGAGATAGCGGAGGATCTCTCAATATTCCTTATGGATCGACTCAACACATTTTGCTTAGTGGTTTGGGTATGTTTCAATATTAAAAAAACACCTGAAACGACGACGAGAAGAGATTGTTCTTGTTGTTGTATCGCCAGAATTCTGCAAAGTTCACGGTTCTTGGCCGGATATACAGTAGACCAGACAGTCATAGGAATGGTCAAGAAGAGGTCGCAAAAGATGCTTGGTCACGTGGCTGAGGATCATACATTCTTCGAACACATCATTACTGATGAGAAAACGAGGATATACGAATCTGACGTCGAACATAGCGAATGGCAATCCTAAAATGAGCCAAGACCGAAAAAAAATTGGCTGAAACTGCTGAAGATCATCCCAGCCGAAGCATTTTTATCAATAACCGGATTGTTTTTGTTGGCTCAAGAGCTTATTTTGAAGGCTATAACGAATATATGTGTAAAAATACCTGAAAATATTGTTTTTTTGTCAGTCTGAAGCCTAGGTTTTGATCAATCATCCCACAGTTACAAAAATGTGTTAAAACTACCTTTCCCAGCATTGCTCTATTAACCCATTTAGGTCTATCTTCTCGTCCCATTTTCTTAAAAAATTATTATGGAATAGAAAAGCTTATCGACAATAATTCTTCATCGAATAGTTTACTACCCCACATCTTCTCGTAATAAGCTTAGCTGAATATTCCCGAAATAAGGTCCAAATCCCACTCAGCCTTAACTGACAGCATATTTCTATGCTTCACATCAGCACCAACTGTGCTGAGTGCAAGTTTTCATAAAAATCGGACATCAAAAACTCATCACTGCCATTTACCTTACGCCATACGCCCACTACAACGACCACACGTATGTTTATATGTACAAGTATGTGTGTACATATGTATGTTGCACAACCAAGCTCAGCGAACTGCTCGTGCGAAATCCGCATGTTCCTTTTCTGGCATTTTTCGTTGTGCGCGCTGCATTTTAATGCTGACACATATTATTTTACGGCGCATTTCATTTTTATGCAAACCCAAATGCAACCGGCCGCCACACACACACACACGCCAACACACACCAACGCACACCAACGCACTCAAACATGCTGACACGTGTGCGGAAAAAATTCATATGCATGCAAATTAAAAAATGAGAGTATTAAAATGCAAAATGCAATGTGCATTTAACTTTCACCAAATCCAGCTAAGCGGAACATTCGCCATTTTGTGTGAAATTTATGCCGAAGTCATACAAAGTGGCTACAAGTGGAGAATTGCTTTCTTGGCACGAGCATTAGTTATGAGTAGCTGAATATGGTTGCACATGTTGCAACAAAGTAACAACTGGAATATGTGCCCTTTTATGAGATAGTGTAGGTAGTGATAAAACCCACACTTCTTTTGAGCGTCTGGGAGGGAAGTTTAAAGGTTTAGTAGGGTTCTGTAGAATGATTTTGTGATGAAAAGTCTACAGAGGGATTCAGTGAGCGCTACTCTTTGGAAAATTACCTAGTTTGGTTTATATAATAGTAAAATTAAACTGAAAAAAACATATATGCTCATATCCAACACTTCTCAGCATCTACAGTACCAACTACGACAGCTCTGCAAATTTCCATACTACGGGTAGTGTTCGATTTCCTTTTTACTTGATGTTTCTAAGCTGAAAGCCGTAAAGAATCTATACTAGTCTTTCTTAAGGCTTCCGTGGCCGTTAAGCGCGGCCTTTTCCTTCAAAATAACTTTCAACAAAAAGTTATCGATACCTCTTCCAGTGTATAATACCCCAGGTGCCTTACTCTAGACATTTCCTGCAGTCTTCTCGATCTGCAACCCCATTATGCGAGCGTGTGTCGCCACAAGACAGTGATCAGTTAGTATTGCCTCTATCGAGTGCCAATAGGAATTCTGTGTTCTTTCGGTCTACAGTTTTACACATGACTTTTCCAGTTTTGCACCCAGGTAGCTTGTTCCGTGGGGTTTTGATTTTCTTTACTATGCTTCTGTCCAGATCGTCGTATAGGCACTGTATGGGTTTCCTAATATTTATCACATTTTCGGGTGTTAGCACCATTCTTGACCATCACGTCACTTTTTCATTGCCTCGATGCCTTAGTGGCCTGGCATCCATTCGAATTAAATTCGCTTCTAGCAACACTTTCCACTGCTGCCCTGCGTCCCAAAAAACTTCTGGACGATATGGAATGTGAGTTTACTGCCTTGATTGCTGATTGGCTGTCTATATAAATGTTGACTCTGGAATTGCCTGCAGTTGCATTAGAGGTCAGCTCCGCGGCTTTCCCAATAGCAAAGTCTTCAGCTTAAAATATACTGCACTGGACTGGAGACTTAAAACGCTGCCTTTTGCTTAACTCCGGACAGTATATCCCCGCACCAACTCTACCCTCCATTTTCGAGTCATCCATATAAATGTTTAGATTTAACGCGCAGGTAACAAACCGTTACACCAGCCATCTCTTTTTAAGTTATTGCCGAAAGTTCTATATGTAAATTGTGTCCCATTTAACGCAAGGAATTTTTATAGAGATATGTTGTAGGTTCAACCCCAGATCCGCTTGAGATGCCCAAATCTGGACTGTGTTGAGAGTGGTTGTCATAATACTGCTAAGAGTCTGTAGACAACTACCCGTTTCTTAGGTGGCTATGTCATTCTCATATCCCTCTATCTTCGGGACATTGCCGTCTTAAGTTCCTTAGCAATTTATTCACTACTAATGTCCATAGCAGCGAGGATAGCATTCCACCGTGCGGCGTACCTTCACAGACTTTCTTGGCCATTCTAACGTCGTTCCATTCTGCTCGTATTCAAATGGTTTCTAGAGGTCAAAAGGCTTCTGATCCCGCGTTGTATAGCAGGATCAACAACTATTGACTGTATACTATTCAGAGTAGATTCGGTAGACACGTTGTTGAACGCTCCAGAAATGTCCAGGAATAATCCTAGACCGCACTCCTTATATTAAAGGGTTAAGGGTTAGGGTTTTGGATGCCCAAAAAATAAGGTGACATTTGAATTTAAACTGTCGTGCGTCGAAGGATTTGGAGAATTATTTTTTTTTTGGTTGGTAGTACTATCAGTCACATTTATGTCTAATTTCATGTCAAAATATTCATTAGTGTTTGAAATACGTGTCGTTTTGTGAGCTGCTAAAAGTGAGTTTTTCGTTTTTTGCGATGTCGAAATTTGTTGAGCAAAGAATTTGCATTAAATTTTGTTTACGGAATCAATTTTCTGCTACGGATACGTTGAGGATGGTGCAGAAAGCCTTTGGTTATGAGGCTATGTCTAAAAAAATGTTTACAAGTGGTATAGTGAGTTCCAAGCCGGCCGTGAACGTGTCGAAGACGAAGAGCGTCCAGGGCGACCATCAACCTTAACCGACGAAGCTCACGTTCAACAAATCAAAGATTTGGTCTTGAAAAACCGTCGATCAACAATTAGAGACCTTGCTGATGAAGTTGGCATATCGAAAGGCTCAGCCAATACCATTTTGAAGGATGTTTTGGGCCTCAAGTGCGTCAAATCTCGACTGGTACCGAAAACATTGAATTTTTTGGAAAAAAGGCGTCGCGTTGAAGTGTGTGAAACGATGCTTTCCGACTACCAGGGTGTCATGAAATGCATTATAACTGGCGATGAGACTTGGATCTATGCTTCCGACCCCGAAACAACCGATCAATCGAGCGAATATCGTGCCAAAAGACAGCCGAGACCAAAAAAATCGCGCCAAAGTCGCTCAAAAATCAAAGTCATGTTGACTGTTTTCTTCGATTATCGTGGTGTTGTGCATTATGAATTCCTTCCAACCGGTCAAACAGTCAACAAGGAATATTATTTGAACGTTATGCGTCGTTTGCGTAACGCTATCCGCCTAAAAAGGCCGGAATTGTGGAAAGACAATTCTTGGTTTTTACACCACGATAATGCGCCATCCCATACTGCCCTCGTAATTCGTGATCATTTTGCCAAAAACTCAACCCATATTGATCCGTAACCACCGTATTCACCTGATCTGGCGCCGTGCGACTTCTGACTGTTCACCAAGCTCAAAAGACCGCTCTGGGGACACCGTTTTTATAAGATAGAGGAGATTCAAGCCGCAGCGAAGACGGAACTGAAGGCCATCCAGGAAAGTGACTACAACCAGTGTTTCGAAGATTGGAAAATCCGTTGGCATAAGGGCATTGCATAGGGAGGGGCTTACTTTGAAGGGGATGAAATTGATTTGGAAGAATAAATAAAGAGTTTTCAAAATAAATACAATGTCACCTTATTTTTTGGGCACATTATATATAAAACTACAGCGCCAAAGCTAAATATATTGCATACAAAAAAACTCTTCCAAAACTTTCATATTGTAGCCTAAATACAAAACAACGTATCATGAAAAAAAATCGAAAATCGCTGTCAGATGTAATAAAAATCAAATTTTGTTCCTATATGACTGTATGATAACGAATATATAACCATTTTATAACCGAAAGTCAAATTTATTATGAGTGTATGATAACCAATGTGTACCTATTTTATAACCAAAACTCAAATTTTGTTTCAGTATGACTGGTTTTATATCGCTTTTCCTCACCCTGTAAACTTATGAAGAGTGATGTTACGTTATTTTGCATTTTAGATGATGATATATCCTTTTCCTTTCAGTCCTTAGAAAATATTTGCTATAGAATCTTTACTGTTCTACAAGTAACATAATCTCGTTTTCCTAGAAAAAACTCAAAAATACAGTTACAAGTCAACCGCATGACGTTCTCAAGTTACTTGGAAGGTTGAAAGAGTTTAAGCCATAAATTTCAACACATTAAATGTGAGTAAACGTGTCGGCCAAGTGTTGGTGAAGAAAATTTACATAATTTTAAAACTCCATAGTCACTTTATACACATTTTGAACTTACGCTCCGCACACCCCACCAGCCGTCCATGTTGCACAGCTAAAACACTTTCAATTTCTGCATACTCACACTCACAGCGGACAGACACCCAAGTGCTGGGCCATTTAACCGGCAGACCCGCAAAGAGCTACGACAAGCACGAATGAGTGGCATGAGCGCACAATAGAAATCGGCCTGACAACAAACCCAAAACCGACCAAAGCAAACAAATTCAAAACCCGAAATTCAAATGCAAATGCAAACAAATGAATCGAGTATTCGTCAGACGCTATGAAAACGAATAAGCGAGCGTGCGTGGGTGTGAGTGAGTGAAATGGGGCGCAAGCGAAAAGTGCCAGCGCCGAAGGCCTTAGTGCACGAAAACTTTAATCCAAGCGAAATGGGAAATTTGCGACATTTGAATTTAAGGCGCACAGTTGACGGGGCTAAGTGAGCCGTCGCAGCGCACCAACAGCTGTTCGAACTTAACAAGTCAGACCTTTGCCCGCCGCCGGGCAATGAAGTTGCCGACTCATCATCGACCCAAAACGCACACATACACCAGCACACGGCACTAAAATGCCGATACACAAGGGTATCAGAAAATGTCAAGCAATTTAAGTGAAATGAAAAGTAAATCATTTTTTAAACAGCCAATGTCGAGGCGAAGAAACTTAGCTCACGCACATGTGCTGCAACGCCTAAAAGCATGCTCCGTAAAAGTGCTGTTAGTGTGACCCGCCCATCTGGCTTTACATGTATAAGTATGTATATGCTTATGCTTACTACCACATATGTCTGGCTCCTTTAGATAGACAAGCGGAAAGCCGGAAAATCGTACGTATTTCGATAATATTTCGAAGATGCTACGCACAGATATCGAGAACGGGGGAATTGGTGTGGCAGAAGACTAGCGCACAGTGACAACCATCAGCGCAGATAATAAATGCAACCCTTTTTGGGGCAAACGTGTTATCGACCAGGTGCTTCAGAGCTGTTTTTGGTATAAATGAAGGTGTGTCGTGGCATACGAGTATTCCTTCATGTTTAAGCATTTGCGTGAAGTGCTGATTGAAAATTGGAATTGCAAGCACACATTTGGGAGTAAGTGCTTCAGTTAGCGAATAAAGCACTCTCACCTCGAAGTACTCGCCTTTTGCACCTTAAAAATCTGTAGTGAACAAGAATAAAATTTGCTTTTGAGAAAAGTTATTTTTTTATGAAAATTCTCTTGATACCCAATACTGATTATCCTGTGACAAAAAGACAATGGCTTAAATAACGCTTGATCGTTCCCTTCAGGAAAAAGAGATTAAACGTTAAAGCATTATTCGACCTTTTCAATCTGCCTGATAGGTGTCGTCTGTTCGTTAATAGTATATAATATACATTTTGCGATCTTGATAGTTTTAGTTTAGAGTAACGGTATTTCTTCCACATAAATAACAGAAAAATATTATGGACGATCGGGACTAGTGAAGGTATGTCTTGGCTCCGTATCGCTGGCATCGAAGTACTTCATGACGATGTGTTAGCCGATGGCTGCGCAAAATGCCAAAAAACTGCGCACCATTTCCTTTCACCGATGAGAAGACTTAGAGTGTCATCAACAAGACAAATCAAAAACACAATAAAACAAATCGTCAAAATCCATTGACCCTAATGGAATTAACATGCTATTGCTAAAGCGCTTAGACTCAACGGGAGTAAGTTCCCTCAGCAAGGTCCTCAACCTGTTGCTGATCACTCTTCAAATAATTGATGTGTGGAAAATCGAAACAGTGATCCCACTACTGAAGCCTAGGAAACCCGCCAACAAACGGGAGTCCTATCGCCCGATAACTCTCCTCTCTCCAATAGTGAAGACAGCCTTACCACTCCCGACCTTCAGGCAGCACCTGAACCTAGCAAACCATAAGCATGGCTTCCAAAAAGTGCACAGCACCACCAAAGCAATTAGCGTCATAAACGCCCATATAGTTCATGACCTCAACCAAAAACGTAGCATTGGACTTGTCAAAACCCAGTCAATCACACAACGCTACTTGAGGACATCGAAAAATCTACGATCCTTCTAGGACTAAAGAGGTGAACTATGAACTATCAGAGCGGTTGACAAACATCCGTACTGTTTCGAGGTAAAAACTCTAAATTCATAAGAAATATACAGGGGGTTCCGCTGGGTGGTGTCCTATCCTGATTGCTGTTTAACTTCTACCTAACACTCCCCCACACTAAATCCACAACAACCACATTCAGTAAATGGATGAAGGAGTGCAGACATGACTGTCAGTAAACCTAAGACTTCAGATGTTCCATTTGACAGTCTGTGCTTCTTCACTCCTCACACGACCGCGATTATTGCAAAAGTGCAGAGACGTAACAAAATCCTCAAGTCGCTATCTGACAGCACATGGGGAAAAGACAAATAAACGTTTTCGGTAACATACGAGGCAAACGTCCGGCCGGTCCTTAACTATGCCTCAACAATATGGTCACCTAGATTCAGTGAAATGCAGACGAAAAAGCTTCAGAGATGCACTCCATACTACAACAGTATGCCTCTTGATGTCCCATCTAACACCTGTACCTAGGAGCATCAAGAGGTCCTTGCTCAACTTCGTCGACGATGTAAAGCAATACGCCGACCAAGCTTCGGACGCAAGAAACTTCAGACAGGTACTGACAGCCATTCACAGTAGAGCCACCGACTCCTTCTAAGTGAATTCCGTACTTGGAGTCAAACCACCACCCACAGACGAAGAGTTCAAGTTGGCGCGAGAATCGTTAGTGACCTTTGCGCAGCTTCGTTCTGGATACTGTAGCAGGTTAAACTCATTCCTACTTATTCAGAATCAACCCTGACACATGAAACATATATCCAGCGTGCAATGAGCCCCGCTAATCTCTTTGTCACTAACCATCTCTTTGCATGCGTTGATAACTGTACTCATCTGACACCCCTCTCCTAATGTCCTACCCTTCGAAACAGCGCGTTTCCATAGCCTACCATTGGACGATCTCGATGACAACTTATCTAACGAGGATTAAGTATCCGTTACAATAACAACAGGTACTTCATAATTTGACTGGTTTGACTGCCTGAACAAGGAGAAATTACAGCAAACTGTAAGGCTGATGAGCTTGTTAGGTCGTACCTGACCATCTTTCTCACTAACTGCTGCATGGGAACTGGAAATGAAGCATCTCACTGGCTTCTTGCGATTAACTACTGGCTGGTTGGATCGCAGGCGAACTCGGCATGTTGATACCATTTTCAAGAGCAGCGCGACTTCGTAAGAAATCTAGTGAGACTCTCGACTTCACTAAAACACTTATGGGCGTCCTTTTGTTTTGAGAAACCTCATTCACATGAATTTAGTAACTATTTTATTATCACATAAGTATAAATATGAAATCAATTCTGTTGTGACAAGTGCTTCAAATCAATTTAAGTTCACATTAGTGAGCTTAAAATCCAAACCTAAACCAAACCAATTAGTATCGAAACCATTATTCTTGATAAGAAAGTAACACAATGTTCTTTGGGAAAATAAAATAAGGCAAAAATAACAAAAGTAATATAAATAGTAATAAAAATAACAACAACTAAATACCACCGGTGAGACTAACTTGATATAATACGAATTGCCAGCAACAAATCCCCAAACGTGTCATACCAAATTGACTGACACAACAAATAATGGAGAATGAACGCCGTCGCTGCCGCCGCCATTGTTGCCAACGAAAAAGCCAACGCCGCCAAACCGACACATTGCCGCAACGCTAAAGGAGCGAATGAATATTTTAGGTGCTTGAAGAGCTCCGATGCGATGTGGCATAGTTGATTGAAATGCCTGAAAGGATATCGCTGAGGTGCTGGCTGTCAGTTGAACGAAAGCGTGGGGTCGCTTGATATTGAAAAATAAAAATACAAATAATGAAGAAAGTAAGAAATGAGTAAACAGCAAACAACAAACAGCGAAGAAGAAAATACAATGCTTGAGGAGGCACGAAGGCGACAAAGTGTGGGGGATAATGAGTTTTCTTTTTGCGAAACCCTCAAATATGTGTTTGTAAATAGGCATAAATATGTATGTATATATAGTCACTCAGTCAGTTGTAAAGAGATAAGGACACTGGCACTTACCTTGCCATTGCGATTTATTGTGCGGCACACCTAGCACGATTCCTTCGAGATGAGCAGGATTCCGTTAAGACGCTGATGATGCAAGGATGCGGCCGCTTGTGAGACACTCAGCCTGCCTTTGTCGTAGGCGTAAATCACTCACCAACACAAACACACGCCAACTGCCTCAGCGTCAGTGTCAGCGTGTTGATGAAAAATACGTTGCTGAAGAAGCAGCTTTGCTGAGAGTTGGCTGAGTGCCAGTTCGCTCGTTCGGAAGGTCGCTAGGCCTTTCGGTAGTCTATGCTATAAGGTTGGTTTGTGCTTATGCGTGTGTTTGTGTAGGCTTAAATGCTGACGTTGCTTTGATGAAAGAATATAATAGCGGTTTTTTACTTCCTCATTTTTTTCTGGTTGTAGCACATTTACATATAGACATATTTATGTGTTATTCCTCCCATAACTCTTATTGTATACACTTTTGTCTCACTTTTTTAGCATTGATGTCACTTAGTCACAAAAACTTTTTTCGTTTTTGCTTGTACCCTTGCTTTACTTTTGCTTTGTTTTTTTACAAAAAGGCGTTCAGTTTTCTTTTTTGGTTTTCATAAATGCACTAATCCATCTTTTTGTTTGCTTTTCCGTGTTGTTCTTTTATGATTTCTTTATTGTCTTCAAAGCAACTTGTGTTGTTCTTCGAATGTCGGGCATACGCAACACTGCCGCTTTTGTCTTTGACGTCACAAACCATGTAGTAAGCAACAGCCTTGGTAACGACACAACAATACAGTCTATAGAGCTCGACCAAAGGTTTTCAGAAACTGTTATGTGTAGCTTCCGATTATGTTTGAATGTGGATTATTCCGAGAATTTGCTGGAAATTGTAGAAACATAATTGATTAGTTTATAATTACTAAGGATTAAAGATAAAATAAAAACAAAAAAACGACTTAACCTCGCTTTCACCGTAACTATATATAAAGGGTGATCCATTTCCAGGTTCCCTACTTTTTTTTATAGAAAAAATACAGAAACTTCTAATTTAATGGGTAATGTTTAATATCATTTGAATAAATATTATTTGGCATTTATTTATTGAAGATTATCCCTTTCAAATGTTGGCCGGAGCTACGTCTCAGATGGTGCAGCCATTGAGTCCAATTTTGATGGTCCGTTCGAGTATTTCGACTGGAAACTGGCGAATGACAAGCGTGGTTTTTTCTCTGAGGCCTGAATCGAAGCGGGATTGTCCGCATAGACATATATCTAATTACTATATTACTCAATATTGGTCTCTAATCTACCGACCGCTATATTTTGAAATTTTGGTATAAAAAAGAGAAGAATGCCACGCAAGCCACCAATGAAATTTGTGAAATTTACCTGAACACGATACTATATCAGTTCGTGTAGCACAACAATGGTTTGCTCGCTTCCGTTCTGGAAATTTCGATGTGAAAGATGCTCCTCGCTCTGGTGGACCTATCGTTAAAAAGGTCGATGAAATTATGGAAAAGATTGCCCAAGATCTTCACATAAGTAGGCATGACATCTCTAAAGAACTTAACATTCTTCATCAAAGGGTTTTGAACTATTTGAAAAAGGCAAGCTACAAAAAGTAGCTCACACTCACCCACATGAATTGTCTGAAAAAAATTTTATGGACCGCATTAACATCTGCGATTCTTTGCCGAAATGAAATGAAATCGAACCATTTCTGAAACGAATGGTAACAGTGAATCAAATACGACAACAATGTGATCATGGTCCAAGTGTGATGAAGCTCAACAAATGGTCGCAACGGCAGGATTGACACCTCGAAAGGTTTTGAGTGTTTGGTGGGATTGGAGAGGAATCATCCACTGTGAGCTGTTACAGCCTGGTCAAATGATTGATTCCACATTTTACTGTTTTTACTGCCAACAACTGATGAGCTTGAAGCAAATAATCGGAAAAAGCGGCCAGAACTGATCAACAGAAGCAGCTTGGTCTTCCATCGGGACAACGCTAAAACACACACATCTTTGATGACTCGGCAAAAACTGGGAGAGTTTAACTTGGAAGTTTTGATGCATCCACCATAGAGTCCTGACCTTGCACCCTTGGATTGCCATTTGTTTCGGTCAACGCAAGACTCCCTTAAAGGAGTAAAGTTGGCTTCAAGAGAAGCCAGTGAAAATTACTTGTCGCAGTTTTTTGCCGAGAAACTAGAAAAGTTTTACACTGATGGGATAATGTCTCTGGCGGAAAACGGCAAAGAGTGTTCGACTGAAATGGTACATATTTGGTTCTTTAAAGTTCATTAAAAATATACAAAAAAATAAGTGAATACGAAAAGACTTTTTCGACTACCCAATACTATACCAAATTTTATTGTTGAACTTTTCGCTGGATTCTTTAATATTGCTAATATCTAACGATATTTCCCTGGCTTTGTTTTGTGCAAGTTGCAAGAGTATAAAATGTTCGGTTTCATCCGAAATTAGCTCTTCCTTACCTGTTATTTTTATTTTACAAATGTATGCCTTTATCTTATCTTTGATAGTAATTAAGAGGGTAAGTATTACAATGAGTAAAAGCTAAACAATAACATCTAAAAAATACCTCAATATTTTCCATCACCCATATATAGCAGATTTTCATTTTAACAAAAAGTTAAACACCGATGTTCACTTCTGGTTACAAAACGAGGTCGCAAAAGATGCTTGACAAGGTAGTTGAATATTCTACATTCATGAAACACATAATAAGCGGTGATGAGAAATGGCTTTATGAATACGATGTTGAAACTGTTCAACAATATAGAGAATATTGTACCAAAAATGAGCCGAAACAGAAAAACCCATACTTCGCTAAAGGCAGTGACGGCCCTCCGAGCCGAGTTGGCATACTTTTTTTTTTGGCTCAGCAGCTTATTTTGAAGGGCATATAAAATACTTATATTAAAGTACGTGAAAATGTAGTATTTTTTCTTTGTCTGGATCATATTCGATCAGGTGGTATAATAGAAAATCAAAAGCGAACTGGATTAAAATATCAACGGAACAAATACATCTCTGAAGATTGCGGTACATTTTCAAGAACTCTGATAACAGACCCCTTAAATTGACTTTTTTCAGTCTGAATATACTCGAAAGTGTAGATTATATATATTTTACGTATGCCATATTTCTTTCATAAGCTAGGATGTTGACTCGGTACTGGGTTCAATGTTTCTACCTCATATTTGCCATCTTTTTTGAGAAGTTGAAGATGGCATTATGAAATCGAAGAACCTGGATACGATCAGAGAGGTTCTTACTAAAGCGGTCAAACCAACAAGAAATCAGGCAACCTCTGTGTAGGAAAAAAATCCAACAGCAGACGTGCTGGTCGATGAAGAATTGGCTTTTTATAAACATCAGTTAGCGTAATCAACAAGGATGCCAAAATATTACTTTTTTGGCTCCTTCTTCTTCTTCTTTATTGGAGTAAATACAGCTTACGCGATTATAGCCGAGTTTACAGCGCACCAGTCCTTCTGCCTTTTCGCTGTTTGGCGGTAATTGGAGATTCCAAATTTAGCCAGGTGCTTCTCCTTCTGGCCTTTCCATCGGAGTGAAAGTCCTCTGTTTCTCCCGGCGGGTACTGCGTCGAATACTCTCAGAGTCGTCATTAAAAGGGGTGTCTCTGATCAGAGCGCAAAACCCTGGGAATGGATGTTTCGCCTTCTCACTTTAGCTCGCCTTCAAACGAATATTCTTTGGCTACCCAGAGGGTACTTAGTCTTAAACCAGAAGTCGTGAGCTACTTGAGCCATAGGTAAAAGAATCGTTTCTGGTCACTCCCAAGTAAATGGCGCTCAGAGAACTTTTCTCACTTGCGTGAACTTCTACACATGGCTCTATCCTTGTTTGGTTTTCTTGTACATAAACAAAATAAATTTACAAATTCTTCAATAAAATTTCTTCAAATTCAAAGCACCTGAGCCCATAAGTCTCCATAAGTCTCCATAAGTCTACAAAGCTGCAAAATTCCTACATGCCACAAATCCTGCCGCAGACGAACTCGCAAATACTTGCACTTGACAACTAGCCAGTGGACACGGCTTAGCAACGCGAATAACGGCACTAACGAGCAACTCAAGGTTGCCACACGACCAACACACACGCGCCATTTGCACAAAGCGACATGTGTTACATGAGAAACATGGTCCACAAGTGTGTATGAGTATTTGTATGTATGTATGCGAAGGTGGCTATGAAAAAGTTCCATTTTACTTGCTAACAACTAGAAATACATACATATCGACATATAGACGCTTTTTAGTTGGTCTGTTGGTGGCACGTTTTCTACAGTTTATACACTGATTGACCTGCTAACAACAACTTCACTAACGGTACACTATCGCCTAGCGGCGCAGCTTATCTCTGCCACAATATTTCGACAGCTTTTTGGGTTTTTCCTCGAATTCGGCGCAAACAAGTTGACCTTTTTGTCAGCACTTGCCTATGCCGTTATCTATGCGAGCGACCACAATGCGAAGTTGGTGAAAGGAACAGCGGCTGAGCAGCAAACTTAATAACTAGGCTTAGCCAGTAAGTAAATTCGAAATGTCTGACGCAGTAATGTCTATCTTTAACTTCACAGCCAACAGTCGGCCGAAGACAAATCGCGCTCTCCACACCTTTGGCTGGTCTGAAATTGCTCATGCGTGTGTGTGTGTGCAGTGTTTGTGATTTTTCTTTTGCATTCTTCTGTGCCACATTTTTTGTGGCTTTAAGTTAAACTGAGCAATCAATTCTCGAACGTTCGCGCAAATATTTCCCTTATTTTAATGCTATAAGCGATTTACTATTGCTATACCCCAGCTCAGCCACGCTTACACTGTAGTGACCCTACTACGAGTGGCATTCGGACTGTCCTGCGCTGCCACACGCACGCGTGTATACATGTAGGTGTGTGGGTGTAGCCACATATCCTGTGCTGCTTCGCATTCCTTCCACAGCATTGCCGTTGTGCTGATTTACTCTGTCATACCCCGTGTTGTCGATTTTTATGCTTCATCTGGAAGTTCTTATCCCAGTTTGCTATCATTTTTGCTCTGTTTGTCCGGATTTTCCGCTACTTTTTACTTGTTAGTGTTGTTGTTGTTTGTTTTTGTTTTGGTCCCTTTGATTGGGAAACACCTGACTTCAGCATTTTGTTCATTTCATTCTCTTTGGCTTCTTCCTTGCTTTGCAATTTATTTCACGAATATTTCGCATTTTTTCGCCACACGCACGCAGCTGTAACGGTATGCGCTTGGATGTGTGTGTAAAGTGTATATCTGCGTATTTTTCTTTCATTTTATCGCTTTTTACACGCACATATACATATGTATGTATGTGCATCCACAAATTGCGCTGCTTATTTCTACCCACACACACATACACTTATCAGCGCGTACGTGTCAACATAAGCTTCATTAAAATTGTGTTTTTATTTGTGTATCGTTAGGATTTTCCATTTCATTTTTCGCCACACACTTCATTTTCCAACGCTTTTCCCAACATTTTTCAACTTTTTTTGTATTCACTTGCGCATGTTTGTATGTGTGTATACATATATGTTTGCATATATGTATGAGAGAATTGCGCGATGTTACGAGCTTGTCCTGCGCGCCCATTTCGCCACCAAAAAATGTCTGTTCGTTCAGCCTCCACCTGGTCTCTGCGCTCTTTCATGACATTCTGTAAGTCGCAAGGCCGCCTGACAAATGGCATTACATTTTTAATGGGGTATCATCATCGCGCGCATATCCTGTTTCAGAGCGACATACACCATAAACATCCATACATACATATGGATGTAAATACACATGTGTACATAAGGATGAGCCGATTATTGTGGTCGAAAACCGTGAAGAATCGTTTCGGCCCCGTTCGCAGCAACTCGGACACATGTATGGAAAGACTAGCCGCATTTTACATCGAAATCTTACATTGAAAGCGTACAAAATACAGTTTGTGCCAGAGCTGAAGCCGCTCGTCCTTCCTAAGTGACATCGCTTCGCTCTATGGGCTCTTGAAAAGTTTCAAAAAGGGTTAAGGACCATTTCTGGCCCAATGGGTATGTACTCGTAAACAAGCAAATTTGCCGCATTTGGAATTCAAGAGCAGCCATTTTATCCATGAAAAACAGTGGTTTGGTGGGGTTTGTGGGCCGGGGGATCATCGATCGCCATAAAGCTCATGATTTCGGCGACATTTTCTTTCAACAAGACGGCGCCACTTTCCACACATTGCATTAATCAATGAATTTATTGAGAGAACACTTCAGTGTGCAGATAATTTCAAGTTTTGGGTCGGTCGGTTGGCCATTAAGATCTTGTAATATCACGCCTTTAGACTTTTCCCTGTGAGGATATGTAAAGTCTAAAGTCTATGTGGACGATCCCGCTTCGATTCAGGCCTTGTCACATGATACGCATGACACATTCGAAAAGCTCGAACGAGTAATCAAAAATTGGACTAAATGGATAGACCATCTAGAACGTAGTCGTGGCCAACATTTGAAAGAGATAATCTTCAAAGATATCTTTAAAGATAAATGTCAAAGAATGATCTTTTGAATGATAATAAACACTCACCATTAATTTCGAAGCTTCCGTGTTTTTGTTTTTTAAAAAGTAGGGAACCTCGAAAAGGAAATACATACGTATATAATGTTAAGCAGTAAACCTTACTCACCATCAGACACCTTTTTTCGAAGGTTTCCTAGAGATCAGCAAAGTAAACAAAGAAGTCCAACATTTTAAAAAAATTTAAAAAAATCACAAATGAGTATGGATATAGTCCCTTAAAACAAAAGCTGTAGCTTTTAGTTTGAAAATGATTTTTTAATAAGCTCTCCATGAATTGGATACGAAAATGCATTTCGTGTAATGTCCAGATCGTTCATATTACAGATAAACACTTGAGGAGTTCTCAGATAACCCCCTTGTTCCTGCAGTGTTCATTACTCATGCTCCAATATTTTTCATATCAGACAATTATTTTGGATGCTTCAGACATAATCTTACGAAACGGTCAACAAGGAAGCCTAAAATGATTCCAATTCGCAACACTTTGCAAAACCACAAAATTTTTTGAGAAAATTGAAGCCTTGAGGCTTTGGTAAAATAAAATATTGTTATTGATATTAAAATCGGCATCACTTTGAAGAGGCCATAAACTTACTTATTATTGGCGCTATTCTGGGGAAATTATTTTATGGTATAAGCATCTCAGTGAGGGCAATAATGCTAGCAATAACCGACCCGCTCTAATAGGAAATACACTTTCAACAAATGCCATAATTTCATAACAGTTTTTATTGCCTGCAACAGAATTTTTTGTTATGCGCACTTTTATTAATATTTTTGCCTTGTTTTTTAGTAAAAAAAAATTTTTTCTCCACTCTCCCGCGCCACTTCTATTTTTTTGGCGTGCTTTTCCTAAAGCCTGCTTCCGATTTTGATTGATTGCTATTCTCATTCATGTTTTATTATTAATTTGTGCAATAAAATACATTGGCTTTTAAGCTATAATAATCATAGCAATAAAATGCCATCAGCGACATCAAAGCCAAGAGCAACGCCTGCGTCAGTTTGCGCACACACACCGCCATGCGTACGAGTATAACAGGATTTCCTGGTATATCCGCATAGCTGCGAGGCGCGCATTTGAAGCATTAAAATAGCAGCAAATTAAATGCGAACTTTAAAGCGCTTTCGGGCTTCTCAAGTTGAGCGATGCTTTAAATTGAATTTCAACTGTGAATGTCGCTGGTCGCTAGTGGGAAGAAGGTTTCATGTGGGGTTCTGATAATTTATATTTTTTGTGTTAAGTTCAGTTAAGGGACTTTAGACATATTATTTTGAGTTATTATTATTTGATGATATGTTGGTACTTTGAAGCAGGTTATCTTTATCTAGTGCTCTTTATAAGAACAACTGCAATTTAACCTCACTTTTTTTAAATACTCACTTAGTCTACTTTGTGACTCTCTCTTGTTTATTTGTATTCAAATATTAAATATTTTATGAAATTGAGCCAAAAGCAAATAAAAAAATGCTAATAACCTTTAGAACGAAGTTTTGATAACTTAACCTCACTTTTTCAAAATATTCACTAATAAAATTTCTGGGTTTGGCTAAGTGTAAATATGTTTTGATATCGAAAAAAATCTAAAAAGAGGTGTAACCTACTATAGGAAACAAGTTTTGTCAACTTAACCTCACTTTTTCAAAATATTATTTCATGTACTTAGAGCATTTTTCTTGCTAATGTGTATCAGACTGTAGAATATTTGAACCAATCCAACAAAGAATATAGAAACGATTTACAGGGAAGCTTCGTATAATTTATTTTTGTGTGTGTTTTTTTTTTTTTTTTTTTAACATCAAAATTGAATAGGGTAGTCAAAAAAGTGTTTTCGTATTTGTAATCAAAATTCAACTTCCGGTTTTATATTTATAATAACCTTTAATGAGTCAAATTTGTACCATTTCGGTCAACGACTTTTTGCATTTTTTTCGCTAGAAACATTAATCCATCAGTTTAAAACTTTTCTGGTTTCTCGGCGCAAAACTGCGACAAGTAATTTTCACAGGCTTCTCTTGAAGCCAACATTAATCCAATAAGGGAGTTCTGCATTGGCCGAAACAAATGTTAATCCGATGGTGCAAGGTCAGGTCTGTATGGTGAATGCATCAAATCTTCCCAGCCAAGCTCTCCCAGATTTTGCCATGTCATCAAAAAAGTGTGTGGTCTAGCGTTGTCCTTTCTGTTGATCAGTTCTGGCCGTTTTTTCGATAGCTTGCTTCAATCTCATCAGTTGTTGACAGTAAAATGTAGAATCAATCGTTCGATCAGGCTGGAGCAGCACATACTCTGGATGATTCCTTTCCAATCCCTTCAAACACTCAGCATAACCTTTCGAGGCGTCAATCCTGGCTTTGCGACCATTTGTTGAGCTTCACCACGCTTGGACCATGAACTTTTTCGCACATTATTGTCGTATTTTATACACTTTTCGTCTCTTATTACTATTCGCCTCAGAAATGATTCGATTTCATTTCGTTTCAGCAAAGAATCGCAGATGTTAATTCGGTCCATCCTTTTTTAAATGGTTCAAAACCATTTGATGATGAATGGTAAATTCCTTAGTTATGTTATGGCTGCTTATGTGACGGTCCAGGTCGATGTTTACCATAATTTCATCGAATTTTTCAACGATAGGTCGACCAGAACGAGTTGCATCTTTCACATCAAAATTTCAAGAACGGAAGCGAGCTAACCGTTATTGAGCTACACGAACTGATACAACATCTTCTCTGGAGATATACGACTATGACGACATCTATTGACGAAATACAAAAAGACTTTTTCAACTACCCAATATGTATCACACTATAGAATATTTAATCGAATCGAACCAAGGAAATAGGAAGGGAGGCGATTCAGAGGGAAGTATCGTATATTTTTTTGTATTTTTTTAATCATCAAAGTTAAAAATAAATCTTGTAGGTTGAAGATGTTTGATTTACTATATGCGCTGAGATTAACTGGAGTAAGAAACCTGTGAAATTTGTTTTGTGAATATATGTATTCTACGAAACCTGAAGCTAATAGACTTTAGAGGATATATAACTAAATTTTAGGGATCTGTGATAGTCAGTATACAAAATAATACTACCTCCTTTGAACATCTGGCATACTGCTCACGAAGCCTTAAATCCCTAACCAACAAAATAACGAATATTGCCGTCTGCTAAAAGCCACACGGAAGTAGTAAGCAGATATTGAATATTTTACGCTCTCGCACGAAGCACACATAGGCCGAGCCTCGTGGTTTATTAAAAGCAAACGACTTTTTCGCACACAGAAACACTCAATAGCGGCTTGTTACATTTATTTTTATTATTATTGTGATGATGTGAAAGGAAAATTGGCTGAATGTTAAATGTGCAGAAAGGTAAAGTGTTATTTGTTAGTATGTGTCGAAGGATAGTGCATAGAAAAGGCACAAAATTCTGCGTCAAGTAAACGCGATGTGAGCCATAGTGTAAACTAAAGACATACAAATATATATTTTTATATACAAACATGAAGTGCGAAACAAAAGGCTGTGGAGGTCACATATCTGTATATATATAGCAGTGTATGCTGTAGCTGAAAGCGTAAAATGTTTAAAAGCCCATTCTGTAGGCAATATTATCGCACGGCATAGAAATTCATAACAACAAAGGCGACAGCTTTTCACAATCAATAATCGATTTAACAGACATTCAAGCCGATTTCGTCTTTTTTGTGACCAAATTGTTGCGACATGGTAGTTGTAAATTTTACAATGTGTAACGGTATTTCGTTCAACAGTTGCCTTTATTGTTAGATTCACTTAAGGGCTGGCCTTTATGGCAATGCGCACGCACACACACACAGGCACTCATAACGCGCTGAGCGCCCGCACATCGTCATTGTCATTATAATGGGCCTACAATGCTCGCCTGCACTTGGCACTTGGCACTTTGCGGCAACACCCAATCGAATATACTTATATATGTATGTATGTATGTATGTATGTATGTATGTATGTATGTACATATATCGAAGCGTATGCGGGCACACACGGCGTATACGCAACTTAAATGCAATTCACTATTATTAGTGATAAATATACGAGCGCATGGGGCACTAGCTTGTTAAGCAACGCATTTACGGCGCTCATAAATCCTGCCAGCGACACTAAACGGCTGTATGCCATAGTGTCTCATAAAAGTGTGAGTGCGTCGAGTTGGAAGGCAGGCTATTTTGGAGCGCGCGCTGCTGCTGCTGGTGTTGTTGTTGCTGCTGTTGTTTTTTGTTGTTGTTATTGTTGCGTTTAGCTAACGCACCCATGATGCGATAATGTCAACTGGCAGATATCCACTAAATTTAACTTTGAAGGCCAACAGGGAGTTAGTCGTGGTATGCATTCATATATACATATGTGTGTGAGCGTGTGTTAGTGTGCGAAATCGAGCGATTTATGCGCATGTAGCCGCAGCGGCCACTACATTTATGCCTATCTTTGCTAGTGGATTACACTACTGGCTGTGAGTCTGGTTGAGGAGCAGGAGCTGGTCATCATATATATGTATGTGCGTGCGCGTGTGTGTGATAACCAAATTTATGTTTTGCTGACCAAAGGTAGCTGGTTACACATACACACATGCGCCGCGCTCGCATTTGTATGCGTACAGAAATGGGAAACCTATTTGCTCGGCGCTGAGGAGTGGTGCTTGCTTACTTTGGCATACATAAATAGGCGAGTGTACGGCTATACAATGCAAGCGGTTATGTTTTTTCATGTAAAACGATTGTGCACACAAACACGCGCGCACATACGCAAAGGCGCCCAAAACTATGCTTACCCAGCGGGTGGGCCAATGTGGCTCTATATCTCTCTTCTCGCATAGCGCTGGAGTGTTTATTTATATTTGCGTTTGAGTGGCGCGTGGTAATGGCTTCCGTCTGTTTGTTTATGCGGCCGTGCAACAAGGTGAGGTCGCACAGCCAAACAATGACAACGCGCGCGATATCATGCACGCCTACATACCTGCCTGTGTATGTGTGTTGTTTCTTTATACAAATCCAATATAAGGCTGAGACAAGCAGCGCCCAGTCATATGTTTGTATGTATGTGCGCGAGTAGCGACTTTTGTGCATGTGAAAGGGTAGTTGACTGCTTGTGGCGCGCAAAAAACGCCGATTGTCATGTTGCTAATAGCATTAGCGCAACCACACCACCTCAAGCCGTTATTGCCGTTATGCTTGCTATGTATGTGTGGTTGCACATGTGTATGTATTTTCTTTTGCAGCAAATTTTTATGCTTTCTTTTTGGTGTATTCTGTTTTATTTTATCTCCATTTGCATTTATATATGCCTCCAGCCATCGCTCGCCCATTCACCAACACATTCACAATACCTGTCATTGTAATTTTAATTCAATTAATGGGGTGACGTTGACGTTTGACGCTTGCAACATCTACGATTACATGTCAAATTATGTAACAAAAAAGACTCGCTGCCGTTGGCTTTAAATACAAATTTAATTGCAAATCAGCGCGCTATTCTCTATGGAATTGTCTGTTAATTGCGAATAGGTTAACATTTTTTCTGGCATAAGTATTTTGTATAAATATTCGATAGTTTTGTATAGCTTGATATGAAGAAATTAAAATATTTCACAAAAAAAAAATATTTTTTTTATCACAAAAATTATTTCTCTCAACGTACGCACTATATTTGGACACTTTATCTACAAAAACATATCAATAATAGTAAAGAGACGAAGAAACTGATTTTTGTCGGCGTAACTATTGCTCGAAACCAGTTCCAATAATTTCCTTATCCTATAACATCACGTTATATTTTTTGGTGTAAATCACATACTCAACACACTTAATTGCAAAGTTCTTAAACTGACCACAGCAAATGTTTTGTGGTGTGTTTTTAATTTCAGAACTTTGTCACCTTATATGGACTGCGATATCTAATTACCCAAAGTGGAGCGCTTTACTTATAGATCCACGGAACTAAATACTTACTCTTAGCAGGTTCATCTCGTCGCCATGGCAGGTGTTCTGGTGACTGGACAACGTTCAATAATCTAACATGCGATGTCGGCCGCAAAATACCAAAGCTGCCGCGAACTGTAGCTAAAGCGAGTTCGAATCATCTAGGTGTTTTCTTTTCAGCTGCCTAGCTTTTCATAGATTGAACTTAAAATATATCGGTACTCATACTTTTGACGTACCCGGCGACATTCCTGATCTTAGCTCCTTGAATATATTTGTGTTGGGCTCAAAGCACATCGTCGACTTATAAGAGTATTGTAATCCATTTCCGGGAGTTTTGGAAATCAGAAAGGACCAGTATTCACAGCTATTCAAGTGAAATCATGCGCTATCCTTGTAGCGAAAACCAACCTTACGACCTGTTCTAACCTAACCTAGAGCATTGGAAATCACAAAAATATTTGGGGAATCTCTAAAAGTCTATTTTACTGCGCATTCTTGTCTAGAAATTATAAAATTTTCTTACTTTGAATTTTTTTTTAATTTTAAGTATTTTTAAAAAATTTGAAAAGCTCAAAAAAAATTTTAAAATTCGATAAAAAATTCAAATTTTTTTTCAAGTCGATTTTTGATTTTTTTTCCTTGACAAACGTCAATCCTTTAGCAACATCTTTACTAATGAACAACTTTTTTCATTTTGTTTGTTTTAAGACCACTAAAAGGGTTGGAAATACCGTTTTTTGGAACCCCGACTACCACCGCCACTAATTCGACGATTTTTGGTTTTTTATACATCTTTTATATTATCTTAACGTCAATAAAAATGGTATGAAAAAAAATAAATAGCAAAAATGTTTTTCATTTTTTATCTTTGTTTGGAAAATGCCTAAAATTTAGGCGTCTGGACAAGAATGTCCCTTAATATTTTGTTTATTTATTTTATGTACTAATTTGAACGGTTATGGTCTTAGAAGAGATCGTAATAATTACGAACTGGTCCAGCAATATCCATTACAGAAAACTTGTTCTGCTCGCTGACAATACTCAATAGCAACAGAAAACTACCGTATATATTTCTAGCTTGAAAGAAATCTGAATGTCTAAACACTAATAACGTTATTAAGGATATCTTTAGAGATTTTCATAGGTCAACAAAACTAACAAAAATTAAAAGAACACTCCACTTTGTTGCGGTAATGGCAGAAAAAAATTTCCAAATAATTTTCAAGACAGTTCTTAGTTAGATGAAACTTCAGAACCAAGCTTTTAAGCAGAAACTATTTCTGATCAAATTTGACTCGGACTGATCCGTGAACTGATTATCAATTTTGTTTCTTTTCTGTGTTCATGTGAAATTTGATCTCTATGAATCAATTAGTCTGACAGCAGTTTCCGACCTGAGAAGCTTGTCTTGAGGTATGTACTATGGAAGAAGTTTACTTGAAATTTATGTTTCCAAGGTAATCACGACTACAGAAGATTGAAAATGTTGCAGAAGTGCTTTGAAGAGTCGACTTATTCACAAACACAAGTATTTAAGGGGTACAAACCAGCCTGTAAAGGTCGTGAAGTCATCCACCTTTAACGATAACATCGAAAAAGTTGAAGAAAAAGTTTTGCAAAATCGTCAAGTTGACATTAGAGCGATAGCCTAGGATCTCAATATCTTTTGTGGATAGACCGAACACATTTTGGTTATTGTTTTGAATATGAAATGTGTCAATGTTAGACTCGTACCAAAAGACCTAAACTTTTTGCAAAAACGATTCGTGCAGAGCTCGCAAGAAAGATGCTTGACAACTTACTTAGCTGAGGACTCTAAACTCAGCAAACGCACCAGAACTGGTAATGAGACGTGGGTTTATGAATATGACGTCGAAATTGTCCAACAATTTAGTGAAAGGCGAAGCCAAAGTCGAAAAACCAAAAGTCGCTAAAGACAATGAAAGTCCGAGCAGTGGAGGCTTATAACCAGTGTATGGAAAATTGGATCAAACTTTGACATGTTTGCATCGGGTGAGGCCATAATAAATATTTCTATGAAAATACGTGAAATCAGTTTTTTTCAGTCCGGGTCAAATTTGATCAGGTTAAATTATTGCAATAAAGATTTCAGATATTCACGTAGCGCATGGATTACTTTAATTAAATTATTATGGATACATTTCTTTTAAATAAAATTCGATTGGTGATGTTTAGGAATTCTACAGAGCAGTTATAAAGCTCTGAGTTAAAAAATAATAACTTAAAATAATAATAAAATAAAGAATGTAAAAATTTATTATAACTACTTGGTCACTGTATAAATAATCTTACTTTTATGTCATCTCCAAAAATTATGATGAAACAGTTCCTGTGGTTATTATGGCTATAATTATTATTCACATATTATACACTAAAGCTGTGTTACTTGGATATTTCACATTTGTTTTTAACAACTGATGCCATTCACTTATTTCTTAACAATTCTAACATTTATTTCATATTTTCGAATTTTAAAAGAACTTTTATAATATTTTTTATTTTTTTATTTTTTAGTTACTCATTATTACATATAATACCACATCGATACACGAAAATACAGATTTTCTATTTATTACATTTTCAGCAAAATTTTTTGATTTGCACAAATAACTTCTTACATTCACATAATCGACTAATAGAGCCATACTTCAGTACAACTTCACTCCCAAATTCACCCGTCAACAATACACTATCTTAGTATAACTTTCTTGTTTCTTAACACTAACAAATATTCAAATAAATATTCGCGCACCGCTCGAAAGAAACGCTTCCGTTACATTCGCCAGTCATCCCTTAACTAAATTCGAATTGGCTAAGAACGAACTCGCTGGCGTCCACATGGAACAGCAGAACACTACGTTTTCCGTTGGAATAACTGTGCATTTGGCAGTGTCAAAGGCACTTGGGCTTTAAATCTTTGATTTCTAGCGGACTTACTACTATTTTACTGTTATTGTGGTGAATTCAGCATTTTATTTGCCATTGGCAACCCACGCAATTTCACTCACTGTCTTCTGCGCAGAATCGCCTTTTGACACATTCTTTGCATTCCGATTTCAAAAATCATCTGTGCATGTTTTGTTGATTTGTTGTTATTGTAGACGTTATACTATGCAACAGCGTAATTCTAATTCTTGATTTAGGTTAGGTTGCAGCAATAAATTGTTTTGGTAAATATAATTTTCAGACTTCAAAAAGAAGTGACTTGACTTCTTAGCGGCGAAAAAGGACATCATTAAGCCCTATTCACTTATTCGTGTCGATTTTAAATTTGATTAGATTCGACTGCAATTCTGGCAGTATGTTTTAGCCCACGTGGTTTTTGAATTATCTTTTGGCGATTTATATTGATGGCGCCTGCAATACGAGTACTACAACACTCCTACCAACACCCTTATTGCCTAGTGCTTAACTCGACCCCTAAATCCGGATCCGGATATAAGCTCATTAGACGCTTATGACGATGTCGCAATAGCGATCTTATAAGTTATCGTAAATCTTCAGGAGGACCCTTCTCATTTGTGTCTCCATATTCTTCGGCACCATATATATGGTGATCCATTTCGAGGTTCCCTATTTTTTAAAGTAAGAAGAGAAATTATTTGGCATTTAGTTTTTGGCCGCGTCTACGTCTCAGATGGTCCATCCGCTGAGTCCAATTTTCTATGACTCGTTCGAGCATTTCGACTGGTAACAGGCGAATGACACACGTGATGTTTTGACCCACGGTCTGAATCGAAGTGGAATTGTTAACATAGACTTTAGAATTTACATATCACCACAGGAAAAAGTACAACAGTATAATATCACACGATCCTCATGGTCAATCGACCGGCCCAAAGCGTAAATTATCTACTTACCGAAGTGTTCTTTCAATAAATTCATTGATTGATGCGATGTGTGGGAAGTGGCACCGTCTTGTTGAAACCAAATGTCGCCGAGATCACGCGCTTCAATTTCACCCTCTACGTTCTCACTTGAAGAAATAAGGACCGATGATTCCACCAGCCCGAAAACCCTACCAAACCGTTGTTTTTTCCTGGATGAAATGACAGCCCTTGAATCTGTTGCCTTCTTGGAACTGTGTACGAGCCCATAGAGCGAAGAGATGTCGCTTGGGAAGGTCGAGCGGCTTCAGTTCTTACACAAACTATATTTTGTAGGCTTTCAATCTAAGATCTTTACGTAAAATGCGCCTAGTCGATGCTGAGAACGGCACCGAATCGACTCTCCACGGTCTTCGAGTACACTCTCGACTCCGGCTCCTATATTTTCTTCACTGCGTGATAGCCGTGGTCTTTTCGAATATTATCCAATAATGGATGCTGGGCCTCAAGTGGGATAATGGTTGCGCATAGTACGCTCAATAGGCTGAACCTATTAAAGACATTAAATGTTCATCAAATTTGCTGCTTTAGTTCCCTATCATATGGTAAGAATGAAACAGGGAATGTCAGCCTTATCTAATAGCAAAAAGCTAGAAAAGGTGCCTCTCAGCTGTTGCAGGCAAAATCGGCTCTTTCCTCATACGTTTACAGCCCTATAGCGACTACATATTACCAAAGTAAAATAATTTTCTGCTCAGTGGCCCAGTTACATATATTTATTTCATTAGCAATTTGTCATGAGCCCAAATTGATAATTAATTCCATAGTATGATGTTTTGCAACCGTGAAAGTTGTCAAGGACTTGCATACATAGCCGTTATTATTGTTGTTTTTGCGCTATACAGGACACGATATACCGTTAACGGTTCGTGAAAGAGTATAGCGCTGCAGCAAAGTCAGCACGAGTCAATCGAGCCTTGGTATCAAAGTATGGAAATGATTTGCATTCAAAGAGCTGTGCATTGCCGACAGAAGCAGCACACCTTTTCTGCGCCCACAATTATGTATGTAGCGGTCGACATTTACAGTTAGGCGAAATAAATAATTCATTATCGATTGACAGCGTTATTATGCAAAGCTCCGGTAAAAACGCAAGTACAACAAATAAAGGTAGGTGATTGGCAACGAAGTGGGTATCAAAAGATTTATTGTTTATGTATTGTAATAAATATAGCACTATGATTACATATATATATGTATGTACATATTTGAATATATTGGTCTATATTCGGAACACTTCCTACACATATTTTCCTATATACTATTGTGGGCAAAAAATAATAAGACTTTTTAAGCAAGTCGTGAGCAAGTGTTTTTGATTGGTACAAATTATTCAAAGAGGGTCGAGAACGCGTTGACGACGAACCACATCCAGGACAGCCATCAACATTACGTCCAACACGTCAATAAAATAAAAGAATTGGTGCTTGAGACTCGACGATTAACAGTCAGAGATCTTACTGTTGTCGTTGGAATATCGGAAAGATCAGTGAAAACCATTTGGGCCTACGAAAGCACCATTGGTTACAAAATCACTAAATTTTTTCGAAAAACAACGGCGCATAATATCTGTGAAACAATACTTTTCGAGTACCAGGATGTCATAAAACGTATTATAACTGGCGATGGGTCTTGGATCTATGCTTACGACCTGAAAACAGACGATCAATTAGCCGAATATGGAGGCTAAGGCGAGCCGAAGCTGAAAAAACACGTGAAAGCAGGTCAAAAATCAAGATTATCGAGATGTTTGTAAAAAGTAGCCGGAAATATGAGCCGACAACTCTTGGTCTCTGAACCATGATAATCCACCGTCGCATATTGCATTGATTCTTCGGGATTTAACTACGTGTGACTTCTGGCTATTCAGCAAACTCAAACAACCGATCCGGGGAAAACGCTTTGAGGCATTGAAGACTGTTCCGTAAATTGAGTTTTAAAACGGTTTCGAGGATTAGACCGGTGTTGGCACCAGTGCATTGGGATCAAGGGACATTACTTTGAGGGGGACGATATACATAGATTTTCAAGAACAAATTAAGAATTTTAAAATTTATGCACAAAGTCTTACTATTTTTTGCTCATATTAATGTAGTATAAAAGCCGTTTCATATTTGTATTAATTTGAGGTCAATTTACTGCTAGCAACACTATGTTTTGTTGTCACAGTTGACACGTGTATCCGAAAAAAAGTGTTTACACACCTATGAACATATCAATGTGTGTGCTTTCTTCCGCGTTCCACCGCAAGCGTTGCTCTCATTTCATCCCTGCTCACCACTGAGTACTTATGAAAATACGAAATTCACCACAGCCACTTTTCTCCACACAAACTAAATATAGCGCGCGCTTGTTGCAGCCGCTTCGAAAGTCCTTCAGTGGGCTTTCAGTGTTTTCTCCTTCACATAAATGTGTCCGCATTCAAGGTTTATGCGGCAGAAAAAAGCATACAACTGTAATAAGAGAAAGTAAAAAAGCAACAAAAATAATTAAAGTAAAAGTAAAAATTAAAAAATTCATGGTAAAAAGCCGTAAAATAAAAATCAGTCGAAGAGTAAGGTAAAGAGCGGCAAAGCAAATGGAAAAGCGGACAAAACCAAAACGAAAAACGATTGCACAAACAACAGTTGACAGCGCATTCCAATGATTGGGTAGGCCTCACGCAAACCACCTCACATTCTCCCCACTTAAGCAAATTTGCTCGTGCCTGCACCAAACCGCCTCTATACTCCGAAGAACTATGATTTTATTGCTTACTTTTCGCATTTGGCGACGCGCCACCATTGTTGGTGCAGCTCATCATTGCTGCTCTCTGCTAAGTAGGAGTGGTGTGGGGTCTGGTGGTTGTGGTACCGGTATACAATATTGTTAGCTTGGTGTGGTGAATCGACCGGTTTGCACAATATTTGCTGACTGGTGGTTGGGAATGTCAAGGTTCTTTGTGAAATGTCTGAGTTTGTCGGTCGTTATTAAAGTGGGAAATGTGATGATGACGCCTTGCATTTAAAATGTCGCCGTTGCAATCAATGGCTGGCTTTCTGGAACTACATACCCACAAGCTGTGTAGAGAAAACTTGCGAGCGTTTAAGCAGCAATTGTGAATTGACGCAATTTCCTTCTGGGGTGAAACTAAAGATATTGCAGGCGAGTGAGGTTAGGTTCGTTTAAGGAACACAACTAGTGCGAAATTTAAGAAAGGAAAGGAAAGGTATTTTCATAGTTCGGTAGGTTATACCTTTAAAATAACATGCTGAAATAACTTACGATATCTCAAACAGTTTTTGATTTACAACCTCCTGAGTGTAGCCCCTTAGTTCTGTCAGTTCCATCAGTTTATTTCTGAAAGATGCATTTTTCGAATTTGCCTGAGTGATGATTAGGATAGAAATGATCCGATCATTATCATTTTTCTGGTTGTTTTATATATAGTTCTCAGTACAAAGAATTACCAGCTTTTTCATCAGATCAAAAATCGCATTTCAGCATACTAAGAAAGACCAGAATTGTGGGTAAAACTCAACTTTCTTTTTAAACGCGGCCATTTGCCATTTTACTCATTGTACGGACAATACCTCACACTAGTGAATTGTTTTTTAGGTTACATCCTCGTATGAATAAATGCATGTATGGAAATTTATTGCAATTGGCGCAACGAACGCGCTCGTTCGCATTTCGTAACGAATTTGATTTGTGTAAACGAACGCTTGAGTGCAGCTATTAACTCCGAGTGCAGTTGAAATCGCTAAAGCGGATGTATGTGTGTTCACATCGTGTTTATTTTCAAGGACAGCCGACGTGAACTTTTATCCTTGCCCCCTACTGGCAATGACAATGAGTCGTTTGAGGCACACATTAAATACAAAAGGAAAATCTTAGCGCAAGGATTTAGAATTTAATTACATGAAAGTCGACTATTAAAGTTGTAGAAGCTGGCCGACAAGGGGAATGTTCGAAAATTTTAAGAAAAGGTGGGTCGAAGGTTTCAAGACCGGAGCATACTCTTGTAACACCCAAGTGGCGGATGTTCAAAGCATGCTGAAGTTATGAAAGCAATACTTCTCCAGCCTGCTGAACGACAGTGAAAGTGTAACATTTGGAGATGGTGAACCCGATTCCTCACTCGATGACGATGAAATAGATTTTCCATTGCCCGACTATAATGAGGTTCGAATAGCAATTACCCGTCTAAAGAATAACAAAGCGGCGGAGGCCGATGGATTGCCGGCCAAGCTATTAAAACACGCGGCGAAGAGCTGATAAGGAGCATGCATTAGCTTCTGTGTAGATTGGAACTTAAGTATGCTTTGTCTAATCCGCAAAAGGGAGACCCTATTATCTGCGCTTCCTCAACATTGCCAAAAAACGTATTGTGTGAAAGATTAAAGCATACCGTCAACAAACTGATTGGACCTTATCAGTGTGGCTTTAGGCCAAGAAAATCAACAACTGACCAGATATTCACCATGTGCCAAATCTTAGAAAAGACCCATGAAAAAAAGATCGACACACACAACGTCTTCGTCAGTTACAAAGCTGCTTTTGGCAGCACGAAAAAGAGCTGCTTTTATGCTGCTGTGTCTGAATTAGGTATTTCCGCAAAACTAATACGGCTATGTAAGCTATCGTTGGGCCATACCAAAAGTTATGTCAGAATCGAGAAGGACCTCTCCGAGCCGTTCGATACCAAACGAGGTTTCAGACAAGGTGACTCCCCATTAAGCGATTTTTTACAATTTAGTGCTAGAGCAAATAATTCAAGCAGCAAAGCTGAATCGGGAAGGTACAATATTCTACAACAGTGTACAGCTGCTGGCGGATTTTAAAATTTTGTATATTTTATAATGAGATGTTCAAGTAGTCATATAGATAGATCGTTAAGTGACCAATGTGAAGATAGGGACAACTAGTGGCCCCAGCTCGATCTCTGAAAGGAAAACTCGTGTCAATTGGTCGTTTATGAAATCGTGACAAATGATGAAACGTGGATTTACGTGAATCCAACAAAAGTTGTACGCACACGAAGCACTTCCAAGCAAGTGGTTGCCTGTTTTTTTTTTTTTTTGAACAACAGGACATATCTCAACCACAACACGATAACAACGTCCAACAGTCAATTTTAAGTGGTACACAAACATTTGTTTGCAAGTTGTCTTACCAAAATTTGGGAAAACCAACCGCCAAAGACGGACCACTCTTTACCACGATAATAGTCCAGTCATTATAGTAAGTTCACCTCGGAATTCGATATACCCATTTATATGTCTGTAAATACGTGTATAGGGTATACCATATGTAGGTTTTGAGACAACTTTAGGGTGTAAATATACAAGTATTTACAGACATATAAATGGCTATATCGAATTCCGAGATTCTTACCTAATTTAAGCTTAAATGACTGGACTATAATGCGAGCTCTCAAACATCGACTGAAACAATTGCATTTTTGATCGCTCAAAACATCGATAAGATGAGTCATTATTCACCGTATAGTCCTGCGGTCGGACTGAATGACTTCCTTTTATTTCCGTTCATAAAAGACAAACTAATAGGTCAACGTTTTTGTACACCCGATGAGGCGATTGAAGTGCTTCGAAAATTAGATCTTAATGGACAATAATTTGAAAAACAATAACGCGATGTAAAACCCGCTACCTCTACGAAACCACAACGTCAATATTGACATTTATCGTTTTAAAATTGTCTAAGAATTTTTCAATAGAGCCTAAAACGAAACATTAAAGAGCAAAACTAAAATGGCTCGTCACCTAACCAACTTCATTAAAATAAACAAATCTAAGCTTATTTTCAGTCTGAAACATCAAATCATTTCTGATGACATTTCGTGTGACAGCTTTAATTCCAAGCCTATATATATTCATCGCTTCAATTGCTAGAAGAAGAGCGCTATTTTTGTTCCTTAATGCTTTTACACTGAAGGATATTGCGGCAACCTTTGATTTTGACTTTGAGTCTCATTGACCTGCATTTAATCAAAGCAAGAGAGCGAAAGTTGGTACAAAACAATCACTCACAATATTTGAAAATATGCCAAATCTAAGTGATTGCCGTTTAGACCACGAGTGTACATAAAAATTTCCACATGGATACATGTTCACATTCCACAGCAGGTCCTAGAGGAAATTGAGAAAAACTAACAAGTCGATTAAAATTCGCTCTTCAAAGGATGGGTATAGGAGGAAGCGGTGCAGGATTACTTTGACCTTTGCTTCTTTCTTCACTCTTTTCTTGACTCTGTTTCAATTTGGTAAGCGTGTGGCGGTCATCATATTTTTTATCAACTGTTTATGTCATCCATGGAAAGAAACACATTATTTCTGTAGGTCCTATTTGTTTTTCTAGACTCATCCAGCTGAAATGAATGGAATATTTCCTTTTTGTTGAATTGGATCTCTTGACAACTTAAGCCAAAAGTGCAGTGCATGGACTTTCAGTAAAAGCAAGAAACAATATATTTTCTCAGTAAAAATATTCGGGGTCCTCGAGAACCGAATCTGCAAATTTAACTATGAAGATCAGCTGTGGAAACCAAATCCAACATCCCGTGAAGTAAAATGCTTTTCCGCTTCATTGATTTTGTCGAAATTTTCACATTTCCTACTGGGTCTATGAGTCGCAAACATATTTCGATTAGTTTTCTTCGTGTTTGAGTGAGGAAATTGTTGGCTTTCGTTTGCAATTAGGTGACCAAACTTGCGCCAATTCTTACCTCCTTGAAATGTTTTTAATGTTTCTCAGCATGATTTTGGATAACAAATTTCATGGCATACTTGTATATTTGGAAACTAACCAATAATTTGCTTGCCTATAAACTTGAGTGCAATCGCTTAATGAATATGCGGTGAGTGCAACGGTTGCTTGCATGTTCCCACAGAGGCTCTATGGGTACATTAGGACTAATTTTAAAGGATTTTTAACAATTTAAAGTAACTTTATATTTTAAAGTGATGAGCTGACATCCTAAAGCTGATATTTCAAATACCATCGAGACTGTATAGCGGATGACTAATTAATTTCAACAGAAGAAAATCTCTGCGTACGCACATCGGATCTACTCTGCATATCCTCGAACAGGCCAGAGCAATATTTTCACGCCGTGATATTAATACTATTCCCGCAAAACTAATACGGCTGTGTAAACTGACGTGGAACAATACCAAAAGCTTCGTCAGGATCGGGAAGGATATCTCAGAGCCATTCGATACCAAACGAGGTTTCAGACAAGGCGGCTATCTATCGTCCAACTTCTTCAATCTACTCCTGGAGAAAATAACTGAAGCTGAAGTGTGGAAAAAAGAAGGTAAAATCTTCTACGAGAGTGTACAACGACTGGCTTACACCGATGATATTGATATCATTGGCCATATTGACAATCTCGCCATTATTTTTGCTTTCGTCAGGTAGGTTAAAGAAGCGAAGCAAATGGGTCTGATAGTGAAAGAGAGAAGACGAAATATCCCCTGTTATCAAATACACAGTCATCGCATTCGCGACTTCACTGTTGACAGTTATAACCTCGACGACGTAGATAATTTCTTCTATCTTGGAACCAGCATTAACATCAACAACAACGTTAGCCTCGAAATCCAAGAAGAATGACTCTTGCCAATAGGTGCTATTTCGGACTGAGTAGGCAATTGAGAAGTAAAGTTCTCTCTCGACGAAGAAAGACCAAATTCTACAAGTCACTCATCATCCCCGTCCTGCTATATGGTGCAGAGCTATGGACGGTGACGACTGACGAAAAAGGCATAGATAAATTGATACGAAACTCTTTGATACGAGGGAGAGAGCTCTCAAAACTCGCATTTTTTATAACATTTGCCAATGATGCCACTACTGAAAAATATTTAATTGGGCATTTTATAAATAACTTTGGGGTATTTTGAGTTTTCGACACTAACACTGAGGTATGCAAATAGCGCGTTAACCATATTATTTTTGGGTGCTTGGTTCCCCAGTAGGCCATTATCACAAATATATATAAATAATTTTACAAATTGCCGACATCTAATTCTACAGAATTTCAACAACGTACTAATTTTGGCAGTTCGTTTTAGCGCTATTCTTCTGGCATCCCGCCTTTTTCACTAACTGCTGATTGACGGGACCCTGATTGTGTTTTGTTGCCAGCTCAGAAAAAAGATCAGGGTCCGCTGTCAGCTGACAAGCGAGAGAGTTTATCTATGAGAAAAGTTCTCAAAAGATTTATGGTTCTTTTGCGCATGGTGAATATCGCAGTCGATGGAACGATGAGGTGATGTACGACCGCATTGACATGGTTCAGGGAATTAAGAGTCAGTGGCTACGCTGGCTAGATCATATAGTCCGAATGGATAAAAGCACTCCGGATCTGAGAGTATTCGACGCAGGACCCGCCGGGGGAAACAGAGGAACGGGAAGACCTCCGATGGAAAGACCAGGTGGTAAAGGACCTGGCTACACTTGGAATTTCCTATTGACGCGACAAACAGTGAAAAGGAAAATCGACTGACGCTTGCCGTTGACGACGTTGTAAACTCGGCTATAACCGCATAAGCGGTATCTACGCGAATAAAGAAGAAGAAGACATTCATAGACCAAAATGGATCCGATGAAAGCAAAATTGCCCATGATTGACTGTTACCGTATCAGGGTCGTAAACACTATTCAGCCTTTTAGCTTGCATTTTCACTTTAATCGAAGTAAAACTGATAAATTGAACGTAATTTTCTTTTGCCGGTGTCCATCTTGTTCTCTTATTTGTTGCGAGCAAGTGTTTTTGCTTGGTACAAATTATTCAAAGAGGCTCGAGACGCGTTGACGACGAACCACGTCCAGCACGACTATCAACATCAACTGATGATCAACTCGTCAATAAAACAAAGAAATTGGTGGTTGAGAATCGATGAAATGATGATTAACAGTCAGAGATCTTACTGACATCGAAGGAATATCGGAAGGTTCAGTGAAAACCATTTTGAAAAATTGTTTTTGTGTAAGAAAAGTGAAAACACGATTGGTTCCAAATGTGAAATAATGCTTTCTGACTACCAGGATATCATGAGACGAGTTTTACTGGTGATGAATCTTGAAGCTTGTATGTTTATGACCCGGAAACAGACGATCACTCGGCCGAATATCGTAGCAAAGCTGAGCTGAAGCCGAAAAACCACGACAAAGCAGGGCAAAAATCGTGAGTTTTCGCCAAAGCTTCAACGAGCTCTGTATGACTTCTGGGCATTCAGAAAACTCAAATGACCGCTCTGAGGAAACTGTTTTGAGTCAATTGAATCCGTTAGACGTGAATCACTACGCGAATTGAAGGTTACTCCGGAAATTTCCTTTAACAACTGTTTCAAGGATTGGGAAAAATGTTGGCACAAGTGTATTGGGGCTCAGGGGGATTCATTTGAAGGGGACGACATAAATTTCAAGAATAATTTTTTAAAATTATGAACAAAGTCTTACTATTTTCTGCTTATAGTAGTACATTCCAAAAATATGCAATTAAAAATAAATTCCTTTCATACATTAATTAAATAAATTTATTCGCTTGTTCTGTGTTATTTTGAGTGTAATTTCAATATCTTGCTTTTTCTGCTGAACTATGTAACTATGTCATTAGGTATAATATTTATATTAATATCGATTAAAAATACTTATGTTAAACATATGCTGCAATTAATATACTCAAATATGCCAATATTTCAATTTTAATTAATATTTATTTTAATGAGACCTAATTTTAGAATTACCAGTAATTCGTTAGTACTAGACTACATACCATACATATATATTCTATTTATTGGGGGTTTGAAATTCGCCGAAATATTATCATAGGGGGTGAAAAATAATCGATAACTTATATAACGCAATCTCCTTAACGCATGACTGTGATGATGTTGTTTATAGGTTAGTTTGTGTTTTGTTTTTTGTTCTTGTTTTTAGTTCAAAAGAAACTTATCAGCTATAGCTAACAATTATATATTTTATATTACATACTCGCACATAACGGTTAATTCTGCTTTCATTAACAATAAATATGAGGTTGTGAGGCCTATAATTAAAACACTTAACTAAACTGGAAAATATATCTAAAAAAAATAACATAATAAAATGAAATAATAAAAATTAAAACTCATGCGAATATGAATCAGCGATTCTCTCTATTTCCCTATGCTTAACTAAAGTGTCTAAAAATTTAAAACTCATAGCCACATGCTTAAGTCCATGTTTTGGGTAAACTAAAGGGTCCCAGACGCTTGTGTTCATCCACCGCACGCACCGCAAAGTAGTAACGTTGACCCTCTTGGAACTGCGTCAGCGTGACGGCCATGGGCAGTAACATCGCTTTCACATCGCCCACGTGGCGCCATGAATCAACCGCCGGCGGGCCCGATGTCTCTTGGTAGGCATAAATTTGATAGGTGACGCACTCGGCAAAACGCTCCATGGAATCCTCCATGGTCCAGGAGATTACAATGCCATTCTCCAGATTGCTAATGCGTATGGTGGGGCGTGGCGGTGGCAGCTTCCAGTTGGGATTGTAGGGTTGCGGCGGTGTGTTTGGCAGTGGCGCAGGGTGATTGTATTTGCGTACCGGTGCCGCTGTTGGCATATTCGCTGGCGTTATGTGTACGCGCGTAATGCTGGTGCCGGGCGGCGTGGTTATATTCGACATCAATGCACCGTTATTCGCTTTTGCCGGCGGTGGCTGACGCACATTCACCGCTGTCGAACGCACTGCTACCTGTGTATTATGTGGCATGCGCGTAAGCGGTGGCACTGCGCGCGCATTATTATTCAAGATCTGTGTGTTGGTGTTGACGCCCCGTTGCATAGGGGTCGTTGTCGCTGCAGCGCTGGCAACCTCATCCTCGTCGGTTAGATCAATGACAGCTTTCTCCTTCGGTTTGGCCGCCGCTATTGTCACACTGCCCACTGCGGGAGATGCCTGGTTCAATTGGTTCATGTAGTGATCTACGGACGCGTTAGGCGAGGCAGCCGTCGCTTCGACTGGACGTCGGAACTGTGTCTGCTGCGTGGGTAAGGGACCAACAGCATTAGTCTTTGGAGCCAATTTGCGTCTGTAGAATTATAAAATAAACAGTTTTTAGTATTTTTTCTCAGAATAAGTAATGGTTGGCAAATGGGAAAAACTCTTTAAAACTATACTTACATGTTATTTTGCGCCATCTGGCGCGCGGCGTATTGTTGTTGTTGCTGTTGTAAATGTTGTGCACGCACTTGGTCATTGGTGGGGAAGCGCACCAGCCGTTGCTGACCCGACGCCACACCCTTGTTCAATACACGAGGCAAGCCGGTGGCTTGCTGTGACGACGACGCCGCCGCCGCCGCAGGAGCTGTAGTTTGGGAACCTTGTGTTAAGGCTGTTTGCAAAACTCCAGGATTTATGCGATATGAGGGTGGGCGTGGTGTTGGCGACATACCGTTATCCACAGGGCGCTGTGGTGTTACCTTTTGTACACAACCGCGTCGCGCATTCATAGAGGCTGCCACCGCAGCTGAGGCCAGCGCCGAATTACCCGAGCGCGTTTCAGGCGTACTACTCGGTTGGCGCGGCGGCGAAGACGGTGGTGGCATTTGGCCACGTTGTGGTGATGTGGACACGTGGGTATTAGTAGTGGGTGGAACCGCGTCTGAGCCGCGCTTGTTCGGTACGTACACTTGTAGACCGACCGCACGTGTAATTTTGACGGGCATTATGAATTGTGAATTCTTTGTTTCGATATCTTTTAGCACACGATTGTGCACCATTTCCAAATCACGAAACTGTTTTGAGATTTCGGCGATTTTTGCTCGATGCGCTGTGATTTGTTTTTCTTGCTTGTCGATGGTTTCGCGCATTTCGGCGAACTCACTTTTGTGCACGATGGCTTCGACAACTTTCTGCAGCACCAACTCTTCCAAATCGGTTTTGGTGAGTTTGTCGAAGTTCTTGCGAAACCGCTTGAAGAAGTCCAAGCTTAATCTGGGTGCATCGCCGTTTGAGAGCTTGGGTGCTGGGTAGAGTGGAATTGGAATGTCTGAAGCTATAGCGCGAAGTTGAGGCAATACTTTCCCGAAATCGGTTTTTTCATCCACCAAACCCGATTTTGGCACTTTGCTTTCGGTTGCAAGCTTTTCATCTGCGGCCACACTACTTTCGTTCACATTCATTGTTTCTGTTTTTATAGCTTCCTCAATCGTAACAGACTCGTGTAATTTAGTCTTTTTATTTGCCACTTCCTCCGTCGCATCGGATGTTGATTCGTCTGCGCTCTTCTGTTCTAACTCGTCGTGCGTTCGCTTTGTGGCAACAGTTGTTGGCACACCCAACGATTTTTCACTGTTCTCACCGTCATTACTGTCCTCCGCAATCTTGATTACCTCAAACGGATCAAGTTTAGGTGCAGAATCGGTGGATTTATTGCTGCTACGCGACTCTTCATCGGCTTTTAAGCTCTCATCAGTCTCAAGACTCAAGCGTGAGCGTTTGTTCGGTGGCTCGGTTGCCTTCTCTTCACCAGCGGCACGACTTTCATCCTCCACTAACTCTATGCCGCCGCTACTCTCGGCATCGTCGGCGTCTTCTTCATTCTCCGGCTCATCCGCGGCATCGCCATCATCATCCCCAGTACTACCAGCTGTACCGACCTTGTCAATGGTTTGTGTTTCTTGTAACAAATTGCTGCTACTACTACAATTGCTATTTGTCTCATCGACAGCTTCCGAAGATTTAGATTTTGTTTCATCTTCCCTTTGTGGCGTGGGCGCTGATTTTTCACTTTCAAACTTGTCACAGGCATTGTCCGAGTTGTCTGACTGTAGCGCTGTTTTATCAGCCACGCTTTCGCCTTTTTCCGTTTTTTGTTCAATTGCAGTCTCGCCACTGTCTTTAGTTAATTTAGATTTTGTTTCATCGGTTGCACTCTCACTTTTACCAGTTTCAGACGCGATTGGCTTTTCTGTGGTGTCTGTGCTTTTTGCCCCTGTCAATGGCGTTTCGTCATCATCATCAAGCAATAGCACAACATCATCATCGTCGTCGACCTCCATTGATTGGACGGCTTGACCGTCAGCTTTTTTGTTTGCATCAACTTTGCTTTCCTTCGTTTCCTTCGCTTCCGACTTGCCCACAAAGAAAATAACGTCGTCATCGGAGTCGTCCGCCTCTTCCGATTTGCTTTTAGCGTTAATGCTTTCCAACTCGATAGCTATTGGGTCCGCCTCAGCAATAGAGCCATCGGCATTCATAGACTCTTTATCTTCAATGTCTCTTTTTTCCGCTGATGCTTTCTGTAATTCTTTAGCTTCCGTTTCCGTTTCGGCGTCTGCTATAACTTCCTGGTTTGATTTTTCAGCTGAGTCTTTTGCTGTAATGCCGGCACTTTTTTCTATAATCTCATCAATTACTTGTTTACAGTCTTTCTTTGTGCTCTCGCTCTCAGTGTGCTCCTTTTCTAACGCGTCTTTTGTATTATTAATTTTTTCTTTTCCATTTTCCACTTCCTCGTCTTTATCATTCTCTTCATTTATGCTAGCTTTTTCACTATTTGCATCCACTTTTTTATTTTCCTCTCCATCGATATCCTCAATGCTCTCATCATTTACATTTGATGTTTTGACATTATCGTTCCCATCATTAACTTCGGGCTTTTCAACACTCTTATCCTTCGTACTACCTGCTTCGGCATTTACAACTTTCGCCGCATCTTCCTTCTCCACTGATACTTGTTTTGACGTTTCTGTAGCTACATCTGCCTCAGCAGTGGCCGCACTCTTGCTCACTGCCTCATCTTTGTCCGAGGACGATGTCTCAATGCAATCTTCGAGATCATTAATTTTCGAAATTAACTTATCCAGATCATCGCCTGTATTGTCCAGACAAGCTGTTGCAGTCGTTGTACTATCCTCGACCTTATCAGCCTTTTTTTCATCAAGTACGGCGGCCGCTTTGGGCACCACCTCGGCCAGCAATTTATCAACTACATTTGCACCACTGTCATCATCATCGTCTTCACGCAGCAACGCCTCTTCCAATTCCGGATTGACAGCCTCATTTAAATCAATTAGTTCATCGAGATCCAGGCCATCGCCGGCATCGGCGAAACCATTTGAAACGTCACCGATTAAACCATTTTGTGGCAGATCTAAAAAGATTGGGGTGTTAAAAAGATGCATAACTGTAAATATTTATTTGAGATGGAGCTTGGAGTTGAGCACACATGACAACTATTATATTTGTACGCTGAACAGGGTTTAATATTAACACGACCCTACAAGAATGTGCCCGACCATCCGCAGATCTCGAAATAGTCTCTCAGTTTTTGAGATATTGATCTGAAATTTTGTGTACGTTCTTTTCTTTCTAAAAGACTGATAATTTGTCGGTACCGCGGATATCGGATCACTACTCAAGTCATTGCATGGAAAACTTTTTTATTTGACAAGGTATCACGTATTGTTTCATAGACTACTGTTAAATACAACTCTATAATCTTCGAACAAATTGTTCAGATCGGACCACTATAGTATATAGCTGCATAAACCAATCGATCGAAATCTAGACTAATATTTGTTAAATTTTTTATGCTGTAAAAATGCACCCCTGAAGGATATTATAGCTTCGATTCAACCGAAGTTAAGGTTTTTTTTGGTTTCTGTTATTGTTGTGGCGGCAGAAAACAGTCCTGAAGTAAATTCAAGGTGCCGAGTTGACTTGGACCGTATAAAAATCGGGTACGTTCCGGTTACTTAGGCCCAACTGTCGTGGGATCAGTTTTCTTGTTTCTCTAGCTCTTTGGCACTTCTTTTAAAGAAGTCGTAATTATGCGCAGTTCTTTTGTGCAACAATTTACTCAAAGTTCCATCAATTAAAACGCAATTACAACGCTCTATTTACCGTTTGTATTCAATAAATCACTTTTCAGTTTTGTTGTCTCCAATTCTGACATGACATCCAAGTCATCGGGCTTGCCATTACTACTCGCTGTTGCAAGCTTGTTAAAGTCGGTCGGTGCGCTCTGCTTAACTTCCATCATTTTGTGGCTTGTGGGTATAAGTATTTACTCTGAGTTATGCATTAAAGTTGTCTGAAAGCAGAAAAAATAAAATTATATTAAATAATTTGTGGGGGAGAAGGCATAAGAATATAGGTTTAAAGAAGGTTCGAGTAATTTACAACAAGGAATTTAAATTTTATGAGTAATTTCTGGTAATTAACACAAGTAAACTCACTGAGCGATAGATAAATAAATATCAAAGCAAAGTTAGAAAAATATACAAAAAAGTGGTTTATCGAGTTAGGCCTAGGTTGCAATTACGACTTAGTGACTCTTCAGTAACCCGACAGTGAAAGCCACATGCTATAATTAAGGAATACAACGAGAAAAGAACGAAAAAGAAAAAGTGCAATAAAAATTGCAAAAACAAAACGACGGTAAATCATAAAAATCAGATAGAAGACAACACAAGCGGCATAGACCAAAAGTATAGAATCAGCGGTGTTGTATGAAACACGCGAAAAGTCGACAAACACTGCAAAAAAAAGAGCGCAAAAGAGTAAACGCCAAACAAGAGCGTTATCGAGGGAGAGAGAGCGGCAGAGAGCATGTAAACAAAATGAGCGGCAAAATTAATACAAACAACAAACTATTTAAAGAAACTAAAAAAAAATTAAAAAAAAAACACAAAAATTATAAATATACATAAATATAAAAGTGTCGATTTCGAAAATTTAATTTTTTGACGACTTACAATTTAGAATACAACTTACGCTTCAAGTCCGTAAAATAGTTGTCTGCTAATGCTGTGATTCACGTACACTCTCATGCACACAGGCATACAAGAACACATAACAACAAACGCCCAGGCGCAACTTGCAACTGCTAGACACGAGTGAAACGAAAACACAACCGGACAATTTCACGTGATACAAAGAACTGAAAATGTAGCGAGCATAAAATTTTGAACGAACTGTCGTCTTTGCTTGAACACGATAGATAGATAGATAGCTCGTACGATTTCTCGTATGCCGATTAGCACCAGGTAGTTTTCGCTTTTTTTTTTGCTTCTCGGATCAAAGTAAAATAGGTCGAGGAGTGGACTAATACAATAAAACGAGCGGATGTTATCAAAAACACGCTGTACTAGGGGTCTAGGAAGTACTACGCGATTAAGCGATGATTTATAGGTTATGTGGCAGCAATATTCATTTATTTATGTATAGATGAATATATGATATAGCGACGGCACATATTTGTGAGATATGCACAAAGTTATGCAGAAGTGTCATAAAATAAGCAACAAAGTAACGGCGTAACATGTGGAACGTATGTGGATCTCAACTGCGTTTAGTCGCGCCGAAACGAGTGGTTTGGCAATGAAATGGTGGACTTAGGATGTACGCACAGATAGCTCGCAGACGAAACACTACTAATGCTGGAGGCAATATGTATAATTACATAATACATACATATAATATAGATACATACATACATATTAAAATATAGTTAGATGCATACATACATATTTAAATACAGTTAGATGCATACATACACACGTGCTGGAAAATTATGCAAAAATTGACTTCATGTCTGAGAAATGCGCGATATTACACAATTAATTTAGTTCGGCTGATGACAGCTACAGCAACGCGAAAGCTGTTTTACACCAAAGCACCACTAAAATAAAGCTTTTTCGACTAGCACAAAGCTTTCTACTCAAATCAGCAGAAAGAAATTAGGATTTAATGAACGTCACATTTAATTAAAAAAACTCAAGCAAACATTTTATAATATTGAAAACGAAAAATTAAAGCATAAATGAAAGCAAAAGCGGAGTAAAGAAATTATAACCTAAAAAATACAAAAAAGTAGAAAAAAGTTCAATTTGTTTGAGTGGTAATGGTTTTCCTCAAATATAACTGAAATAACTATTTAAAAACTCTATTTAGATACATAAAAACCCGGCTGATTTAGTTAAAGCTTACAGTACAACACATAGAAGTGAATGCTCCCCGACACCCAGCGCCAAAACAACAGTTATTGGCTATACCGGTGGCGCCTCAGCAACAGCAACACAAAATTTGCACAGCAAACCTGCGGCTAAGCTAAAGAGTTACATATGTTGCACAAATGCATTTGCCGCAACTACAACAAACACACTTAAACAACAAATATCAACACATAAGAGAACATGCAAGTAAACACACACATACGATCTACACCAAACCTCTGCAGCATGTGGACGCTAACTTCAGACGACAATTCAAACTTTTTAACCGATTTTTGGGCACTTCCAGCAAGCATAAGATGCCACAGATTTATAACTGGGTCCATAAGTCGCAGAGATATGTAAGTACTGGCAGATTATTGAAGCTGTCACAAGGGAACAAGGGAGCTTTCATTAAGCATATGCGCCTTTCAAATGCTCGGACTTGAGAAATCAAGAAAAACCGCTTATAAAGTGTGGAATACTTCAAGAATTTATAGTCGGTATAGTAACTTTACAGTTGTAGATATTAACAGACCATACATACACACACAAACATAGTGTGTAGTTAACAAACAGTCCGAAAGCCACGAACGAAAACGAACTTAGCGCAGCTGGAGTTGTGTGAGTGAGATAGTGATTTACGGCGACATTTTAAATGAGGAGTCAAAAGTCAAGTTAAATACAAAAAAAATATGTCAAACGGAACACAAATAATTAAAATTAGACAAAAATTATTAATTTTACAAAATACAAATATTTTATTATTTTGCTTTGCAGTTACTTCCAGACTATTTTTTCGCCTAAGAAATTGCTACCAAATAAATAAAAAGCTGTCATTTTCATAAAATACGTTGTTTTATATATTTAATGTTAATTTATGGAAAACCATGTAGCGTAGAAAAATTTTGCCAGACCGAAAAGCGACAAAGTTGTCAAGCAAGCAAAACCAATGCACGAGCACCCAGAGAGCCAATCGAAATATGTAAGACAACCAGAGCCGAAACAGCTCGTTCGTACGAAAAACATACACATACTTATATAAATAGATGGTTCGGTGACGAGTGGATCCAAGGTAGAAGGGGTGAAAGTATAAACATTGTATGCACGCGAATCGGTTGGAAGTAGCTGTGTATACGGTCGACGATTTTGTAAAATCGATTCAAGATTTATGATGAAAAATTCTATTTAATGATAAATTAAATAAAATTTTATTTAATTTAAATTTTTTTCGAAAGAATTAAACTAAAAATTGTCGCCAAATTAAATTTTGTATAAATAGATAAATTAACTATTTTAAATAAATACATAAATTAGCTAATATTGGTCTAGACTTGTTTTTACATATGTATATACATATGTATGTATGTACATATATAACTCATAAATACCTTTGAAGAAAAGTTCAAAAATTCCTCTAAATGTAAGCTCAAGGCAAGATTCCAGTTCTTATTCATCAAAGAAATTTTTACAGTTATGTATCTCAAACGTACACCAGCATTGCAGCTTAGAGAGCGCTGCTAGCGAAACACTAACAAAACCGAAGAGCACAAGTAAGCTACCAAAGGATCTCTGCATTAGCGCCAAAGCTGTTTGTTCGTGTGTATTTCAGCACAATGTACTTCAATAGTGCGTACGAAATAACAGCAACATATGGCAGTGTAGACACTCACTCCGAACTTCCACACATTAACAGTGGTGTGCAAAAATATAGCAACACATTGTACTATGCAGAGTATTATATACTATATCGAAGATTATTAAAACAAGAAACGAAAACTTCGGTTGCACCGAAGCTATAATACCCTTCACAGTTTCAAAAAAAAATCTACCACAGATTGATTCCGATTGTTCAGGTATATACTATATTGGTCCGATCTGCAAAATTTCTTCGGAGATTCTATTATTGCCTTAGAATATCAATCTTGCCAAACTTCGCGAAGATATCTCATAAAATGAAAGAGTTTTCCATGCAAGCACCAATCGTTCGGTTTGTATGGGAGAAAAGAACGGATGCAAAATTTCAGTTAGATATCTTAAGACCTGAAGCACTAATTCGGGTATATACCGACAGACAGACCGACGGACATGGCTAAATCGATTCAGCTCGTCATGCTGATCATTTAGATATAGGTATATTTTATGGGGTCTCCGACGTTTCCTTCTGTGTTTTACTTCGTTGAATACCTTATGTTATTCTTCTTACTAATGTCCGATATAGTTTTGTAGACATCCATTCAATGTTTGGTGCTTGATGGAATCCAAGTATTCTGTGTCAGTTCTGCGATAGGGCTGGGCAATTACAGATAAAGTGGAAATCTGTGTCCTTATTCCCTACTATTTCGCTGCCGAGGCAATGTTGGTGAGGCGATGTTGTAGTAGGGCATACCCATTTTGGATGTTGGCATGTTCTCCAAATGGCCAATGCCCTGTTATATTGCATTTTCTTATATTTCTATTATTATTATTGAGCTCTCTCCTGATCGATCCTAGCGGGTTTGGTATTAGCTCTGCCTCGGATTCGTTTAGGAAAGCTCTTGCCTTTGCCAAATCGTCTGCTTTTCGTTGTCGAAAAGGTGCTTCTAGTAAGCTCAGTGCTTTCTTGCAGTTAAAGACTATGCTGGAATTAGTCGTGGGCGACGACAGGGCCAGAAGAACCACCTGGCTAACCGTGTAGAGTATATTGCTGCTTTATGTATCCGCTCGTATTTATTCAACAGAGCTTTGGAAGCCTTCTTTATGCCCAGTACTTTCGCTTGGGAGATGCTAGCCGAGTTCGGTTGACGGATAGAGAGAGAAATGTCCAGATCAACGGAATATACCCCGTGTCTACTCCGCAGTCCATTTTGGATTCGTCGGTATAGACTTGAATAGTATCTTCCTCCCCTATTATGCCCCTTCTCCATTCTCGTCCAGAGGGTATTCTCACCTGGAAGTATCTACTAAAATCCAGCATTAGGAGAATGTAGTGTGATTCCGACTAACAATTCAAATAAATTTTGACATAGTAAGTTCTTGACCGTGTAACTGCAGCATTACAGAAGAAACCGTGCCAAATTTCGAGAAGATATCTCGTGAAATTAAAAAGTGTTCCATTTAAGACCTTTATTATTTCCCTAAATAACCATAAACATTTTTATTCAATTCTGTATACTATTACGACCGACTTTTGACACAGGATTTTGAATGAAATTTGAAATGTCTACTTATTCCAGAATATTTTAGTCGAAAAACCTTCGAAATTTTTTGTTTTCTCTCACTCTCTTTCTCTCTCTCTCTCACTTATAACCGACGTTGTGAGCTAGCTTAACGTTCTCTTAACCTTCTCAAGATCATTGATAGGAATGTGATAAATGTTGATCAACATGCTCAGGCAAATTTACATCCTTAGAAATCGATTTTTACGCATACAATATTTCAACAAACCAAGAAAGTTCACACACATGCATTTCTATAATGAATATAGCAACAACGCTGCCAATTAATAATGCACGACTGTAGTCGCACATGTCCATATATTATATCTACAGATAGGAACGACAAAATAGGTGTGGCCAGGGTGCAATTTGCAAATATGTAATATAGATATATCATACAGATTTGTATAAAGAAAAGTTAGATTAAAAAAAGTTCCTACGCTTCTTGATAGTTGATAAGGATGTTATTAATATTCAAGCAATAAAAGCAGAAACAAATTTGAATTCGTATACCCCTTGCATTAGTGGGAAGTGTAAACATAATATTACATTGAATAAAATGCGAAAAATATCTCGGAAATGGTGAGGACGGACGAACAATATTACTGAGAGCATAACACACAAACTAACTCACCACTATGCGCCAATATGTAGATACACAAAATTGTGGTATCTCTGGCAAGGCAAGCAATACTTTATATGCGTTTTGGGTATCTGGTAGGCAGCTGAGGCCAACCCAAATCATAAAATTGCGTATATCACGTGTGTATAGCCAAAACTGTCTCTGCATTATAATATAACTGTATGTATGTATGTATGCGTGGGCTCATATTGGGTTCCACATCAAACCAAGATGGATGTGCTTATAAATAGTCGGACCAAACAATGCTAAATTTCTTAAAGCAAACATTTTAGAGAAAATAACCGAAAAAGAAACTTCCATACGGGTGACACTTTAAAATCACCAGCTTCGTTGCGTAAGAATTCTGCCGCAAAACCTGTTGGCTGGAGCGCAAGCCAAACAAAAACAACAAACGACAATAGCTTTAGGGGGAATAGCGCAAAGAAACGACGCAAACCCAACGTGCGAGTTATTGAATGAATGGACTTATAGCGCGACTTGTGATTTTTTGTTGTTATTGTTTCTTCAAAAATAAAATTTGTATCTTAAAAAGAAATTAAAACAAGCGAGATACTGAAGGCATTGGAACTATAGCTTTACGACCGATAACTGACGGCGTGATTGACCAGCGCCAGTGGGCACGGCAGATGTGCGTTACCGCCTGTGCATATGCGTGTGTGTGCATGTGCATATAAAAGAGCACACGAGAGCGTACAAAGAGCGCGGCATTTAATTGCCTGCTCAAGCAAATAAAGAGAGTGAAACAAAGCACTAGTAGAGGCACATACAAAGATGAGTTACGTACATATTTTTTATGAACTAAAATTGGGAAAATTATTTAATTAAACAATTTTAGGTAATTTACTATTTAAACGGTTATAAAATGGTTAGTTTTTGTCAATTTTAATTTTTTTACAATAAAATACTGACACTTAAAAAAATTTAAAAAAAATTATAATGAAAAATTATGAAAAGATGTTGCCATCTCGATAATTATACTTTTTTTTGTATAAGTATAAAAAAAAAATATGATAAAAACATTAAAAAATATATCAAAAGATGTTGCCACCTCGACAATTATTTTTTTTGCGCAAGTTTGAGTACAATATACATATCTGCTTATACATACATAATTATGTATGTATATGTGTATATGCATAACACCAACCCGATTGTGTATGTATACCGTGACGACCTGCACACGCACACGAAAGTAACTAAAGATAACCCACCGATGTCCAACTCAGACTCAATTCAAGCCCTTTCCGCTCGACGAAATTTCCAAAGTGCTCTATATTTTTACGTAAATTTTGAAATCTTCTTCACTAGGGCGCACCTTTTGCACAATTGTAGAATTATTAAGAAATGTATTTGTATGTACAGTTGTGTTGGTTACAAACCAACAGACGAACAACCTGAAAGCATATCAGAGAGTAAGAGAGCACTGAACTCACAAGCGGAGAGTAATTAAGAGAATTAGAGAAGTAGGTGACATCACTATTCTATTTTATAGTTACGATTTTTATAAAAATTCTTGGATTGATAGAAAATTTTAACCAGGATAACCGTGGAAAATTATTTCACGTGTAATAATGGGAATGCCAGAGCAAGATGCTAAAGATAAGTAGACAGCAGCAAGCAGATAAGCGCGCAAACAGCTGTCTGGCTACAATGTGGTTATGCACGAAGATGGCGAAAAGCGTGCAAATCACCCAGACGGGTCAAATGTTGAAATATTTTTGTTCATACTTTCAGGAAGACAACATTTTCCAAAATCTTCTAGTTTGAATGCTAGAAATTCAGGTACGCAGCTGAATAGCAAAACACCTCAGGGACACGTAAGACGGACTAGCTGGCAGATTGAAGCGTAGTGTACGTTCTTATTGAAAAGCAAGCAAGCGAAAGTGTGCGGCTAGAATTTTGTGGGTGAATTAAATGTTATTAAAACGCATACCAGAAGTTCGGGTGATAATTTTAGAAAAAACATATTTTTCAACAAAACAGAGAGTGTATTGAGTTTCATAAAAAAAATTATTATGTATATAGTTAAGGACATTTGCATACGTCGTAAGTCGTAACTTTTCGGCAGTAATTCAGTTAGTCGGTTAAAATACGACATTTCGTCGAACTAAATTACCGAGTTATAAACCAAAAACGGAAAACAGGCAAAGTCCAAAGCAATAATCACGGGTATGGTAGATTGCAGCGTATATACACAAACAACCATTGACAGAATCCGAAAAGCGTTGGTATACTCGTATAAAAGCAGAAAGAAGAGCACCGGCTCTTGCCTGCTCAAAACAGCGCTGAATAATCGGTGACAACAAATGTGTATGAATGCGATGGAATGATATGAGAAAAATATATATAAATATATATGTATGTACAGAGGTGTAGGCACGCATATAGACATTTTTCAGAGGGAATTATATCCAACGGATTAAAAGAAATAACCCGATATTCATAACCGATATATGAAATACATACATACATATATTACATGTAAAAGTTAGTTGCATTTGAGCTATTAATAAAAATCATAGTAGTTTAACCAACAAATAACAATATGACAGAGTCGCTTTTTGGTTAACGACTCGTCGTTTCCCCGTTTAGCGAAAATGTATGGAAAAAAACCGAACGCGAATAAAGCAAGCATATAAGAGCAGCCGAATGTTGGGTTGACGACAAAATAAAAATAATATTAAAATTACTATGAATATGCATATATTTATTTAATGTGTAGATATTTAATGTTTGAGTTCATCTTCTACTTTCGCTATGAGGATTGTCCGAATTTTCGGATATCAGAGGCAGTTCATGTCAGTTTGTAAATATAGACATAAACACGTCTTGAAAACACTTATGTAAGCGAATACATACTCCAAAAACATATCAAAATATATATCATGCAATTTGTGTAAATATCATTAAAGGTACTAGATATGTGCCTATAACACCGTCCCGCCCCGCAATATTTGCTCTAAGTATAAAATGCTATGTATAGTATGTATGTATACTGGCAGTTATAGTATTCTCTAAGTATAATAAATGAAGACTATACAGCTAAGTGTATCAATACGGCAATAGGGTCAAAAATTAAGATATTCGGTCTTGGACTAAACCCCTGACATTTTACATCAAAGTTTTACATACACGAAGTAAATTTATAATGTGCAAATGTATGTCTGTCCCAATACGTCGCTTGGCTTCTCTTGACAGTACATAATACAAAGTTACGCCACATGTAAGCGAAATGTACGATGTCGCGACACGAGCGCCGATGGCAGCCATATTGGTTTCGGTCGAAAATTATTAAGCGTAAATTTAGTTTGTTTAATTTAACGCACATATCCATTAGTATATGGCCATATCTATGCTTATTTATTGCTTTTATTATAAATCAGAAATTTATTTCATATTCAAACTGGTATTTTCAAAAATTTTCCCATTCGACCCGATCTTAATGCCATCATAGCACTTATAACCGTAATTCTTACGGTAGTATCGAAATCGGTTCAGATTTAAGCACGGCATTATCTTTCGCCAACGGTTTCATTTCTCTTTGCTATATTTCTGTATGTATCGTGGAGTGCTCTTCGATATCTGCTGGTATAGCATTATTTGCATAGATGTATGTGTGCTTGTGCATATGTATATAGAGCTTGTTCGCATTTTCTCGCTCTGCTTCTATTTTTCTGCCTCTATAATATCGATTGCAGAAATTTTTGAGGTTATGTTTCTCGTAATCGTGGTAAATTACGTAGATATATTTTATCCTGATTACATTCTATATACAATCTGTTTTCAAATGTGTTGATAGTTGCAAATGGTCAAAATTTCGGATCTTATTTTTATTGATCGCTTCATCTCCCGCATACATTTTTAATGTGTGCAATATTTGCTGTGGATTACTGGAACCAATTAAGGTTTTCCTATAGGCATAAATATTTCATTTATCCATAGAATCGGTTAGCTCAAGCTTCTTAATAAATGACGAAAAGGAATTTCAGCATATATTTTGCTAGGGCGATTCTTACCTCAAGCCATGTACCTCATTCCTATTAGGGTTGCCAAGCAATTTGGCACCCCATTTTGGTAACACAATGTAAGCAATTTTATTGGATTGATAATAACAAATTTTGTTGAATTAAACTAAAAACTAAACTAAAACTATTAAACCAAACTAAACATTTTAAGAAGTAATACGTCTAGAAAATAAAAGGCTTTTTTGCAAAGAATAGCGCATTTATTCACCTATTAAGAGATCATAGACCGGATATGCGATCATTGATGACACATAAATCATATAAATACATCATATAGAGTTAGATAATAAGCAATATTTTAAAATCACAATACTAATTAAAATTATTTTAAAATCTATAAATAACACTAAATAAGAAATGTTCATTGATGTTGTTAATAAAAATACAAGTGTTAATTTTTGGCAACTCTACTGTATATGTAGAGAATATAATTTGCAATTAAATAATAGTGAAATTAAAGGCGGGAAGCTATAATAAGTTAGTAAATCGGAAATACTATAGCAAACAATATAACCCAAGATAATAGTAGCTGTTGTAAATTAGAAACAAACTCACTCTGAAGGGAAAATTCTATATCCAATGTAACAAAAATTCATAACAATCTCACTTTAGTTATGTTTCTGCAATATAATTTCAGAAGAATTGGATACAATTTATTTATTGCGTTATTTCACTATTAGTAGGCTTTTTTGCAATAATTGTTTATTTTTCAATCGAATTTAATTTTTCCTTAACTGACATTCGACCGTCCGCAATCACACACCTTTAGAGTAGCATTCACAAACAACAATTATTCTGGGTTTGTTTAATAGTACAGGCAGGCAAGTGACAGCTGTCAGGCGAATGTGCCGAACACCTTGCAGGGTTGTAAATCCACAAGAAAGTCAAAACGTCAAAACTATACCAACAATGTCCTAATATTAATAATAATTTTAAGCGTATATTTTAGCGAATCAAAGCAGTCAAGACATTTTTGACTCACAAAACAAAAATCCAGTTAAAACTCATATTACAAACCACAAACCATTCATAAAAGCGTTTAAAAAGTGCAAATTTTCAAACTGCAAAAAATAGCACTCCAGCACTTTTGTTGAGCAGCAGCTCTGGCTGTGTATCAAAACAAACCGCCGAACAGCTGTTGCTTGAAGAATTTATTACTAGGAAAAAAGACAAAATGTTGAGGTTATCGTAATTACATAGTGCAGAGCAAAAAGTAATTTGCAAAATGAGTATTTTATTACATATCACCGTAAATTCAACCGCTAACATTTTTCGGACAAGCACCTGTCGTTTGCTACATCGTACACCATTTCTTTCGCAAAACCTAAAGCAGCCGGTTACTCATAAAGCACTATCATTATTAAATAAACCTACAATTCTTGTGAGAACACCGGCGTGTAATCACTCCTCGCCCGCTTTTAATGTGAATACAAATGTTTCGAAGGATGTGGTGCTTTTCAAATACGAGAACCCAAAATATTACAATGTCTTGAACATCTTTGGATTGTGTCAATTTGTATTTTGGACTTACCTGTCGCATTTTGCGTTTACAACCCTTAAAGATGCGCCCGTGCAGGAAATACCTGGCGAAGAGCTAGCCTGGTATCAAAAAATAAATTTAGGCGAAAACAAATACAGAAACGGCATCACAACAATCTCCTTCTTAATAGGTTGTATAGCTAATTACATTGCTGTGTTAAGTGTAAACTAACTATATATGTTTGTAGGCTATGGTATTCTGTGTGCCACCTGGTTATTCACTTTGCGTTCGGTGCGTTATCTCATACTTCGTAAAGGTGGAAAAGATGTTGCGTTTGTTACCTATGGTCCATTTAATAGAAACCGTATAATGACCGTGCCACTGAAATGTATTTCTGCACAGGAATCTCGAGAAACAGCACGCAATCAATTGCCTATCAAAGTGAAAAATCGTGCACTATATTATGTACTTGATATGCGTGGAGAGTTCCGAAATCCTCAACTATTTGATTTTACAGCAGGTTTAAAACGTAAGGTTGATTGAAATAAATTGACTGGCACTGTTATTTTTTAGTTAATATAAAGTGTTTATTTACTCATATTTAAGCCTTAGTTAATAAAATATGTTATGCATATTTGAATCCTATTTACTTAAAAACGAACTTATCAAGGTACAGGCATCATATAGGTATCAAAATTAGTAAACTGGTTCAGGTTGTTGTGTGATCAGCAAACCGAAACGTTTTTTGATGGTCAAACGATGACGGGAGTATTTATCTTCCGGCGAGAAACGTGCTGGGTGAGCAGAGATTGTTGGCTGTCTATCTTCAGTGCGTTTCTAAAAGAAAAATGTATATCTTGATTATTATACTCAATTCAAACTTAAGAAAATTAAATTTACCTTCAGCGTGTAAACGCGTTCTCCTTTTTCGTTTAAAGTGTACATCAGATACATTTTGGCTTTTAGTTTTTAACAAAACAATTGAAATAAAGTTATTGATCACACGTGTTTTCCGTTGCTTCTAAAAAACCCGAATGTCAATTAAGGAATGTCAAACAATTTTGTTTTACTATCTTTCTTAAACGTCAAAATGAAAAGTAGTCAATTGTGAATAGTAATAGGAACAGCTGTTGATAAATAGTATGTTACCACCTTCCTTAAATAAGTTCTTTTCATAAAACTATCTCAGTAGATCGAATAATAGTAAAATATTATAACTTATTTAAATACAGATTTTTATTTAATATCTAAGTTATTTTAATAAGTTTAAGTTTTATGCATACAAATGGTTTAAGAAAATGTTTTATCTTCACCAAATCGCTACTCTGGTAGCCTCTTTAAACGAGAAGAAGAAGATGCACAATAATTTTCTTTGTTATGGACGAAGCGATTCCTATCAGAAAAATAATAACTTGCACAGAAAATTAAATTTGGTCGAGACTTTCGAAAAAATAAAGTACTACAACAAATTTTCTACTATAGTGACTGACAAGTATTTGCATACCTAAATAGTGTTAAAGAAATTAGGATGGTTTTGAAGCAAATCTGAACAAAAGGGGCGGTGTACAATAAAGTGAGTGGAAGTAGGGAGTAATGGTTTGCAATTTGCAAATCGATTAGTATTTGTGGAAAACTGAATTAAAAATGTGAATTTAAATTATAACCAATAGCAATGTTTAGAAATAAAATCAAATCGGCTAAAGATGTTCTTTTCGGGCAATAACGTGGAGATTCACATACATAATTGTAGGACGCAAACTAACTATATGTGGGAAAGCAGCTGTCGAAGACATTGAATGTGGGGCTGATTAAAAGGTAAATAAAAAAAATTGTACGGAAAAGTTTTCGGTGAATATTTTAATAAAAAATAACATTTAATGGAACAATTGGATACCTCGTACATACATGTACTATAGTGGTCTAAAAGATCAAAGTTAAGGAAAGTATACGTATTATTCAGAGTAAAGGAAAAACATCTTATCTCTTAAAAATGTATTACTAATGTATTCATTTTATTCATATACACATGTATGCACGTATATAATTGTATGATATGTTGGTTTGTTGTCTTAGTTTAATAATATTTCTTAATGTCGATAATTAAGTTTTCTTAATTAAATTTTATAGGTTCAATAATGCGATTAAAAATATTCCGCCATGCTAAAGCCTTCCATGACATCTCTAATATATCAGCACGTTTGCTAACATCGAAATTACGACCTATAAGTGAACGCAAAAAAGTTTACATTAAAATGTTGGCAACCAAGTGAATTAAAGCTTATCGAAAGTGTAGCGATGGAATCATTATATGAATATACCAGTGATGGCGAGATTTGCACTAGTTAAAAGCGGCACCGCAGAGCGACTTTATCAAATAGCTACATCCATACGTGTACTCCCGCCAAAGTGGTACATCAGCAAATAAGTTTGTGATATTTTCGTCTATTACACATAAGTACGATTCAAATCGAGTAAAGTAATATAAAACAAAACAAAATCGACAAATACAACCAAAAACAGATACAAATATAAAAAATTAAATAACGACGCCGTATTTCAACATAAATATACTCTATATCGAAGTTAATCAAGTACTTTACAAATATAAACAACATCGATCAGTAGCCACCGTTCAACTTTACCTATAAGTACACGCGCCTCTTAGGTTCATTTATACCTATAACCTCGCCACCACCGTCAACACGTCTACCATTCAGCTTGTAATGTTGTCCGACGCTGATGACACCGATGAGTTGGACACCATTGCCGATGTTATGGGTTTACGCTCACTAAATGGCCTCAATACATTTCGTGAAATGTGGTATCACATATTCCTTTGGGCGCTCTTCTCCTCCATTTTCATACACACGTGCGCGGCTTTGGTTGCTTTTGTGACCCTGCGCAAACATAAATTCGGACGCTTCTTTTCTATACTAATTCTAGTAATGGGATTTTTATCGCCTGCCATGAGTGGCATAGTAAGTAGCGCAGTGATAGCATTCGTGCATCGAGCCTCCAGCCTGCCAATGTCGCCAATATATGCAATGGTGTGGGGTGTAGGCCAAACGATAGTGTCGGCGTGCTTAGGTTTTACACGAATTTTGGCTACACTATAGAAATGTGGCGGGCGCTTAAAACGGGGGATGTATGGCAAAGTGAGTGAATGACTGACAGACGGACAGTTCCAAATACACATACAGACATACACGTAAAGTCTTAGTGATAATCGCATAGAGTTTAAGTAAAACATAATTATTACGATTGTAAAAAATATTAAAATAATAATGTATATTTATAGTAACAAGATTACCAGTCCATAAATGTTCATATAATGATAATTTATATTCTACATGTGTTTATGTAATAAGTTTTCTAACAAAAATATGTTTTAGTTATCCATTATTCTCTTTATATCTATATATACATAACATCTGCTTTAGTTTAATATTTGCTTTATTGACTATTTATCGAAATTATATACACCAACAAACAAATAAATTAAATAAATCATAAATACAAGTATTCGCCAAAGCATTCATTCATTTAAAGGAAGAACACTTTACATGCATCATTAGTCAGTAAGCGAAATATGGTGATTCATGAGCACATGCAAACGTTGTAAAAATTAGAACTAAATTAATTACTCACTACTCATACTGAAATATAACGTACATATATAATTGGGCTTTTAAATTATAATCAAATACTAAAAACTACCGGAATGAAACCCATGCCATGCTACATGCCAACGAACTTAATTTTAACTGTCTAAAAATTTGTACAAATTTTCGGCCAATTAGTGTTATATAAATATTTCCTTAAAATGCTAGAAAAAAACTAAAATATATAAAACTTCACTTATGACAAAAATATTGGAACGTAGCTTAATGTTTGCATTTACATAACTGTTAATTACATTTCAAGTCAAGCGGTTGGCTCACATATCAAGTTAAAATTATCTCACAATACATTTTTATTTGGACAGGTTTCAGTAATTTAAACAAATCGGCGAACTAAACCATTTTCGCATATTACTGATTTTAGAAATAGTGATGACTTTCCGAATTAAATACGTGTTCATGAAATTCTTAATTTGATTTTTAAAAATCAGTTGGAAATTATTTCCTTATGTTTAGTGATTATCTTTCAATTTATTCGTTTGTCGCGTACTTTTCCTGTGTATGTATCTATGATTTCTTGAACAATATCGATTCACATTTGCCAAATAGAAAAGAAATGGCATGTCCAAAAAAAAAGTAAGAACAATCACAATATTCGCTAAGATTTTAAAACTCAATTAATATCGAAATATGTGTACGTAAACTCCATAGAACTGTTATTTTATTCTTTATAAAATTTCGTAATTGACAAAAATAATAACAATTAAAAACATTTATAATTCGGATGATTTAATTAATGCGGGCAAACGCTTAGGGACAAAAGTAAAAAAAAAATCTTAAAAACAAAATTTTGTTGGCGAACCGTCGTGTCCACAGCGTTTTGAATGTACAATTTGTCAAATTACTTAAGCAAATATATACATAACTACAAAAATTATAGAAAAAAAATTAGTGAATATTGTATAACAAAATTACGGAATATGAAAATATGTGATTTTTAATTATAACTGAATAACAAATACTATTAGCAATTGTGCATAATTAACCAAATAATATTCTAATTTACGATATTATATTTAATAATTATACTTATAAATATTTAGTGCTAGGCCTCACATTAGACCATATAAAATTGATGAAGAAATGACTAATAAAACACATAAACATATATTGAAAAAAGCCTAATTTATGTATAATAATAATATATAACGTTAAGGAATAAACAATAAACAAGTGGTAAAAAATATTATATAATCCATTGTTCTAATGTATAACTTAATCGAAGTAAAATTTTCTATAATTGCAAAATTGGTGTATAAATATTCTCAATTAGTGCTCGTGCATGCAAATATCCCACTTTTCGTAAAAACTTGCAAATTTTGTGATTAAATAATTGCATTGGGATCTCTGCTGTTATACAGCATATGTAACTTTCCGCTCAATACCTGTCCAATACGCCTATCCGCTTGCAATGGTTGTGGGCCACCGCGATTGATCTTCAAATCGGCCATAACCTTTTTCTCCTCATCTGCATCCCGTTCATATGCGTCCAAAAGTTTTTTGGGGCATGGATATTGTGCGATTATAGTCTCAGCTACCTCCAAGGTTACTAAAGGCAAACGATTTAAATGTTGTTGCCAAAGACGCCCTAAACCGTTTGTACCCACGACACGTACACATTGTTTCTTATCGTTGGCTAGGAATTTTTTAAAAGTGCCCAAAGTTTCGGCTTTCTGTTGCTTGAATGGCGCTTCCGCTATGGCTTTTGTGAAACGACGTAAGGTAGCAGCAACTTCACTAGACACTGGTGTTACTTGTATTGTGGCTATTTGATGTAAGACTTGTAAATCTATGAGCACAGAATTTGTAGTGTTTGATTCCGCATTTTTATTTCGATCTGCTAATAAGGCTATAGTGTGTTGCATATCTGGAAAATTATTTTCCATATTCTTCGCTATTTCAGTCGCTGTTGTGTTCTTAAGATCTTGTTTAGTAAAAAATTGCACAACTTGATTTTCCGATTCCCACTTTGCGCTCAGCGGCGAATCTAAACATTCATTTGGCAGCAATTCCCGCTGACCCGATTGACGTTCCCAAATGATACAAAATTTAGACGGTAAATCGCGTACTGCATATTTTATTTGTAGTTGTTCGATTTCTAATTTTAATTCACAACCAAGTCCCTGAATACTTGAATTTAGTATACTGCTGTCCAAAACCATGCGTACATATTTCTGGCATTCGCCAGGTTTGATACGCTTTTGCTGATCTCGAATTGCCTTTTTCTGTAATTTGTCGGCTTTCGTGTCCATTTCTTTTGATTGTTGTTTGAATGCAATATATCTTTGTTTTTCAAAACATTACCGCCTTCGTAATTATTTAAAAAATATTTGTTTTAACAAAAGTGACAGTTAAATGCGACGCTCAGCGACATCTGTGATGAACAAATAATATCGTTTGTCAAAAGTAGTGATTGTCATATACTTTTTTATTCAACAATCTTTTATACAACTGTAAAAGAAGTAAATAAGCCTTGACACATACACAATTTCTTCAATTTTGATATATTTATTTTTTTTTGCCTAAAGCGTATTGTTACTGAGTCAATGAAAACTATAATTCTTTGTGCTGCACGTATGACATTAATGTTATTTAATTAAATTTACTCAAATAGTGGCAACCCTCACTTTAGACACCAGCTGGTAATTGCTCACAATGCTGCGCTGACAACCGAAGAGAAGTTTAAAGCGGAATAGAAATGAAAAAGTGATTTTTCGAAAGACACATATGTACATATAAACTTAAATTTGCAGCTAACGTCGTGGAGTATTAATTGAAATTATTTTATAAACTTTATTGCAAGCAGGAATTCGCAAAATGAACCCCGAAGTGGTAAGTATTTTTTCTGTGTATTTGAGAACATATTTAATTAAGTACGTGATTGCTCTTAGGAATTACATGATAGTGATGAAAGTGACAGTGATTTCTGTCCGGAAAAAGAAGCCGGCATTGAAGTTTCTGAAGAGGCTTCTAGTGAAATTTCTAGTTGTAGTGATGAAGAGGGCAGTAACTCCAAAAATACAATAAAAAAATCAACTCGTAAAAATTCCGATAGCGCAAAGAAACAATTGAAAAAGGTGAAAAGTCGGAAACGTGCACGTGCCCAAGACGAGGCACATTCGAGTGATACGGATGATGAGTGTGCGACAACTGCCGATTCAGAGCGCAAGCGTAACACGCGACAAACAGATGCTGCAAAGCGACTACATAGTAGTAAAGAAAAGGACACTTTGGAATCGGAGGAAGAGGATAAATCTAGATCTGATGCACTCTGGGCAGATTTCCTTAGCGATGTGAAACCGAAAAATGCCGAATCTAAAATAAAAACTAAAACACAAGCAACCGTAAATGGTGCATCAACAGCCAGTGTGACTAATGGATTTAATAGTCCAAAAAAGTCTGTAGTTAAAAGTGAAGAAAAATCTACCTCTGACGAAAAGCAAGCCGAAACGAAAAAACCTGATAAGGTTACTGTGACTGAAATTCTAGATTTTGCGGGAGAAGAAGTGCGTGTAGAAAAAGTTGTTAACGCTGACAGCGTTAAAGAAAACAAAGAGACAGTGAAACGCCCTGCAGCAGGCACGTCTGCATTGAGAGCCGGTTTGCCAGTAGGCTTAAAAAGACCAATGGCAGGTGGCAGCAGCGCTGGCGGTTTAGGCTCCATACTTAACCAGATCGGTAAAAAGAAGAAAATATCAGTACTAGAGAAGTCGCAATTAGACTGGAAGAGCTTCAAACAGAATGAAGGTATTGAAGAAGAGTTGCAAACATTCAACAAAGGCAAAGATGGGTATGTGTTTTTTATTTTTTGTTTGAATGAAATATTTATAATTACTTATAATATGCACTTTCAGCTACTTGGAGCGCCAGGATTTTCTACAACGCACCGATTTACGACAGTTTGAAATTGAGAAAAATCTGCGCCAATCACGGCGCAACAACTAAGTCCTACCATAGTTTTATAATTTATTATAATTAATATTAAAAATTTATGTGACACATTCTGATCTAGTTATGTAATTATTTAAATACATAAGTAACTGGTAAACTATAAAGCTACATTTATAATCATAAAACATATTTGCTGATGTTCAAATTGACCACTTGATAACCGCCTATTGTATTCTATATATAATAAATATATGTAATATGAAAACAATAAATACAGCACGTGTAAGAAATTACAAAAACCAGAAGTAAACGCTTATTAGTATATACCAGCAGCTATATTCTGATATAATTGGTTTGTCTATATATCGGCAACTAACAAGAATAGCATTATATAATGATAGGGAGATCAATATCAAAAAATACTATTAATGTATGTGGGATTATCAAATAAAGTGACATTTAGCCAGAGACGTAAGCATTTTCTTTTAATCAATATTCTGGAAAATTCCATTCGTCTCCGAAAAAAATTTGGTTTGTAAACCTAAATTTTTTGTATTAAATAATATTTTTTTTTTATAATAAATATGCTTCACTCTAGTCCGAGCGGGCGATCTTCGCGACGAGTTCAAGTTTGCTGCTTAAGTCTTTCATGTCAACATTAAAATCGAAGCGAAAATCGGAGTTGGAAAACTATTTTCAATTTCAAAAAGCGACGAAGTGGAGCTCTTTAATTTCGTACTCTTAAGCGAAGAGCGACTTAATATTTTTGCTGCGACGCCGCTCTGAACCAGCCAGTAATTAATGTAAAGAAGCGCTTAAAACAGCTTGGCGTTGCAATGTGTGTGCATGTATGTGTTTGTAGCGAAAAATTCAGCGCTCCATGCCTTCGCTCGACTTCAAGTGACTGATTACGAGTTGTAAGTTGGGCTCGCGGCGGCCAAAATGAGCTTTGCCGATCAACGCTGGCTATTACTGTTACTTGGCCAAAACCTTGCCGACATTATCAATGCGCATTCAGTTAGTTTTCGACTGTTGGCGCGTTTACGACGTTTTACCACGGACGGCCCGTTGTTGTGTTGCGCGAACGTAAGCAGGATTTTGTGAAATAAAAACACGAGCGAAAAGAAGTCTTCAATCGCTTCTTTCATTAATAATGATCCGCTGTTGTTTGCTTCGATAACAAATTACTGTTATGTTATTTGGCGTTTTTGCTCGCTACAAAGCGTTTGCTGTTGATAACAAGTGAAGCGTGAAAAAGTGACAACAGTTCCGTTGGGTTTCCCTTTCTTCGGTGGCGCTACTCGCTACATGTTAAAAAGCAAGCAAACAGAGCAAAGAAATTGTTAGAAACTTGCGGAAACTAAGAAAAAAATTAACAACAACAACAAGCAGTTGCATGAATCTGCAGGCGCTTAACTGTTTGGTGTTCAAGTTGGTTCACACACACATATATATATTTTAATTAAAAAATATGAAATAAAATTTTGATTTAAAATTACCGTTATAGCTCTGTGATTTTTTTTAATTTGTTGCAAAATTTCCAAATAATAATTTCGCTTGTTTTAAAATTTTAATTGTGCAACGCCAGTGGTGAAAGTGTGTTGTCGCAATCAAAAAAATAAACGCCTTGATCTGTACATGCATGCATAAATATTCGCACACACACACGTGCATATGTATATGAAGCGCCAAAAAAGTATATTTGAGTCAAAATAAAGTTAAAACAAATGTATAAAGTAGTCAGTGACCGTTTTGAAAGCCTTCAACGAAAAGTGAAGCTGTGTTGCAACTTCTGGTCGCGCTGTGTTGCAAGCGAATCGCGGTGAGTGCTGCGCATGGTACATACATAACTGCTATTTAAGGAAAAACAGGACGTTAACTTCCGACAACAGCGGCTGCACGACAGACCAGATCAGAGCACGCGACCGAATAGAAAGGAAGAAACTTGTTCGACGCGGAACGGGTGCGAAGGAAAAATTCAAAAAATAAACACAAATAATTTGAGGAAAATCCCGCGAGGTAGGAGGAAATGTAAGCTGAAAAAAAATAATTAATTCAATGAAAATTAAGAAATGCAGGGAAAATTAAATTAAAATAAATAAAAAAAAACAAAAAAAAAATAAAAATGGAGTAAATTAATAAAAATAAATAAATAGTATAAAAAATATAATAAAAAAAAAATAAATTATTAAAATATTACTTGAGTTGTTAGATTACCAATTTTCATAAAAGAAATTAATTAAATTAAAATAAAAAGAATAAATAAAGAATTTAAAATTGAATTAACCTAAAATAAAAAATTAGGCAAACCTAAATTAATTTAAGTTTAATTAAAACAATCAGACAAATTTGGTAAACATAAATTAAAAAAAATAACAGACAAATTTGGTAAACATAAATTAAAAAAAAATAAAAAAAATAAAATAAATAAAATAAATAAAATAAAATAAAATTTAATTACATTAAAATGAAAAATGAAGACCAGAGAAAAATTAACGTAAAAAAAAATTAATTAAATAAAAATAAGTAAAAAATTGAAAGCAAATAGTGTCAAAGTATTCAAATTTAAATTAAATTGAATTACTTTATTGTGGATAATAGTAAATAAAATATAAAGAAAGCAAAGTAAAAATAAACAAGTTTTATAAAATTATAGCAAAAAATCTAAAATAAAATAATGTCAATTGATTCATATTAATTCCTTTTAATAATCATTGGAATACCAACTCTCTTAAAAAAATTAATTCAATTAAATAAAAATAAAATAATGTCAAAAAAGAAATTCAAACAAAAAAAAAAAGGAAAAAAATTTAATTAAATTAAAAAAAAAAATAACATTAAAATTTAAAATAATAAAAAAAAATGTTTCAAAATTAAAGTAAATTAAGTAGTTTTATAGCTAATTTTAATAAACTAATATTTTATTAAACTTTAACATTAAAAAAATAATTTAATATAATGAAAATAAAATAAAATTAAGTTAAAAAAATTAAATGAAAATACATAAAAAATTAAATTAAATTAAACTAAATAAACAAAAGTAATTAATTTTTTTAACAAAATAATGTCAAATTATTTAAAATTTAACTAAATTGAACTATTTGAACACCACCAATTTTCGTAAAAATTAATTTTAATTAATGAAAATAAAATAAATAACATAAAATATAGCACACATATACAGATAAAATAATAAAATCCATAGAATGAAATAAAATAAATTAATTAAATTAAGTTAAAAAACTAATTGAAGTGCAAAAAAGTAAAAACAAAAATGAAAATTAGTAAAATAAAATAAAATTAAAATAAGTAAATTAAAATAATTAAAATTTTTTTAAATAAAATAATGTCAAATTATTCATAATGAAATTTAATTGAATTAATTGACCACCAATTTTCATAAATATTTATTTTATTTAATAAAAATAAAATAAATCAATTAAAATAATTAATAAATTTATTGAAATTTAATTTAATTTATTTATATCTGTATATATGTAAATATTTTTTTTTAAATAAAGATACGAGGAAATTGAATTAATTAAAATTAAATTATTTTAAATTTAGCTTACTAAAATAAAGTAAAGTTATTTATTTACTATGCAATTTTAATATTTTTTTACATTTTTTATCTGGTTTGGATTTTTTTTTTTATATTTTCATCTATTTTCAAAAGAAAGAAGAAGAATGTATACAAAATAAATTTTCTCTTTCACAACATTTTTTTTTGGAAATATGAGTTTGTCTCACTATTTTAACATTTTCAACCAAATACAAGTTTGTTTGTAAAAAGTAAGCGGTTTATTTAACAAATTTGGTTTAGTCACGTTGTAGCGTCAAAACTAAAATTACAACTGCAAGTGGGTTACTACACACAATTGCAATATAACACTAATGCAACTGTTGTTTTCTAAATACAAAAAGATTTTTCTATTTTTTATATATATGTATTTAAGTAGGTGTAAATGTATCATACACACACGCACACACATTTTCCCTCCGCATAAAAATCAAGTTTGCCTGCACACAAGTTTCAGCGAATTCAATTCAATTACTTAATTACCAGCATTATATTGGCGCATGTGACTGACCAAAGCCCAAAAGTGAAACACGCAAAAACCGAAACCGAAATCGAAAAAATGGAAAACACTTTGTAAACCAGATTTAAATTTTCCAAATCGATAGCGCCTTGCATGTGTGACCCACTAAGCGAGAGCGCGCCGCTCTCATGACGCGCGCTGATAGCTATTAAATGACGTTGGTCAACTGCGAAATTGGCACTCTTGTAACTGGAAGTACCAGCGCGCTTAACTTCCACTTGCAATGTTGCAAAATGCGAGAAATCACAGGCAAAGTGCCTTGTGACATTCACTGCGCTGCTGCAAGTGGATAATTATAAGTTGGCGATGTGGGCAAAGAAGTACTAAAAATGTGCTAAAATTGTTAATAAATGGCTTGAATTGTTACCAAAACACGCTTGAAAACAAAAAAATTATTTTCTGTCTGAAACTCTGTATATTTCGCACTCATTTTTGTTTTTGCTATTTTCGCATTCAATTTTGCACAAGCCCTGCATATTATTACACTGTCGTCTCTACAGAAAATAATTCGAAGTTGCTTAAAGGCATGGAAAATTTGTACAACAACAAGTGCTGTTATGCAGATACATATGTATTTAACTCGCTATGAAGGGCCATTAAGGGCGATAATAAAAGACTTAAGCAGCGAACTTGTTTCAGTTCTCCTTTAGTACATTCATAACCTCAACCTGTTCCGGCGGCTATCGCCAAAAGCAGTTTATAAATTGGCAAAATGGCTAGATAGGAATATTTTTTAATGAGAAGCCGACAGTTGTAAGCTCAAGGTCGTCCACTGAACTCAGTCGTTGGTTCGAGATAATATAAAGAGAGTGATTAAAATGAAGTGACGAGTTGATGGAAAACCATTTTTATTTTGCAAAAATAACAAAAACAAGCAATTTAATAAGTTTAATGTAATTATAAAAAAAATCTTTAAGCAAAAAAATTTTCATTAAAACTTTTGTAATGAATGTCTGTCGAGAGTTAGGGTCGGAAAGTAATTTTGGCATGGAATATGCCATTTTTAAACATTTTTTTATTTAAAAATATGTAAATTTTAATAAATTTGATTTAATGTTCATTTTTGAATATTTTTTGATTTAAAAAATATTAAAATTTTATTACTTTCCTTTACAATTTCTTGAAAAAAAAAATATTTCAAACTTGTATATATGAAAATTTTCAAAATAATGAACCTTGATATACTCAAACCCTGAAAACAATAAATATTTTGAAAGTTATATAACCCATACTCCACACCAACATGTGCTTACATTCTTACGCACTTACATATTACTTACAAGTATATATATACATATATAGTAAATTTTTACAGCGACCTCCGTTGAACTACAAACTCACTGTCACAAATCCATCATCAAACTATTCAACAGCAGAAAATCGCCTTACAAAAATAAATTTCATCTAATTTTTCTCAAAGAAACCTGATTTCGTTTCAAATGCGCATCTCATTGACAACACTTTGGTATCATCATCATCATCGGTCTTGTTTAGCCAATTGTGGTCAAGGTCAGAGGCGTTAATGTCGCAGGGCGGTGAACTATCGCTTTTATCGCTCTGACGAGCAGTCACAAAAGCAACGGCTAATTGCCCAAAGACTGCATTAAGTACAATTACAACGCTCAAGTACAGTTGAGCTGTAAACGCAAAATAGCGGTACTTAAGTCAACAATTGAAAGTGAGGTTGAAGAAGGTGGTTGGCAATTTTGTATGAATGAAGTTTAATGATGTTTAGCTTTTTGACTGCCTACATTTTGTTTATTAAAATGCGTGACGAAATTTATTTCTGTCATACAAAAATTACTCGATGTGGTTTAGTACGAGTAAGGTATACCGGCACACGTCTGGATATCAACGCCACAGTCGCGGCGAGGCATTAAACGAATAGGTGGTGGCTAATAGCCTCCACATTCTGAACGAGGCGAGTGAGTGGTGTACGTTCGATCAGGCAGCATCTAGGGTGTTCGATGTTAGGTGGATGGTTAAATGAGGGTGGAGATTGAGTGATCATAATTTGATTCAAATTATGGTTACTCCTCAACGCCCTTGGTATGAGAGTCCATTGCGGTGACAGCATACCTCTGGTATTGATTGGAACCAATGCGGACTGTCTGCTAGGGAAATTGGGATGTGGACAAGCAAATTGCTCGTATTTCTGTAGAGTAGTTTGGGGGGTGAATGATACATAGAGTTCTAAGGAAGTGTGAAAGTTTCATGCTTGGGAAAATCAAGTGGTGCATGCGTGACTTAACCTCGAAGAGGAGGACTGTCTGGCGATTGAGGCGAAAGTTTCAATGCGCTCGACGGTCCAATTCTGACAAGCTGTCACAGGTTGAATTAAGTTGTGCTTTGAGAGAATATAAGAAAATGTTGGTCAAAATTAAAGAAGAGGAGTGGAAGAGGTTTGTCAGAGAAAATAGGAACGAATAGGAATGTCGTAAAAGGAGGGATATCACCTCTCTCCGCATAGGTGACACTCTGTTATCGTCGTTGTTATGATGTTGTCATACAAAAATTGCTTTCGCTCTTTTTGTTACTAAATTAGTTTGGTTTTCTATTATTTTATTAATTTTTGTTGTTTGTTCATTTTATTTGCAATTTTAGTTTGTATTTGAACTTAAATTTTAATTTAAAACTTAACTTTAATTTAATATTATTTTCAATTTTAGCTTTAACTTCAATAATTATTTTAATTCTTTTTTCATTATTTTTCTTAATTTTAATTTTAATTATAATTTGAAATTAATTTAATTTAATTCTAAATTTCAATTTTAATTTCATTCTTAATTTTAAATTTTAATTGAGTTTGATTTTAATTTTAATTGAAATTTGAATTTAATTACATATATAACTTTAATTTGTACTAAATTTCTTCATAATTTTAGTTTCAATATTTTTCTTTTCATAATCTTAATTATAATTTAAGCTTTAATTTTATTAATAATTTTGATGTTAATTTGAATTCTTATTTAACTTTTTTATTTTTCTTTGAAATTAATTTTAATTTAGTTGTTAATTTAAGTTTAAATTTTAGTTCTAACCGTAATTTTAATTTGAATTAAATTTTCATTTCAATTTCATATTTAAGTTTAATTACCACCTAAATTAAATTAAATTTTTTTCTTTACACAATTTAAATTTCAAATTTGAATTTTAGTTTTAACTTTAATTATATTCAAAATTTTATTATTAATTTTAATTATAATTTAATTATATTTATTAATTTGAATTTAATTTATAAATTAAAATTATTTTTATTCTTAGTTTAAATTTTCATTTTATAATCAATATTAATTTAAATTTTAGTTTTAACTTTAACTTTAACTTTAATTTTAATTTTAATCTTAATTTTAATTTTTTTAATTTTCTTTTCAATTTAAATTTTTTTAATTTTCAATTTAATTAAATTTTCAATATTTATATAACATGAATTGAATTTTCATTATTTTTTCTGACATAATTTAAATTTCAACTTTATTTTTAATTTATTCTCAATTTTCATAATTTCCACTAATAATCTGTAAAGTTTTCGCCTCATATAATTACTTATAGTTTTACTATTTTCGTTGTCAAATTTTATTTTTCAAATACGCCGCCAAATTAATGCCTTCAACTATAAACATTTCGAAATATTATGGACACCCCATCAGCACATAACTTACCTTCTAAAGTTTTTTTGACAACCAAAAATATAATTAAATACATATATAAAAAGTAAAGAGTTACAAATAGAAATATTGATGTGTCTATTACCACACCTGCAGCCTTCATGCATTCACACACGTACGCATACACACACAATGGAAGTGGTTATGTATGTAAATCCACAACATTTTGTTGTCAAACAAGGAATGCATAAACATTTTTGCACATGCAACAACATCCATCAGCATATTACAGTTGTTGTTGTTGTCTCTTGGCTAGCTACAACTACATGTGTACGTTATTGATTGCCGACATTGCTTGCGCATGCATGTTGTTGTTGTACAATAATAACTCATCTCTATGCCAAAGGCTTGCGAAGCGCGCCAAGCAAACGCTAATGATACTGTTATATTACGAATATAAGTATGTATTTTGTATTGTGTTTGCGTTTTGTTGTTGTGCATTTGCGTAGTTTTGCGCATAAAATTCTCATTTCTTTTGGTTTTGTTGCCAATTTCATTCAACTGCTTGCTTCACTCGACTATTCACTGCTTGTACACTCATCAATGTTTGTGTGTGTGTATGCGTGTGTGAGTGTAGGTGTGTGTACCTATGCTGTCTTTTACACGATGACGCTTTTTATGAAATTTGCACTTCCTTTTTGCATTTCAATGCTTTTGCTGTTCATGGCATCACTTGATTCCGCAATTTAATTGTTTCTCTTTGTTGTTAGTTTTTTTGTTTTCATTTACCGTTGCATTGTTATAAGTCACTTAGGGCGCATAACATTTGTTAAACGATTTTGATAAATTGATTAGATTTCGTGTGACACGCAAACAAAATTCATTGTCAGTGGAAGGCAATTGCTCAAATTAACAAATTATGATAAACAAAAATAAAGGCAAATACATGTACGTACATATATGTTATAGGTATGTTTGTACATACCATTACATGGCCAGTGCGCTTAACTCTCACGCCCTAAACAAAATATTTCCAAGAAAACACGAAGAAAATATTATTTATCTGTTCAATATTGAGGGCAAATGTCTTCGAAGGCCAATAAAAATGTAAGAAATTTAGAAAAAGATTACAAAATCACAAAATGGCAGAAAGCTATGTTTTTATTAAATATACAGGGTGGGCCATATAAAATTTTAAATTTAAAAAGTCAATAAAAAAAAACGGCTTGATATTTTTCAAAGGTCTAACATTTATTTAAAAGGTTGTTTTATGAAATTTATTTGTGGAAAACAATTTCGGACAAATGACCACCATGGCTGAGTTTACAGTAGCTTATCCGATTAACCCAATTTTGGTGTACTTTCTCGATGGTTTCAGGCCTTATGGCAGCTACAGCAGCTTGAATCTCGTACTTTAGATCTTGAAATGTTTATGGATGGTTGGCGTAACATTTATCTTTAACAGCTCCCCACAGAAAATAGTCCAACGGAGTTAAATCGCAGCTTCTGCGAGGCCAATTCGCATCACATCTTTTGCTGATCATGCGATTTTCGAAGATAGGACGTAAAAGATTGAGTGTAGCGTTTGCTGTATGGCACGTAACGCCGTCCTGCTGGAACCAAATGTTGTTCAAGTCTTCCTCTTTAATTTGCTTGAAGAAAAATTCGGTTAACATTACGCGATATCGCTCACGGTTTTCGAAGAAAATGGGCCGATGATTCCACCAGACAAAAATCCGCACCATACAGTGATTCGTGCTGGGTGCATTGGCGTCTCGACGATTACGCGCGGGTTTTCTATGCCCCAAATGCGATAATTCTGCTTGTTAACGTAACCATCGAGGTGGAAATGAGCCTCATCCGAAAAGATGATTTTTCGGTAAAATTGACCATCCTCGGTCAAACGAACTTTGGAAAAAGTTTTCAATATTTCCCAGTTTTCTTCTGGTGAATAGCAACCCATTGCGTAAATTTTAGACTTTTTACTGAATATCTGTCACTTTCCGAATGGTATTTGACGTTTCCAATGTCGAAATATAGATAATTTAAATTGAAACCGTTAGATGGCCCACCCGTTATTATTATGTTAATGAGAAATTAGTAAGAGTTTTTTGTGATTATGATACTTCTTACTTGCATAGATAGGTGATAGCTCCTTTTATCTCCAAGCCCCTGCTATTTGAGTTAATTTCATTAAGAGAGAAGAAGCGCAAGTTCAGTTGTTAAAAAAATTCAGAATTTTAAACAACGCCTGTCTGTGATTAAAATGTCCTGTCCCTCAGTTGAAGCGCTCTCAATTTGTCGGGGTATATCGACGTATTTCAAAAACGCAGGAAAAAGTATTCCTTTTTTTCTCCCGTTTCGTATGTGTTGAGTGAAGTTTGGGCGGTTAATATTTCTCTGCATTACGCTTCTATTGCTTTGTGTATTCTGTGGGAGTAATGCAGAGGAGTATTTGTTTGGATTAAACACAATTCATTAATTACTTTTTATGGTATCGAACTTACTCTGAGGCTTGTATGTTGCTTCCAGGAATAACTACCGCATTTGAGGCAGCAAAAATATCTCAAATATTTTGTATTTCTTCAATGAACCAGAGACTTCATATATGATAATTTTTGCCTAAAAACTCATAGCTTTCAAGGACAGAATTTCAAACTGATAAGGGTTGCTGAATTGCATAGCAGCAGATTGTTGTTGTTGGGCAAGCATCAATGACACGGTCCTTTCGCTTTTCGGCCCCTATGCCAACACTCTGTCTTATGTGATAATCTATATGGTTGCTTGGTTTGCTGACATGGTTAACCTTGGAATAGCTCGGCCGGTAATCCCTCGAACCCCGCTGCTATTTTGTCCTTCAGACGGGTAATGTCTATTCGAAACTCTTCATGGTCGGGCAATGGAAGGTCTGCTCCATCTCATGGTGTTATGCTTTCTATGCCATTCAGCTGGCTGAAAAAGTGTTCCCTATATCATTTCAGTATGCTCTGGCAATCAGTCACTAGATCACCTCTGGGTGTTCTTCATACTCAAGCAGTTCGGCCTTTTTCTTCTTCTGTCTGCAAATGCGTTCCTCTTCAAATCTCGGTATCTATCCCATCCCGCACGTGTTGTGGTCGATTGTAACGTTGCGAGGTAGGCAGTCTATTTTCTCTCCATTGTGACTCCATTGCACTCCTCTTAGTACCAGCTGTTCGTTTGCCTTTTCCGAAAAAAAGAGCTTCAAATGACGCTTCACAGTTTCCTTATACGAATGCTCTCAGAGAGTAGGAGTGCAAGTCGAGTAGAATATCATTCGGCTGTCTGTTGTGATTGCAGCTTTTCGACGTCGAACTTTCCTTGTGTTTGTTTACGTGCGATTTTTTTTCGGGCCCCGGCGAAGTCGAGCATTCTTAACCCATTTGGGGATGTTTCCTCGTGAAGGCTGAATTTACTGACTGTTATACCAAAGATACCTTCTTTGCCCACCCTGGCCTTAAAGTCGCCAAACACGATTAGACATCGTGGCGGGGCAGCTATAATAGGAACTCTCAGAAGACATCTTTAGTCACATCGTCCTTCTCTTCTTTCGGGGCGTGGGCGCAAATCAGCGATATATTGAAGAACCTCGCTTAGATGCGGATTGTGGCTAGACGTTCATTCACCGGAATGAATGATAGTACTCGGCGACGGAGTCTCTCTCCCACCACGAATCCCACACCAAACTTGCGCCCCTTTATATGGCCACTGTAGTTAATGTCGCAAGGACCTAATCGTCTCTTTCCTCACTTGAACTTCTACACATGACTCCATCCTCCGTGATCCAACATCTTATATCGAAAAATTTATACATATTTCTCTTGCAACATATATTGAGAGCTGCTTGTGGCGATGCCCGATTAGTGTTTCGCCTGAATTGGATTACACTGCCGATTGGCAAACAATTAAAATTGAAAAGTCTTCAGTGGCAGCGTTTCGCCCCGACGAACAAAGAAGGTATTCATGAAAAAATTAACATAGAAAGTTTTTTTGTCAACCATGGAGTTACAACTGACAACAACAACCAACAACCAACATTTTTGCGCTTAAATTTCTTTTCACTTAACATTTAAGCGCAAATTTCAATGTGATGTTTGACTGAACGCCGAATATTTTTGGCATTCTGCGCTTGCGCAGCGACATATACAGTGATGTTACAAACCAGAGGCCAAAAGAGTAAGCCTCACATACATATATATACACATATATTTAAGTTCATTTATACAGAAGTACATATGTATGTATATATAATACATCGCTGTACATACTTGTGCGCAAAGCTACTATACATGCGGGCAAAAAATTATAATAATAACAACAACAACACATAACAATTTTGGGCCGCAGCTGAAGAAAAAGGCGGAAAATGCAAAAACAGTGAACCCAAAAGTGACAAAGTCAGCAACGGCGCTGGCTACGATGTCACCGTTATGCAAATGTACAAGCCAAAAGCGTAGCGAGCCAGCGAGAGAGAGAAAGAGAGTAAAAAGATTATAAATGGAAATGTTAAAATAAATTTTATGGCGTCCACGCGAAATTGGCGCAAAAGAGTTGTGCAAAAAAACTGGAAAAAGGAAAAACGATACAACAATAACAACTGCCAACAAAGTGACGTCTGTCGAGAGCATTCAAGTGATGCGGTAATTATTGGCGCTGCGCAAGCGTACGCCGCTCGGCTGCTAAAGTCATTCACCGGCTAGACAAATCAGCTGATCGCCGAACGAAATTCAATACGAACAGTTTTTTTTTTATTTTTTTCTTCATATATATTATGATCAAATACATAAGTGGTCGTAAGCTTGAACCTTGCTTTTCAAATAATGGCGAGCGATGTGGTAACTGTATTTTTAATGAAATGGAATATTTAGCGCTTATTTAAAATTTATGAAAATTCATGTAATCGCTGCTTATAAAGCGCTTTGTAAGCTTTTGTACAAACACGCATGTTTGTGTATGTGTGTGTGTATATGTATGTAAATGCTCTTGGCCACTTTGGCGTTCAGCCGTTCGATGGCGAAATTGACATTCATTGGCTGTGTAGCAGGAGGAACTAAAGAGTAAAAACAATAGCAAAAAGCAACAACAACAACAAAAGCACAAGAAATATTTAGTAAAACGGCAACTAAAACTGGAACAACACGTCGTCATCGCGGTCGCCGCGTCTTATGTCGCAACACACACACACACAGCCATTCGCACATTAACACATTTATGTATGACCACACACACGCACACCAACACACGCTAACTCACTTGTACTTTCACTGTCAATGTTAAATATGCATGAGTGGTCGGCATAATTTCAGACAAACCGCAGCACACAAGTAACATGGTGGACATGTAAATATGTGTCTTAATTTATGGCGTTTGCCATTTGGAATATTTCTTTTGCATGAATTTCGCAAATCCCCGGTTAAACTGGTTTGATGAGTCGTTAAATCGCTACCGAACTCATTAAGAGTTACACTTTTATCTGTTCTTAATATTTCCGTGGTCATCTGGATTTTATACCCTTTACAAGGTATATTTAGTATGCTACTAAGTTTGTAACACCCAGAAGGAAACGTCGCAGATCTTATAAAGTTTATATATAAAGGGTGATCCCTTTCGAGGTTCCCTACATTACACTTAAAGAGAAACACAGAAACTTCAAATTATCATTCGAAAGAACATTTTTTGGCATTCAGTTTTTGAAGATTATCTGGCCGCGGCTACGTCTCAGATGGTCCATTCATTGAGTCCAGTTTTCAACGACTCGTTCGAGCATTTTGACTGGCAACTGGCGAATGATACGCGTGATGTTTTGCTCCAAGGCCTGAACCGAAGCAGGATTGTCCGCATAGACTTTAGACTTTACATATCCCCACAGAAAAAGCACACCATCTTGGTTGCCAATCGATCGGAGCAAATCGTAAAATTATCTGCTCACCGAAGTGTTCTCTAAATAAATGCATTGATTGATGCGATGTGGGGAAAGTGGTGTTGTCTTGTTGAAACTAAATGTCGCTGAGATCACTTGCCTCAATTTAAGGCATCAAATAGTCGTTTATCGTGGCCCGATAACGGTCGCCATTGATGGTTACGTTCTCACCGGCATCATTTTTGAAGAAATATGGACCAATGACTCCACCATTGTTTTTTCTGGATAAAATGATAGCTCTTGAATCTCTTTAGGTTGCCTTTCGTTCCAAAACCGACAATTTTACCTGTTTACATACCCGTTGAGCCAGAAACGAGCATCTTCGTTGAACAAAATTTGGCTCTAAAAACTCCGGATCTTCTTGGCACTTTTCAAGAGCCCATAGAATAAAGCGATGTCGGTTGGGAAGGTCGAGCGGCTTCAGTTCTTGCAAAAATTTCGATGTTACAAGCGCCGAGTAGTGCCATACGTTTGCCCGAGTTACTGCAAAGGGCGCGGAACCGACTCGTGTACACTCTCACGTCTTTTGTCCCCAAAAAGCTACACACTAGTAGTAAGCGAACCAATATCGGAGACCTGTAACATATGTATGGCTGCCATACAAACTGATCGATCAAAGTCAAGACACAGATCTTTTATACTTTTTATGCTATAATTTGATCTGTGAAGGGTATTATAGCTTCGGTGCGACCGAATTTAATTTTATCTCTTGTTTACAATAAAAGCCATAAAACTGTAATTATGTTGAGGCATTTTACATAATTTTATACAAAGGGGATTTTTAATAATAGGTGGACAGATCACATACCTCTCAAATTTATTATTATTTTAGTGCTTTGAAGTCATACCAAACAGCTCTTAAATTATTCCATAGTATATCGTTAACTGACTCAATTAAAGGACTGTCTGAAGTGCTTAATATTAGTGCTCGCCGTTTCAAATAAAAATAGCTAATTGACTCCAATAGTGGACTGTCTGAAAGTTTTTTAAGACTACTATACTCCTAATTAAGAAACTGCGTGAAAATATCGCCACTTCTGCCACATTCTGTCAATTTCAAATTCCGCTGTTTGGGTGATGATGGAAAATTGTCATCGATTCTGATCGTCAGATGGTTCCTATTATACTTATTTACGGTACCAAGGGCATAGCTGGTATTTCTCTTATCTTTTGAGTTATCGATCTGACTTATCTTGTCTTTTAGACTGCTGTTGACTTCTTTAGTATGCCTTCCTTTATTGGCGTTAATTACAAACTTCAAATCAATCGCTAAGCGAATCCAAAACACTCTTATTGCAGTCCACCTCAATAATCGTTGTTTTATGTACAAAAGACCGATATGCCAGCAGGAACAACGAAATGTGGGTATTCCAATCTTTATGCTACTGTCTTCCCCCCACTGTCTAAAGCTCGTTTGGATCCTTCCACCATGTATTTCTGATATCCAGTTTCTGGAACATCTGCTGAGTTAGAGCTTATTTGAAATTCCTTTCCTGGTCAGCTTGTAATTCCATTTGAACACTATATATAGTATATTTATCCACTCATTGATGAATACGTCCACTAATAACTCAGCCCTTTCATTAGGAACTTGTAAACCTGTGGCCAATTTCTGAAATCGGTCTTGAGTACCAAAAAATTTTTGTTTTCCAATTTATTGATGGCAAGCGAACCAGCTACATGGCAATAAGCTCAACTACACTTGGCCATTATTTTTGAAGTAAAAAGAAATTAATACAAATTTTAAACTAAATTAAAAAATTTTCTTAGCCCAAAAATTGAAATAAAAATTATTAATATACTATTAAACAAAAATGAAATTAAATAAAATTTATTTAATTTTTTTTAATAAAAAAAAAAATGGAATAATCAATGAAATAAAAATCATTAATACTATATAAAATAGAACAAAAATTTTGTATACATTTTTTTGAATCAAAAAATACGAAGAATTAAAAAGAAATATTTTTTTTTTGAAAAAAAAAATAAATTTTAATAAATTTTTTTGGAGTCAAATAATTGTAAGAATCAAAAAAAAAAAATTGGGAAATAATTTAAATTTTAAAACCAATAAGTTATAAAAAATATAAACGCTTTTTTTAATATAAATAGTACATAAATGAGCTGAAATAAAATTTTATAAAATTTAATTATAAATAAAAAAGAAAACAATAAAATAAATTTGTTAATAATCAACTCCCTAACCGACTGACGTTCAACCCAATAATCATCGGTTTTAGTGATTTCCGTATATAACGCATCTTCTACTTAGAGAGTTGTACAGTTAGTTGAGTACTTAAGAAGTTGTTACTTTTGGAACAATCATCAGACCCATCTTCGCTTTCCCATACTTGATGCAAGTAGCTTTGTGCCTTTGTGACTGAACTTTCTGCAGCTATTTCTTCATTTGTTGGACGTTTGTGTATTCTATCGATTCTGTTCTGTTTTGGCTTCCATATTCGCCATAATATATTACATATTATATATACATATATGTATATGTATGTAGTAGTAGTATTATCATCGTAAAGTAAAATTTTGCTGCCAGAAATGAGTAAGCTTCAATGAAAGTTGCTGTGGTTTAATGAGCAATGAAACAAAAATATACAACAAAATTGTTTTGTAATTCCTTATCATCATTATCTTAATGAACAGCGAATATGTAACATTACAAATGCAATAAGTGTGGGTATATATACATATCTGTAATAGCTAATATTATTATTTTCGTACGCTTTCGTGTCTGCCTGCATTTTGTGGTGTCGTTTAATGCAATTTCGAGTTTTCTTGTTCAAAAATTACATATTGCATTACAGGCACATGCATATATACTCAAATATAACTATTAGTGGGATTGTGATCTAATGTTACCCAACAAGAAATTAAGGAAAATAAACTTTAAATAAATGTTATTGGTTATTATGGGTAGTCGGAAAAGTATTTTCGTATTTCTAATCAAACTTCAACGATGTCTACTGACAAAATACGACAAGACTTTTCGACTACCCAATATATTGACAAATTGTGGAATATATAATACCTTATACATATTGTATATTTATTATTATTAATTATTATTGTTGTTGTTGAAGAAACATCGTAAACAAATTCAAATTTACATGCATGCGCTAGATATCAAACGAAGCACCTCGTCTTGTCGAAAGTTCAGCGACCCACAGCTGATGCTGCTGCTTAAGCGCCGATGGTCAACGCATTGGCCTTGACATATATGTGTTGAAAAAAGCTAACAACAACAGCTATTAATTTATAATTACAAATTAGAGTAGAAACGCTCGGGGCGAATTTTGTCAGTGCGTTTATTTACATACAAAAAACCGAAAACAACATTTTTTTCATGTTGAGTTTTGGAAGCTTCACACTTTACCGGCTTTTCACTTTTCGGCGTGCGTCTTTATAGTTTCAGTGAAATAGGGGACTTTGATAATTGCTTTTCGTAAATTTCGTAAGAATAATGAGTTTAAAAAACTTACACTAAATAATTAGCGTCGGCGATTGTCATTGTCCTAAAATACATTAAATTCTTTAAATATCAAAAGAATACGTAATTAATGTTGTATTATATGTATAGGATTTCTAGCAGCTGTCGACAAAGCTTTGAGAAAATTATAAGTTTCTTGCTCAGAAAGCAAAATTTCGCTCAGAAGGAAATATACTTGTACAAAGGTTTGAAACACTGCTGACGAATGATAGCCATGTTTCACATCATTTGCATGGGAAATAGTTGGTTTTAAGGCGAATCAAAAAGGATCTCATTTGAAACTCATGCTTCTAGGTATAGCTCCATTTTGTGAGGTCTCCTATTTACTTTAAATTCTGTTTTTGGGCTAGTGGCGGGAAAGTTAAAGACAAATAGAGTATAAAAAGATCTTTTGCTTGATTTGGCTTTTCAGTTTACATAATTGTACATAGGTTTAAAACACTGCTGACGAATGGATGCCGTGTTTCATACCATTTGGATGTGAATTTGTCGTTTTGTAGACAAATCACACTATTAGTGAGGTTTCTTATTTACTTTATACTCTCTTTTTGCGCTCGTGGTTGGAAAGTTAAAGATAAAGAGAGTAAAAAACGATCTTTACTTTGATTTTGATCGTTCAATTTAGATGGCAGATTTATGCAGTTGTGTGCAGCTTTTTGAGGTTAAAATATCGAGAAAAATAATTCTGATTGATATTTCGAAAACGGATAAACTATATATTAGGGTGATTCAAAAATTTTTTTTTTCGATTGGTGCTCGGAAAAATAGGTTCCTAGACACCTCTAAGAAAGCCTCTGCAAAAACCAATGAGTTTCATTATTCATAATAATATTTTTCATTGAGTTATAAAATTCAAAAGAAATAAAAAATGTTCCCAAAAATAATCAAAATTCAACCGTTAATATCTTTTAAATGGTTGGGTTTACGAAAAAATCATAAGAGACCTTTTTTGTAGGGCATTCAATTTCCTACAAAATCTAAGGAACAAGATATTTTTTCAAGTAGTTGGAAGCGAGATACAAATTTTTCTATCTGATAATAAGAAAAAATAGAAAACTGTGTGTAGGAGGACCTTCCCGTTACAATTAAAACTCATATTTGGAGAGGATTTCTTAGAGGTGTCTAGGAACCTATTTTTCCGAGTACCAAACGAAAAAAAACAAAAAAAAAATTTTAATCACCCTACTATATATACTTAATAGGGTCTCCAATCTCAGCTCTTACTTTGAAATCGCTTTTAGAATTTCGTCTCACTTCTCACCAAAGAGCCTTACCAATCGCTGACTGGGCAAAAAACTTGCTCAAACTGTTGAAGAAGAGGGAAAGAAGCGACGAAGAAACGCAGAAAATCAGATCTTATCGTCCTCCTAACTGTTTTTACTTTTACACTGGCAAAATGGCAACAACATATCCGCAAGTAATCATTTCAAGATGCAAAGAGGAAAAAAGTCGAATGGCAGCTGCCTTTTTCTGCTATGAGTAATTTAATTGCGGCATGCCACGAGCTTGTGTGACGGCACTGGCTCTACGTAACGTAACGTTGGTGTGGCGCTGCCGCCGCAGGTAAGTAAGCAATGCAAAACAAGTAAAAAAGGAAAATGAAACACAAATTCCAAATAAATATCGCGATTGCAAGGCTTTCATTGCATTTTCGTTGTCGCCGTTGTTATTGTTGTTGTTTTATTTACCCGCGCAAGTGCAATTGTGGCCGCACAGCGCCTTGCTGTTACATAAACACACCGATCAAGACGCCCCGGCGCTGACGAGCGGCTTTAAAGTCGGTAGCTGTGCTCTGCAGTGCCGTTGTGTATGGCTTCGCTGTTGAATGGAGAAGTATTGGTGCAGTTTAATGTTGTTTTTGTGTGGTGCTTTCATTATTTTCTTTGAAGTGAATGCATTTCGCTGTTGGTGAAGGTGTTCAGAGCAGGCTGCACGCCGTTGTTGTTGTTGTTGCTGTTATTTCAACTGGTTTGCCGACTGTTACCTCATGGCACCATAACTAAAGTTTAATTGCAATTTAGTCAAGCTAAATGAGAGTTATATGTGTCCATTTGTGTGTATGTATGTATGTGTGTGTGTATTCGAGTGTACATATGTATGTATGTGGTTGTATGTGCGCACGTGCTGTTATTACAGTGTGGATAATGCAACAGTGTTTATTCATTTAAATATTTTTACTTTTTCACATAAGTATTTTGTATATATGTACATGTATGTATACATATATATGTCTGTCCAAAAATACTTTTTTCCAATGAAAAGGTAAGCTTTACAGTCGCTTTAAGAGCAATTTGAGCACATAATTTATTGTTGCATTAAATTAATTCGTTTCAGTGGAATAATTTCGTATTTTTTCTTTTATTGGCGCATAATAAATGCCTCGATTTCATAAGTTGAAAGAAATGGTTGCAGCCGAAATGGCAATATCATAAAAAAGTGGCGGTTTAAACATGGATTTTCGATAACAAACATAAAAAATTTATTTTTCAAAGTATCGCTCAGTTGAAGTTTTCACATTTTCCCATTTTCCTGCAAATATGTGAATTGGATTCCTATAGAACTCAGACGGCTTGGCTGCCAAGAATGAATAAATTCAATTTTTATTGCCGGTCTTTTTCAGCAATCGTTCTTTTTATCGACATGTCCTTCTGATCCCTCAAGTATCTGGCTTTGCCATTGTCTCAGAGAACTTTCTTCATTTGCGTGAACTTCTACACATTACTCCATCCACCATTAATTTGACTAGTTAGTCAGATTTCACATATGATTTTTTTTTGCATTCAGGCTTGTCATAATGGATTAATTTTTCATCTCCAGTCACTATACGATAAAAACGTTATCCTTTGCTTGAGCGCTAAATCTATTCTGACGTGTAAAATCGTCTTTGAACGCCTCTCAAAACATTGGAACAGTGAAATAGTAAGATACAAGCAACGATTTTCCCTGGCAAACCACAAGGATATAGGTAATATTAATGGGAAGTCGCGGATGGAATGAGAAAGAGTCAGGTTTTTAAGAAACATGACTTGAATGTGGCGCATATGTGATCTTCATATATTTTTGCCAAACAATCACATTTTCGAAAACTTAACACGACTTTAAAGTGCAATCTTCCGTACTCCGCTTCCTTCCTGCGACGCTGTCGATTATACTTAAGCCACCACAAGTGGCATAACAGTAACACAGGTTTCAAGCCGTTAAAGAACACATGCTTTAGACAAGTACTTAAGTACTTATAAATATATATAAATTATCACAATATGTGTGTATGTGTTATAAAAATATATTTATAAGCGTTTGCGAATATATTTTTAATTTGTAGAAAAAAAAATTGCAAAAAACAAAAGACTTAAGCGCGCAACTTGCGCTGAAAGCCTCAGGCCTGATGTCATATGTTTAAAACTAAAAAGCGACAAATCTTCATTGTTAACAAATTGTAAAATATTGTATATAAGCTTTTGTAAATAAATAATATAAGTAATGGCAGCAAACTAAAGGCAAGTTCTAAATTAGAAGCTGCTAAAAGTAATGAATAGTCTGCAAAGCTGTTAGCAGTCAGGCTACAGAATTTTGTGTATTTTAATACTCTGCAATTAATTTTTCAAATTTCGGGGTCTTTTGTTTCCGCTGGTGATTTCTAAGAGGACCTCCAAAAATAGGTTTCTGTTTGAACAAGATTATTTTTCTAAATAATTTCCACAGAGAAACACTGGTAATGACTAGTCAAACTTTTAATTCTTGACAAAAAGCGGGTCCCAAAAATTGTTTTTGTGAACAACTTTTTAGTTCAGAGTGGTTTGGAAAATGGAAATTATTATTAAAAATCGTATTCCATTGATCATTACCTGACAAGTATATATCTAAGAAAGTCCAGCAGCAAGGAGAAGCTGCAATACGGTAGGGTCCCTTTTACAAAGCGAAGATCTCTTCAGGGCTGAGACCACTAACACTGGGTGCAGAGAGCTGGAGGTGTCTAAAAAGGTCAAGTTCCTGGGCCGTACATTAGACTCAACCCTACGATGGAATAGGCACGTAGAATTAACACTGTTCAGAGCCACCAATCTACTCAAGATATGCAGACGTCTAGCCGGCAAATCCTAGGCATATTCGATAATATAACCGCTAAAGCGGCCCAGGAGCGTTTTTGGAGCATGAAAATGAAATCTGCAAAACTTTTTGCAAAAAATAGCAATCAAAATCTATTTTTAAATAATTATTTATTAACTGAAAGTAAATTTTGAATAAATTTTAATGAAAGTCTGCTTTCGAGCAATTAAATTGAGCCATTAAACATCGCGAATTGATTTTTGGCGGCTAGAAAAAGTTGCCTTACTTTTACATTACTTTCGATTTGCGTTATAAACTTTTTACTTAAATGCAAATAATTTTTGTATTAAAACTTTTCTTATGCTTCTCGGCTGCATTTACGTAAGCAATCGACACCGTGACCAATTATGGCACACTTTACTTATGTCTGTCTGAAAGCATTTGCACAGCGCGTCTACTTACTAAACAAGCCAAAAATAATTGATTACAATTTTCGCTTTAGTTCAAGTTGAGTTGCGCCAGCTTTTGGCTACGTTGCCGCATTAAAATGCCAAAGCATTTTTTTTTATTGAATATTTCAAAAACACTCGGCGGCATACATAATAATGAGCGCAACGGCAAGCGAGACCAAAGCAAATGCAATGAAATGTTAATAATGAAAATAATAACAATAACAATAAAAATATTAAAAATTGCGTGGAATTATACAAAAATGTGCATATATCTATTTGATAACACATAAGCATAAAGCATACACACACATATGTATAATTGAAATATAAGCTGACGCTGACGTGCAATTCTCTCCTCCGTATTGGCGGCCTGTAATCAATAGTGTCATTACACGCGCACGGAAACACACACCTTTAAAAATTAAAAAAAAAAAAAAAAAAAAAAAAAAACACACACACACACACATAATTCATTTCGGTTCCATTCATTCATTCATTCTTTATTGACTGCTTGATTGTAACATTTGGCTGACAAACGCTCGTCACTTGGCCTATCATCAGCTATGGCGCGTCGCCGGCGCGCCTGCTCTGACAGTGGCAGTGAATCGCGTCAACTACTATCAGCTCATCGGTTATTTCGTATTGTTTTTGGTTGTTTATGACCGCTGTCGTAGTGGAACTGTCGCTCAGTTGTCACAGCGCGTCCCAATTTATTGTGTAATATATTGACGTTTTTGCCTCTAAACAGTTTTTCATTAGTCTGAGTACTTCCCCACCGTGTGTAGGTCGTCATTTGTCGCATTCCGTAGTGGATTTCCAATGGTAGTTGTAAAATAATTAATATTCATATTTAGTTGTAGTTAGGCTGGTCGGCAATACCATTGCATTAACCATTCAGTTTGGAAACATTGTTGCATGTTGCATATGTGTTAGTGGGTAAAGCTTGTAAGCAATTAATTATGCAATGTTATTAGTAGCGATCTGGGTTATTGATATCCATTACTTCCTCCTGCATTATACAAATCTTTATAACGCTTTATCCACTATGACATATAGCTGCCAGACAAAATTAACGTTCATTATCAACTTCTTGTGTGGCAACCTTTTAATTGAAAATTTATATATATTATTATAAATTATACTAAATTTTATATTGTGTACTCATGTTTTCATATAACTTTGATATTAATTTTTACATTCAGTTGCCTTATAAATAAGGTTTGCTTAGTGTCTCATTGACAAATCATCGTTTTCTACGTCACTTACTCGTTTAACTATGGCTAGAAATCTATACATGCATACTCAGTCATATGAAATAAATAAATAAATTACATTTTCATAATATTTAAATAATTTTAAATTGCACCAAAATTCCATTAATGGCAGAAGAGGTGATTAAAATCGCATTTGAAACACGCGCACTTGACAATTTAAATGCTAATCAATATAATAATGGCGTAAACAAACAAAGCAATCACCCAAATTGTCAGTCAATTGCGGATATGTTTTGAAAAAGCAAAAATTTATAATAAAAAAATAATTATATTTTTTTAAACAACCTTAAAAAACATGAAAGCAGAAAAAACAAAGTAAGACAATACAGTAAAAGCAACGTAAAGTAAAGTAAACTAGTTTTATGCCTTTCTAAATACTAAAGCTTATAATAAAAAGTATTTGAATTCTCCACAGAAAGTTTTTTTCAAAAAAATCATTAAAATCTAAGTGAACTAATTTCAATTACAAAAATTCAAAACGTCCGGCAGCTGATTACGATCTCGCAGCTGATTTAAACGCCACTCGTTACAATGTAATGTGCAGCTAAACGCATCCGTTAACTATTTACTCAACTCAAGCGTCGTTTACCGCATGCTGACGACGCGCCGCTTCGACTTCATAATCGCAATAGTGCGTGCTTCCACTTGTCACTTTCTCATCGGGTAATTGCATTGCCTTACTTCTATCGTACGAGTATTTGCGGTAATTCACTTTCGGCTCTGCTTCGCTGCGCTAACACGCTTCGATGGCATACTTAGTGATGACGCTGCGACGCTTCGATGTAATCGCAGGTGCGCAGGCACGTCAACGCACACGCCATGGCGGGGCAGCCTCTAATGACCACACATAAATACACATGCAGAAATACTTACCTCGGTATTTGCCGACGTACGTAATAATAATAATTTTGCTTCACAAGCGACTGGCTTTTGTCATTAATTGCGGTTGCAAAAATACGAAAATTATGAAATGAACTCAGAGTCGGGTTTTCGGTTAATCAAATTATGATTGATTTGCTGGTGCAGCGGTGTGTGGTTTTTTGCAAATTTTGCTCAAATTCTAAAAGGAATTGATATGTGCATTTGGGGAGGATTGAAAATGGATAATATTTTGCACTATGCGCTTTCTCTCTTGACTGCTAGTAGCTGCTAGCTATCAGGTAGAAGAAGATTGACAGTTACTCTCATAAAGAGCGAAGTAGTGAAAAAGCAGCAGAAAAATGTCAAAATTATAGTAGAAATTCCTCTAGCAGAAACTAGTACTCTCAGCTTTTCCTCTGCTAGTTTCTGCTGTTTTTAGGGGTTAAGAAATGCTTTTCCAGCAGAAATTGCGCTTGCTAGAAATAGTTATGATTTGAGATGTATGTATATATTTACACATTACAATTTTCAGAACTTAAATTAACGGGTTTCTTAATAGGGACGCTACAAAAGTGGACTAATTGAAATAGCAAAAGAGACCATATTTCTCCCGTTCTTTTGGCATTTCTCTTCAATAAGGTTTGCCATTTCATCATGGAAAGATATACAATCCAACAACGAGTCGAAATTATTAAAATTCGAAATTCGGAGTCAATGGCTGGTGGACTTTAAGAGCACTACTACCAATTTATGGTTGTCTTAATCGTTCTTTCAGATCAACAATTGAGCGTCTCGGGGAAAAATTTGAATTAACAGCCATAGTACCAAATGTTCCCGTGCCAGTGAGACAAAGAAGTGTCCACAGTGTTGAGAATATTGTTGCCGCTAGCGCATCAATGGAGGAAGACCCAAATCAGTTCCTTACACGTCGGTCACAAGCGTTGGGCATCTCTGTGTCGTCGTTGTGGCAAATTTTGAGAAAATATCTTAGCCTACATCCTTACAAGGTCAAATTGACGAAAGAATTGAAGCCAATTGACCACCAGAATTGTCGTATGTTCGTAAATTGGTCTGAGCAACAACTTGAAAATGATCCGGATTTTCATCGAAAAATCATCTTCAGCAATGAGGCTCATTTCTGGCTGAATGGCTTCCTCAATAAGTAAAATATGCGTTATTTGTCCGGCAGCAATACAAACGTTCTCCATAAGTCACCATTGTATCCCGAAAAAATTACGGTTTGGTGCGGTTTACGGGGATATTCTCATGCAATCATTTCGAAAAATCGATTTTTTTTATATATTTTGACAGTAAAACCTATTGAAAACATGCTGTGAAAAATTCAGACGGAAATTCATAGTATTTGATAAGTTGCAGCTCATAGTCGCCGACTTGACGTAAGCGACTGTCTACCAAGCGCCATGACAAGTCTGCAGCTGCTACGTTTCTAAACGCATTCTTCTCGAATCATTATTTTCTGAAACTGTCATGGTCTTAAAAAAAAGTATTCAGCCGATTGTTTTAAAATTTACATATGTTCTTCTACTCATTTATAGTTAACGTCCCTACCAGAATTGTTTATTTTCGAAAATATTTTCATATTTTTTTTTAACGATTTTTAACGAAAAAAACAAGATTTTCGTGACTTTTTTTTGAAGTTCGACATTTATTTTTATGAAATTGATTATATTTGATAGGGACGATAGCCGTAGAACTACTGAATAATAATCCATTCGATTTTTTTTATTTCAGACAACATGAACAGTCGCTATCACCATGACCAGTGAACTAATTTTTTTTTGTTGGGGACTACTTTAAAAAAAATATATATTAAAAATGTAAAAATGTACATTAAAAAATACAAATAAAAATATATTAAAAATTAAAATGATTGAATTTTGTTGTCGCATAAAAAAAATTCCTAAAAAGTGGTAAAATGTATGCGTTCACATGAGAGTTCTTTGATTTTCAAGGCCGGCATGTTACTGTGAATGGGATACTCTACCGGTGCTTCGGCTTCGGTGGAGCTGAAGCTAACATTTTTTCTTGTTTTCCATTATAAAATAGTATTCAAATATTTAACAACTATTCTTCGAAAAGGCTAAAGAAAGTTTAAAAAGGTTTCATTTTATTTTTATAAAAAATATTTCGGAGAACTGTTTCCATTTCTTCTAGTCGATTTCTGATAAGACAGAATTTCAAACAAAAACTCACCAATCTTTTTAGACGGTTTGGAACAATTGGATACAGCATTTAAAATGCTAGAAAATGTAACAATTAAAACTGAAATCTTTATTCTTTATTATAAATATTTAAATAAAATTATTTAATTATAAAAATGAAGTAAGCTATTCACTTAGTAAGTCTGATAGAACACAAAGAGAAAACAAAAAATATTATGCATGTATTCTCGCCACATTTATTGGTAAATGAACTTAAATATTTGTGGTCAATTAATTTTTGTAAATGATAATTGGTTGGTTATTAAAAAAATTATAAGTGAATTCTAAAAAATGATATGTGCAATTAAGCTGCGACCCGTGCGGTTAAGCTCATGTGTATATATTTAAGTGTGTGTATTTTCACACTCATGCAATTTTCAATCTCTAGAAAATCAATCGATTTTCGTTGCATTGGAAATTAAAATGCATTCAGCGCAGCCGAGTTGCATTTGCTAAACCGTTTCAAACAGCCATGAACCAGCAGCGGCGCGGACAATGACATGTGTGTGATAAGGCTACTAACTAGCGTGCAAACAAATGCTATACATACACATGCGCACATATGAGTATGCATGATTACATAATACAGATATATGGCGAACTGAGTGAAAAAAGTGATAAATTCATGCAATTACAGCAGCGTTTGAACTAGAATGGTCGAATTGAAAACGCCTCGAGCCAGTTTGGCTTTCGTTGGATAAATCATGAAAAACACAACGTAAACAACTATTGCAGAATTAAAACTACAACAAATGCTTCAATATGGTCACGGTCGTTAAACGCACACACATGCGCAAATGCTATGGCGTTTTTTTTATTTGGCGCGTTGTTAGTAAAAGCTTCCAAACTGTGTGTATTGTTAATGGACGAGTGTATTTATCCTCTTATTAAGTTTGCACATTTTGAACAAATTGTAGTTTTTACTGTTATGCAATAAGCTTGATATTTAATTCAAATACAAGTTTCAAACTTGCTGCATATTTATACGAAAGCTCTAAATTTTGCAGAACAACTGAGTTTATTTCGAAGTAATATTTTATTTTATTTTCGTTTAATATGTTATTTTATGCAAAATTTCATATTTTCGGAGTTATATTTGTTTTTTTTTTATGATTTTTGTGTGTTTTTAGTAATGTTTATTTGTAATTTCGAGGTGATTTTTCATGTTTTCTAAAATTTTTTTCCAGTGATTTTACATACTTCGCTTAAAAGCGCAACTAAAAACAACATTAATAAATCAAAAATACAATTTTCTAAATTTTTAACTAAATTACACCAACTACTAAACACATTGCAGATATTTATGTATACCTTGATATTCTCACAATTTGCAGTAGTGTTTCCTAAACGCTTCAGTGCGTTAGGGCGTATGAGTAATTTTACACAGGAATAGCAGTGCTTACATAGAGTTAATATAATATTATTTGTATTGAAATTCATATATTTATAATTAAAAAAAAAATACACATTAATGAAAAAGAGTAAATTATGTCAAAATAAAGCTTATAATAAAGTCGCAGTAGCTCGTTGGCCTTTTGAAGAAGAAGACATTATTGAGTGAAGAAAATTTGACTCGAATAATAAAATTATTTAAAATCTTCTTCTTTATTGGCGTAGACAATGCTTACGTCGTGGTTCTTTTTGCTATTTGGCGCCAATTGGAAATTCAAAGTGTTGACAGGTATTTCTCCATCTGGTCTTCCTATGGTCCTCTTCCTCTACTTCCCCCGGCGGGTACTGCGTCGAATATTCTCAGATATTTAGTGTTTTCATTTATTCGGATGTCTCTTAATTCGCTGAACTATGTCTACTTCGAAGTTTTGACTGTCAACAGGGACGTGCGAGCCACGACTGTTTGTTTGATGACAGGAGATATTTCGTCTTGCCTTCGTTTACTACCAGACCCAAGCAAATATTTCGAAGTCAGATAGATAAAATTGATCACAATGCAACTCTTGCTCAGTTTACAGAAACCACAAACAACACAATGTATGTACATACCTTACACTTTTTATTACAATTTGCCGCATTTGGCGCGATCCATTGAAACGTAGTAACAAGCTTCGACAAGCGACACATTGAAATGTTGCTTGCGTCAAAAGCCGCTCGGTTGAGTGTTCAATAAAATTTGCCTTTCGGAAATGTACTTACGATTACTGCAACCATTATCAAAGTGCGGACGTTTACACACAGACAGCACGCTGACGTTTGAATGGCGCAAAGCCAAATCTTGCATATTACTGGCGCAGCGCTGTTAGTTTTTTCAGCAGCAGTGTACTCGTATGTATGACAGAAATGTAGCCAAAAATTTAAATGCTTATAAAGAGTGTAATTACAAACGATTTGCCATGCAACAATTAAATCTATATTGCCACCATTAACCGCTAGATTAATATCTAAATCGCTCAACAATCTCTATAAAGGGCGGTGCAGGTGCTGAGCGCTGCATAGTTGGCGCTTTGAATAATTCGGAAATTTTAAAAAAATATTTTATTTTAGTTTAAAGAAAAGTAGCACGATTTTTCCAAAAATATTAAGTTTTGAAATATATTTAATTTGATATCGAAAATGCTAGATTTCAACATGGCGTGTCGAGTGTGGCATGGCGTGGCGTTGCTGTTTTTCGCCACCAACATCATGGCTGCCGACATACTGATGGTCACAATGGGCGGCACCAAGTCACATAAAATACCCTTTTGGGAGCTGGCGAAAGGACTCATACACAGGTGAGTGTGGTAAAAGTTTACGAAAGCAATAATACAAATTTTATTGAAATAAAATTTTTAAATGGTCTTGAAGTTTTTTTTAGTTAAAAAAGAAATGTAATATATGTTTAAAATGCTTGGTTCTCACATTTTTTTTAATATTTCACTAAAATTTAATTTTCATAAATTATTTTGTAAAATTAAACATAAATCATGAGTACTTTAAATTATAGAGCTTTTTGGAAGTTTTTTAACTGCAAAAGAAAACCGATATTTTTTTCTACACCTTCATCATATTATTTTCCAGTACATATAATAAGCGAAATATCATAATAATTGTAAATTCTAGAAATGCTTGACAATTTAGAGAAACTACTTCAATTCATCACGTGTTAGTATTATCTTCATTTTGATTTCAAGTCAACTGTTTTTTCTTCCACCAAAAATTTTATTACCTACAAGTTCGGTTAGTCTCATACACGTGATGTAGTAAGGCACGTATTTAAGATTTTTATGAGCTTTTCCCAACACCTGACTTGAATTTTGTGTAGCCTCATTACTTTTATATTGAAATACTATTTATAACTGTTTTATTCTGCTTCTAACTTTCAGAGGTCACAACATAACATTTCTTAATGGTTTTCCATCGGATTTTCACATCAACGGTTTGCACGAGATCACACCAGCTGGCTTGGTTGAGTACATACAAAATTATACGAACTGGGATTTATTGGGCTCACGTATGTCTGGTGAAATGCCTTTATCGATGTGGGACGCATTTCGTTATGCTTTTCAAGTGAGTTATTGAACAACGATTATTATTATTTAATATAGTTTGTAGTGCCGTTCATTAACTCAGAAACTGCATATGAATGAGGAGTATGATTAAACAGAGAGCAGAAAATTTGTATCCTCTACAGAATTCTACATTTTAAACAAACGGGAGGCGTAATATATTTTTTTTATTCTTGGTTAACTCCCAAAGTAAGAAAATATAAATGACGAGAGTTAAACATTTAAGCCGGAAATGATAACATAACCAACTAATCAAACTAGATCCGGATAGACATTTTTTATACATTTGCAAAATGTAGCTACAGAGCGTAATAGTTTTGTTCAAAGTAAGTGAGATAGATATAAGGCTATATATGTATATACTACTGTGCCCAAAAAATAAGATGACATTTTATTTATTTGGAAAATTCTTTATTTATTCTTCCAAATCAATTTCATACCCTTCGAAGTAATCCCCTCCCGATGCAATGTACTTATGCCAACGGATTTTCCAATCTTCGAAACACTGGTTGTAGTAACTTTCCGGGATGACCTTCAGTTTCGTCTTCGCTGCGGCTTGAATCTCCTCTATCGTATAAAAACGGTGTCCCCGGAGCGGTCTTTTGAGCTTGGTGAATAGCCAGAAGTCGCACGGCGCCAGATCAGGTGAATACGGTGGCTGCGGAACGAAATGGGTTGAGTTTTTGGCGAAATGATCACGAATTACGAGGGCAGTATGGGATGGTTCATTATCGTGGTGTAAAAACCAAGAATTGTCTTTCCACAATTCCGGCCTTTTTAGGCGGATAGCGTTACGCAAACGACGCATAACGTTCAAATAATATTCCTTGTTGACTGTTTGACCGGTTGGAAAGAATTCATAATGCACAACACCACGATAATCGAAGAAAACAGTCAACATGACCTTGATTTTTGAGCGACTTTGGCGCGATTTTTTTGGTCTCGGCTCTCTTTTGGCACGATATTCGCTCGATTGATCGGTTGTTTCGGGGTCGTAAGCATAGATCCAAGTCTCATCGCTAGTTATAATGCATTTCATGATACCCTGGTAGTCGGAAAGCATCGTTTCACGCACTTCAACGCGACGCCTTTTTTCCAAAAAATTCAGTGTTTTCGGTACCAGTCGAGATTTGACGCGCTTGAGGCCCAAAACATCCTTCAAAATGGTATTGGCTGAGCCTTTCGATATGCCAACCTCATCAGCAAGGTCTCTAATTGTTAATGGATGGTTTTTCAACACCAAATCTTTGATTTGTTGAACGTGAGCTTCGTCGGTTGAGGTTGATGGTCGCCCTGGACGCTTGGAACTCACTATACCACTTTTAAACATTTTTTTTAGACATAGCCTCATCACCAAAGGCTTTCTGCACCATCCTCAATGTATTCGCAGCAGAAAATTGATTCCGTGAACAAAATTTAATGCAAATTCTTTGCTCAACAAATTTCGACATCACAAAAACGAAAAACTCACGTTTAGCAGCTCACAAAACGACACGCATCTCAAACACTAATGAATATTTTGACATGAAACTTGACATAAATGTGACTGACAGTACTACCAACCTAAAAAAAAATAATAATTCTCCAAATCCTTCGACGCGCGCAGTTTAAATTCAAATGTCACCTTTTTTTGGGCACAGTAGTATAAATTGGACGATAATGATCCAGTGGCTGATGGTTTGCACTTTACGGTATTTCCCTGGATTTTTTTCTTCCCAATTGCAAGAGTTGAAAATGTTCGGTTGCTTTCGAAATCGGCTGCCTTACTTGGATCTGACAAGACACTTATGACGACCAATTAGACGTAACGCTTTTAAAGTTGAGGCCACCGACTCCGAACTTTGGTAGTAAATTTTAATTACTTCGACTCGTTGTTGAATCATAAATCTTTCGATGATGACATGGCAAACCTTACTGAAGAGAACTGTTAAAAGTTAAAAAAAAGGTGTCATTGGTTGTCCCTATCGGTCGACTTTTGTGCCTCCCTGTTGAGAATAATATGATTTTCAAAGCATTGCCTATATGAAGCGATAACATTTTTCCATACCTCTGGAAATTTATGGATTCCATCCCAAAAGAATTGGCTTGCGGTCAAAAATAAATCCAGCCAATTTTTGATATGTTGTGAACTATATTCCAGTGAGTACGTGTTTAATCGGCCGGAAAAATAGGAACCAAAAAGGTAAAGGAACGGGCTAAGAGAGATATAATGCAAAATTTTTCAACCTCAATATACCTACTTGTACATCCAATATTGGCAACAGAAATTAGTAAGGTTATGAGGAACCAAGCTAAGCGCTCAACTTTGCAACGCGAGCTATTTAATTATAATTCCGAGCATTTATGTAGCGAGCTACTTGCTCCAATACCAACGACCACTTAAACTGAATATAGGGAAGCTACTTCTTACTGCTTTTCACTCTTTCGCTCGTAATTTAAGGCCTCACTGGGGTGGCTATAGCATATGTATAGGGTTCACTTATGTCTGCGGTTTTAAATTGTTGCCTCATTTAATGAAGGGCATATCAGCACTTGGTAGTGGAAGCACATAATATAAAGTCATTGTTTACGGAAATTACAGCTATTATTAGATAATGACTACTTTTGTTTATGAAGTTCAATTTATTTTCAACTTATAATTGACATAAATATGCCTGTAATTACTATATTTTAATAAACATATCAAAATATGCTCAGTAGTACGTGAACTAAAATAAAATTCAAATGAAAGAAGCTCCCAAAAAAAAGCTTGAAACTGCTTACAATTTTGATCTCATATGAAAAGCATGTTTAGAAACATAAACTAGTCTGCTACGAGTATTCACGAGCCGGTGAATGGCTATAGCAGAGTCGCGTACTAACTTACAAAACACTCGCACTGTCTGTGCTTGCAAATGTAACAGCATAAGTCACAGTTTATTGTGTTTGTTATTGTTGTTGCATTTGCGTTTCAAGGTGCACACGTACCAAACTATACAAAAGCCTAAGCATTTGCCCAACATTACGTGTGTCGACGTTTCAATATGAACTAACTCATATTTGTTTTTGAGAAATTTTGCTAATGGGAATTCATAAGTAATTATATTAGCTACATCAAATATCAGTTTATAATTATATATAACAAAAAAAAAAAAAAAAGAAAACACGCAAATTCTTTAAATATTTATATAGTGCATTTTCTGCCATTATTTCTTCCACTCAGTCCTGCGACGCGATGCTGGAGGATGCCGAAACTAAGGAGCTCATGAATCGCAGCTTTGATTTAGCCATTTTGGATGGCGCCTTTCCCGAGTGTGCACTTGGCATGGTCTACCAATACAAAATTCCGTTCATGTATATGAATACAGTGGGCTTCTACACCGGCAGTCTGGCAAAGTCTGGTAATCCCGGTTCATATGCGATAACGCCGAATTTCTATTCAAGCTTTACAGACACGATGAATATCTTTCAGCGGGCGATGAACACCGGCATACAAGTCTTTCAGGATGTTATGCACAAGGTAAAGTATATAATATAGACACCCACTTATTGAATAATAAAGAGTAACGATCGCTTATCGCCAACAGTTAGTCATGGCCTTCGTTTATCGCGTGATGCGCGAACGCATCGACACAAATATTCCGCATCCCTATGATATCTCGAAAAATGTCAGCTTCATACTGCAGAATGGCCACGCTGTCGTATCATATCCGCGTGCACTCAATCCGAATGTCGCCGAAATCGCTTGCATACACTGCAAGCCCGCTAAGCCGCTGCCTAAAGATCTCGAAGAGTTTATTGCTTCCGCAGGCGAATCGGGTTTCATTTATGTCTCGATGGGTTCATCAGTGAAGGCGGCCAACATGCCAGAGTCGCTGCGTCGTTTGTTGGTGAAGACGTTCGCACGTCTGCCATATCATGTGCTTTGGAAATATGAGGGTGATGCTTCCGAAATGCATGATCTCACGGCTAATGTGCGCCTGAGTCGTTGGTTGCCGCAGCAAGATATTTTGGGGCACCACAAATTACGCGCCTTCGTTACGCATGGCGGTTTGTTGAGCATGTTCGAGACGGTATACCATGGTGTGCCAGTTGTGACAATGCCAGTCTTCTGCGATCACGATGTGAACTCTGCCAAGGCGGAGGTGGATGGCTATGCGATCAAATTACAGTTGGAGACTCTAACTGTTAGTCAGCTTTACAAGAGCTTAATGAAGGTCATACATGATCCGCAGTATAGAAATGCGGCGAGGTAATGTATAGATATTTAGTAATGCTCTAGAAAGATACTAACATGGTTTTGTAAACGTTGCAGATTTCGCCAAAGACTGCTGACAGATCAGCGTAGTACTCCCTTGGAAACATCCATATACTGGACAGAGTATGTTTTGCGTCACAAAGGAGCTTACCACCTGCAATCGCCGGCAAGAAATATGAGGTAAGTTCAGAAACTTGACGGAATATTTTATTGAGTGATTTGCATGAGAAATATGTTTGGAAATAGGGTGTGAGGATTATTCCAATTCAAAGTCCCTTCGCTATTAGTATCGACCTTTTAACCTAACCTAACCTAAGCCGGATTTGTAACACATTTTTAGCCTTTTCAAGTAGGAGTTCTATAAATCTCACTGAAATAATTTTTTTTTCATTTCAGTTGGATCCAATACTACCTTATCGATGTAGTCGCTCTCTACATGGGCGCCATCTACCTAATCTACTATCTGCTGAAACGTTTGTTCTCCCGCCCCGAAGTCATGCAACATAGCATACGCCATGCTCATCACAAAGTCAAAAAGCTCAACTAATTTCTCATCAATAATTAGCTCGGTGATATACTATACAATTACGAAAGGGTGTCTAAGTATGTGCACAATACTGCCGCCATACTTCCTCTCTCTCTCACTCTCCAGTTGCAGTCTGTTCTTGGCAGAGCGCATAGTCTCATTTTCATTTTTTACAGTGTGTGTGTGTGCAAATATTTTCGACTTTTTCTTTTGTGTAGAAAAAGTTATTGTAAATATTGTAACTACATAAAACTATTTAATATATATTTAATTATTATGTGTACAAAAGCGTGTGACAACTATCAAATATATATATAAAATATAATGAATAAAAGCTGCCGAAGAAAATTAATTATTTTTAAATTTACATTCTGCGGCTTTATTTGAGTTACTGTAAATTCTTTTGCATATTCTAGCATATTAATTGTGTTCTTTAAAAAAGTTTTGCGTAAATTATTTTATACAAGAAAACCAAAGTCAAATTAAATTTAAAAATATATGTGAAATTCTTTTGATTTTTTTAACTGTTTTTATTTCTGAGTTATTTCGCTTTTCATTTGGAAATGTATATAAATTTGCTGTTGTTTAAAATTGTATATGCTTAATATTGAATACCAATAAATTATCGATATTTTGTTAGCTGTTATCATAAATTAGCATAGGTTTATAGGCTAATAACAAAATATTTAACAAAATAATAAAATGTTTTCCTTCCCTACTGAATGATGTTTGCTTTAGTTTTAAGTGCTGTGGTATTATTAATAAACATTTATATTGATATTCTGAAATTTAAATTTAGCATTTTGTATTTTGCGTAGTATTAGTTTGACAGAGGAACGATAAAACATAAGATTGCGAGCCGCAAACGAAACGAACTGTCATATTTTCATCGCTCGTTCATGACGTCATGAGCATGCCTGTCAAACTTGAGCCAAAGGAAATAGCACGTTGTAAATGTCATAATATTTATTTCTGTCATTTTTAATGGAAGAAAAAGTGGTTTTTGAATGAAGGTAGAATAATAGTATTTTCAGGCATTGCAAATAATTTATGTACGAAATCGCTATGATCTTGAATGATTCAAAACGATGATGGATAAAATAGAAAATAGAGATATAGAGATTGAGAAAAGCCACAGAATAAGTATTCTTGAATTCTGTAAATTTGTTTTGGATATAAGGTAAACGTTTGGACAACATGTCGAGCGACTACTTAGTTAGATTCAAATGCTCCGATGTAACGCGAGCACACCAAGTTAAAATTCAATAAGCTATTTTGTCAATGGATATATGAATCGAGAACCGAACGTTGCGAAGCGACATTAAGGCACCTAGAATCCACAAATGTAACCTGATTACAGTTGAAGTATTCTGAAAAGCTCTTTCTGCCTTTAGCTTCAGCAAAAAAGAAAAAATAAAGAAGAAATATTAGTTAAACTAGGATTGTCTCTAAATATATAGTTTTTCAATATTAATACCGCGTGTCGCATTTTTAACTGATACAGAAATTTCAGCGGAAAATTGGAAATCGTCGAAATGGAGAGTAAATAATTTTTGAAAAAAAAAAAAACAAAATTCATAGTATAATAAAATAACTAACATTAAGAGAAAAGGTATTTAATTATTCATCAATATTTATTTTCTCGGCTTAAAGTAATTTCTATCTTATGTCAACGATTTTTTCAGCCCTCGAAACACTTTTCATAAGCACTTTTTGGGATGGCCTTCAGCTCGTTCAACAAATTTTGTTAATTATTTTGATTGACTGAAAACCACGGTTCCAAAGAGCGAAAATTTCTGTTTGCAGAACAGGAAAAAATCACGCGGAGCCAAACCTGGTGAATACGATGTTTGATCGATGCTATCCATTATGGTTTTATCTCTAAATTCGGTCACAATCATGGCTCGATGCGATGGTGTGTTATCATCATGTAAAACCGATGAATTATGCCGTTTTCGACGGATGTTTTAACGCAATTGCCCCAATAAGGCCAGATAAAACTTCTTATTGACCGTCGTTCCTTCGGAATAAATTCATGACCCACCAAACCCCGAATATCGAAAAACAATGAATATCACCTTGATTTTTTTGCGGCGATGGCGTGGATTTTTTAGTTTTGGCTCGTGCTTTTGCCTCTATTCCTACTCGTATGATTATTGACTCGTTTGCATGTCTGCAGCTATAATGCTCTTCATGAATGTGGAATCGAAATTTGCACGATCAAGTATGTCCAAAGAGACCTGTTTTTGGTACTCTTTTTTAAAAAAAATTCAGCTTTATCGCGACTAGTCGAGCAAGAACGCGTTTCATACGCAAAATATCAAACAAAATCTTTCGAACGGACTAGCTAGAGATGTTGAGCTCTCTTCCCATCTCTCTAACATTTGCCTGACGAGCACCATATCTTTGAATTTTTTAATATTTTCATCAGCTGGAGACTCTCTCGATCGTCTTTGTACCACACGTAGGTTTGAGTTTTTGATAAAACTGAAGCCTTTTTCCAACATTCGCAACGATTCCGCACAAGAAATTTGGTTAAATATACAATATGAGACGAATTCGGCTTTAAGTCTTGCAAATTGCATCAGTATGAAATATTCGGTTATGTCGAACTTGGTCCATTCTTACTTTCTTGAAATATTTAAGTTCCCCCCTTATATTGACATAATTTCGAAAAAAAAATCCTAATTTTCAAATCAAAAATCTGAATTCATAATATTATTTTTTTAATTATGCTCGTGGAAGTCCCTATCTTTTCATACATTGCAGATTAATAAATTTGCTCTGAAAATGGGAAAAATTTATTTGACAATTTTTTAAGATTTCCTCACTGATATTTTAAAATAACAATTAAGAAAGGGCCAAGTTTGGGTGAATGAAATAAATTGACCAAAACCAGAATAGAAAATTGTCTCTCCCCTTAAAAGAGAAATGAAGTTAAATGTTAAGAGAAAAACTTTATTAAAACTTTTTGCCGCATCTAAACAGTTTAAGTCCAGCACACACAGGTATAACTTATTTTTAAACTAAAAAAAGAAAGAATCTTCTGCAACAAACGATAAGTGTATGAGTAATTTAAACCATTAAATATTTATTTAATATTTATTTAAATATATTTTGTTTCCATTTTTTCTGTACTATTACAAACGCCATTATTCTTATAATTATAATTTTGAGTACTTTAAATATATAATATCGGATTTTATATTTATATAGTATAATGTGATTTTCAATGATAATAGGATCCACAACCTTTACACGCTTTCAGGAACTCCCTAATTGTTAATGTTAAATATGGTCCGCGCGATCCCTCGTCCATAAATGTCATCTGTATTAGTCTACCTACACACTTTTTTATGTCAGGCAGGATAGGATGAGGTTCCACACAAGCATCGAGTTTTGCATAGAGGTCATAACCCCTATCTCTCATTTCTAGAGGATCATTTATGGAACGCAGAATGTTGAAATCCCGGTAAATTTCAGCCAAATCTGGTGCGTTCATGCTGATTCAATTTAGTAATCTTTGACACAACGACGTTGAAACACGTTTTGACGACGACTGCAAAATTTGCTCGCGTTTTAAGGATTTTGCGCAGGTAGAAACGCACGACGGTAACTATGCTCGGGGGATCAGTAATCAATAAAGCAGGTAGCAAAGTGTATTTCTGGGAAGTACTTAATCCTGTTTTTATTTTTTAGCAACGCACGACGGTAACTATGCTCGGAGGATTAGTAATCAATGAAGCAGGTAGCAGTGTATTTCTGCTAAGTACTTAATCCTGTTTTTATTTTTTAGCAAATTTTGCTCGTGTTTTAAGGACTTTGCGCAGGTAGAAACGCACGACGGTAACTATGCTCGGAGGATTAGTAATCAATGAAGCAGGTAGCAGTGTATTTCTGCTAAGTACTTAATCCTGTTTTTATTTTTTAGCCTGAAATTTGAATTATAAATTCTGGGAAAGTCCTTGAGGATTTTAAATAAGGGTTTTAATCTTGTTGTCATTTGGCCTTGAACTTCATAGTTTTTTTTTTTTAATTTATCCTTAAATTAATATATTCTATCGTGTTTGATAAATATTTTTAAATTTGTGCCAAAATGAAAATCTCTTATACTATGTCGGTATCCAAAATACAGAGTTTCTTACAAATTATTGTTTAGCTTTTATTGCTTAGAATACTTTATTTCTTAATTACTGTTCTCTCTTCATTTTTAGGAAAGATAAGATAGAGGCATATATTTGCAAAATAAAATATAACAGGTAAGGAAGCGCTAATTTTGGGAACATATTTACAAGCAATTTTATCAATAACGGGTGATCCAAGTAGAGGTACGTAGGTAGGTAGGTAAGTAGGTTTCAATAGCCATTTTTGACAGATTACTCGTGAGTCGTTCAAAGCTGTCATGTTATGTCGTAAGTTCGAAAATCTTTATATTAGGTATCAGAATCAATCCATTTTTTTTAAAAGCGTATACTATTGTCAACAAGAAAGAAATTAGCCCCCGGTATTTCAATAATATATCTAGCAGAATGACCGATATTTTTGACAAAAATCGTTTACGTTATATAAGTTTTTTAAGGGGTTAGGGATAGTCAGAGGCACGAAAAAATGAGAGTTTCCAGTATTTTCTTTACTTACTAAATCATGTTATTTTACAAAAGTAGTAATGTGGCATTATTATAGGATGTGTTGACTTGAAGTCACGAAAATTTCAAAAAAAAAAATTTAATTTCCAAAGTTATAGTTGTTTGTGTTGACCCTGTTCCAAAAAAAGGTACTTGCGGTGACAAGCATAAGTCCTTGGAGATTCATCTAAAAAAAATCGGACGAAAAAAATTAGTTTTATAAATAGATAATCCCGGGCCTGATCGAAGAATTTTATTTTTTTTTTCAAAATTAACAAAACTATGGGCTTAGGAAATGTTTTTCTAAATTTTTGCGAAAAAATCAACAGTTAATTGGTCTTAAAAAATCGAAATTTTCGAAAAAATAAAAATCCTTCGATCAGGCCCGAGTTTATTATGTATTCTAAAAGAGTTACAGTTGTTACCGATTCAAAAAACATAGTTTCACAATAGCGCTTTGAAGGGCCCGAGCTTTCTTTCTTATTTTTAAATAACTCAAAAACTAATTATCGGATCATCGTGAAATTTTCAGGGAATATTTTTAAGATATTACACTTAACGAAAATGCAAAAACAAAAAAAAAAAATAATTTTTTGAAAATTCTAACTACCCCTAACCTCTTATGGGCAAAAACTGAAAATCCAAAACGGATGCCTTAAAGTACATACTTAAATGTAGAATATACATTTTTTTCGTAATTACATATTAAAAGCACGCTATTAATCATAGCTGGGCCTGGTTAAAAGCATTCTATAAACAGTTTTTATATCATGTCTTACGATTTCTGGTAATGAATGTATGGGAATCAAAGTTAAATTCTCGAAAGTTCAAATGCGAAACTTGCAGAACTAACTTGCAATAACAGCTGAATGTTACAGCACACTTCCTCTTAACCTTTTTGAAGCTTTTGTGTTCCAGGAGCAATACAATGGTAAAAATACTACTAATTGACCCAACACATTGGCATAAATAATGACAGACATAGCTATGCATGCATGCCATTGGCTCGGTAATACCCAATTAGCATTGAGATATTTAAGTGCTGCAAATTATCGTGGTAACACCTAGGTGGTCATTACCAAGGCATCTCATGAGAATCGCGACAACTGTCCGAATGATTGCAAAAATCGTCACATTTCTATTTCACATTTATTGAATTGCTTTGCTACAATAAAAATATGTATATGTACATATGTATCTATATATGACTCACTACAGTAAGACAACACATTGACTAACTTTCAACTAAATTCTCTAACTTATTATCGCCACGTCACTTAAACAGTTTCAATTAGCCGCTAATTAATTCAATGTTTATCGATCGTGCTGGCTTCGGTTGTGGGTGTGACATTGGTTGTGGTGATTTGATTTCGACCAAACAGCATATAGAGGCTGATTGCTAAACCCAATGCCCCGAAAATTGTGGACATCCATTTAAAAATATTATTTATTTTGATGACCCTGCGTAGAAATATTTTGGAAAGTGCGCTAATTCATGCAAATCATATTGTTTACTTACAAGAAAACCTTTTTCTTCAACATATCGGTCCATGTCTTATCCAAACTGGCTGCTTCTTCGACCCAAAAGAGCGGCATGGTGAGTGTGCGCAAGTTCTTCATAACCTCTACTTCCGGCACGGGCATCACGGAGAGGCTGAATTGCAGGCGCTTTGCAGCGGAGAGGGGTGTACCAGTTATCTGAAGTGAGAAAAAATATTATTATTTAGTATTAAGTGTTTGAAATCGTTTCTTAAAATACGAAATCTTGTCATCAAAATCAAAAGTAAAAGCTTTTTAGTGCTAAAAAAAAACATAGAACTCCATTCTTGCTGCGGATACTGTAAACCTTTAAAGTTTCGTACTCACAACGCAAATGATCTTGTAGTTGATGGTCCACTATTTTCCAGATATTTACTTATACTATTTTATAACACTTTAAATTCAAGTTTTACCCTTTCGAAAACAATAAAAACGCCATGCTTTTCCTCCACTGGGTTCACGCCATCTACGTCCGCAACCAATTGCGGATCGGCCTTGAAAAAGTGTGGCAACGAGACAATCATGGGTGCCTCATTGCACAAGGTGAGATCCATGGTACCTTTGGGTGGACAGTCGTCCGGATAATCCTTGCAGAAACAATGCTTATCTGGATCATTCTTAAGAAAAAAAAAAACAAAAAATTCATTATTTAATTTCATTAAAATACATACATAAATATATTTGAAGATATCCATTTTGAGCTTCACCTTGGGATCGCCCAAATCTATTGTGTAATAGTATGCTGGTATGCCAGCATAAGTGGTCTTCTTCTCGAATTCGGCACCCAAAGAACGACATAAATCGGCAGCAAACGACCACAATCCCTCTTCGGGCTTCATGAGTGGAGCAAAGATGGTGGTGTCGGTGCCGCGAAATTGATTACACTCATCACCATCCCAGACACTCAGCTCGTCAGAGTCGTCAAACTCAAGCACGCGTCCAATATCACGGCTAACCTTGACGCCACGCGCCACCTTATAGCGACCGGCGTCGGTGTGATTGGCCTAAAATCATATTACAGTTGAATATTTTAAATAAAAAATTATTATTTAATTATTGCAACGGCGCACTCACCCCGCCAAGAAGCGAAAATTTGAAATGTGTGGCATTCACTTTTTCTGCACCTTTAATGGCGCCGGTGTGAAAATTCAAACAAATCGCCTTGGCTGCGAAATGATCGATGGAGCAGTCCACATCGATGCCGCGAAAGAAAATGTCCATGAAAGGTGCGCGCACAAATGGCGTGGTGGGCTTAAATAGCGCTTGCAGGCCCTCGGATATCATGTTGATCAAGGCTTCCTTGTCACGCTTGACGGCTATGGCCATGATCTTGTAACGCGGTGTGAGTGTATGCGACAGTTAAAAATACAAATACAACAAGTGAAATGGATAAAACGCCTTACTTGTATTAGTGGATGTGGCATCACGATTATTTCCTCGGCGCCTAGGCCCAAATCAGGTCTGAAAATGAATGTGTTACGCATATTATAGGCCACCGCGTCCTCATCTTCAAAGTCCTCCAAATCGTATTTGTCCTTCCATTCCCTTTGTGACATTTAATTATGTATTTAATATTCTTTTGAAGTATTTTAGTGTATGTGAGTAACATATACTAACGGCACTTACTCAAATACAAATGGTCCGACCTCTTGCACACGTGGTTTTCCGCCATTTTGCACTTCATCGGGATTTGTCACGTTGAAGACGTAAATTGAAAAATTCAAGGCGATGGGAAATTTCTCCCACATTTGTCGCGGTTCGCTGCCAGGTTTCAGATTTAATTGCTTTTTGGAGGAATTTAATAAATAGAAGTATTATACATTATCCAATTTTATAAAAATTTGTGAAAATTAAGTCATAATTTTCTTTTACAAAACACAGCTGCAGATTCACTCTTAGAGGTGCCTTCTTTTTGTAAATGAAACGGAAGTTTCTTAGAGTTTTTTTCAGTCCAATTATTTACTTAACTTAAATTTTTACTTCGTGTTAGTATTTAATTTATTATAAATAAAAAAATAATAATTATTTCAGTAATGAATACTGCTCTCATTGTTAGTAATAACTTCATATATCTGGTCTTTCATAGAAAGATACAGGGAATCTATGTAGGTCAAAGAAATCTCGCTCAAAGTACGTTTAATATGTAATACAGTAAATGTTTCCTTGTTTTCGTATTGCTTTCCTCCTTCGTATACCTTTCGTGTTAGCCAGTCCCAAATATTTTCAATGACGTTAAGATCTGTAGAATATGTTGGACAGGTCATGAGATTAACGTTTTGACTCGAAATAAACGATTTTAAAACTCGAGCGTTATGAATAGGAGCATTGCCTTGTTGAAAAATCCAATGAATCGGGCCAAAGAGATTACTTCAGTATAGAAATACGGACACCAACAATGTTTTGAAGTGATCGCCGTTCATTTTCTAATCGATACAAATCAAGTCAATTGTTCCATAAAACGCAATGGCACCCCACACCATGTCTCCATTTTCTCGGCTGTAGTGGCGACTTAAGTGTAGCTCATATTTCCGCAAATCGTGATAATAGTATTGAAAGCCACCTAAATTAAAACTTTTTTCATCAGTGAAGACAACTGAACGCCAATCATTAAGTCGAATGTCAGATTGAACAGTTCATGTCATGTATTCTTTCGCGAATCGAAGCCGTTTTTCTTTGCGTAGTTCATTCAGAGGGAGTTTTTCTTAATTTTTAGACGCTTTAGGTGTTCTGCATTTCTGATTGTACGCCGAACAATTGAAAGGCTTGCTTTTACTCCGGCGAATTCCTTAATATTAGTTAATTACAGACGTCGCATTACTTTCTTCGAAGTAATTCTAACTATGAGGAGTACTGATTGTTCAGATAGTGTTTTTTTCCTGTAAAATGTTTTTCATATGCCTCTGCATACGTTAAATATCTATCCGCGGTTCTGGAGCTGCGTTTTTTTTTTGTTTGGTAATGTTTCGATTCAGTCATTGGGAGGGAAAAAAGTCTACGTAACTCGAAAACAATTTATTTGTTTATTTTTAGTACTTTCTCAATAGAAAAAACTGCCCTTGTTTATGCAAGACAAAGAAATATAAAGTGCGTCTATTTCAATGGCCAACCGAAAACGCGCGTGATTGCCATGGAATTTTTGAATATCTTGTTCGCAAATCTATCAATTATGTGCAAATATTTTTCGGACAAGATTCAAACTTTCATAAGAAAAGCATTTTGAATAATAAGAATAAAAATATATAATAATTTAAAAAAAAAAACTTTTGTGCGTCTAACCTAAGATCAGCGGTGTAAGATGTTCGAGACTGTTTTTGTTATTTTATAAAATTTTTTATAAGGATTGTTTTCAATTTTCTGTATTTATCTATATTGTGATTTTTTTTTAACCACTGTGCAATAAAAAGAGTTGAGAGTGCCTGGATAGAAATTTTTCCAATAAATGTAAAGCATTTTAAAAACACTGTTTTTTTAGTTTTGGCCTTGTTGATATATTTTCGTATCTTTCTTTTGACTAATCACAATCGTATAATCGTACAACTAAAAAAAATCTCATAAAGGCCGCCTATTCTTAATCAACTTCTCTCACGTTTGCCCAGACCAGATGTTTAAGTTTTGGTATCAGGGATATCACAAGTATTAAAATATAGTTAAAAAGATGAAGCTGGTCTGATCACTAGTTTATATTATATTTCATTGTTATATTGTTAAAAGGATCTGCAACGCCTGCTAACACAGTTAAAATTCTGTTTGACCTCTTTAATGCTAAGACGTCTTTGATCATACATGGAGAACCATGAATAACTCATAAGGTCAGTTTTCTGCGAGCTCTTAAATCGCACTAAGGGTGTGCCTGCCCTGCCCTGCCCTGAATTCTGCACGCACTTTGTTATTACTACATATTACTGTTTTGTTTTGTTCAACCGTAAAGGATTTAATTCGAATAACAATACATTGCAAACAAGTGACATATGATTCATTAATTAATGATTTTTGCGTAAAGGAAAAAATAGGGTGCAAGAAATACGGGTATTTACTATTTACCGACAGATTAAAAAATTGCCGTCATAAATTTGGCCTGGAATATGTTAATAAATTCTAATGGCTTAGGGGACTCCCGTCATAAGCTTTCTCTTGAAATTATTAATAGCGGCTATTTCTAAATGTTGTGCTACCACATTCACGGTATTTCTTTGTATGAAAAATATGAGACTTAACATACAACTGAACTCTACAACACACGATCAGCGCAGAAAACGCTTTAAAACTGGTTCCTCGCATTGATCAGCTTCGGATCCGACTTTAATTTCACATTTTAAATTAAGATTCTTAAGCCATGGTGTACATATATATTTTATGAAAAATAATACTTTTTTTAGAAACCACCAATGTCTATAATAAAAATACCGAAGAAAGAATCTGTTTAAAATTTTGTGTGTATGAAATCGTTGCGAATGTTGGAAAAGGCTTACGGTGATTTAGTTTTATCAAAAACACAAGACTACGAGAGTTTAAGGACGGTTGAGAGATCGTTAAAGACATGTCTCGTTCTGGACGACCTTCGACCTCTCCATCTGAAGAAAATATTAAAAACTGAAGTGTATGATGCTCGGAAATCGTCATACAAGTGGTACAGAGATGGCAAGAGAGCTCGACATTTCTCGCGAGTTTGTTCGACTGATTTTGGTGGTATTTCGTGTTCTGGCTCGACGCATCCGATAAAGCTGAATTTTTTTCAAAAAGCAGTACCGTAAACAGGTTTCTCTGGACATGCGTGTTGGTGCGAATTTCGATCCCACATTCATGGAGAGCAGTATAACTGCCGATGAGACAAGGGCTTACGAGTTTGACATGCAAACCAGTCTACAAGCATCGAAATGGAGAGGAAAAAAGGAACTGAAACCAAAAAACTACGCCACAGCCGCTCAAAAATCAAGGGTATGCTCTTTTTTTCCGATATTCGTGGTTTGATGCATCACAAATTTCCTACGCACGGTCAATAAGGAGTACTATTTGGTCGTATTGGGGCGTTTGGGTGAAAATATCTGTCGAACACAGCCGGAATTGTGTAAGATTTGGCTTCGTGTAATTTTCTCTTGTTCCCCAAACTGAAATTGCCGCTCCGTGGAGCTCGTTTTCAGTCGATCGAGGAGATGAAAAAAAAAAATCGCCGAAGGAAATGAAGGCCTTCCCAAAAAGTGCTTATGAAAAGTGTTTCGGGAACTGGAAAAATCGTTGGCTTAAGTATGTTACATTTGGTGGGGATTACTTTGAAGGCGAGGAAATAAATATTGATGAATAATTAAATACTTTGTGTTTTATTTACAATATCTGGGTACTTTTCTGGCACAATGTATATATGCTATTATGAGAGAAGACGATTGATGAATTATCGAAGTACTTTATAATAAAAAGACCTCACGTTTTTACTTACTATTTTACATACAGTGGCGAGCAAATGTGGATACATGTTTGTCACTTTTGCACACTTTTATCTATAAAAACTTTAATATTTATTCAAATGCTCTCAAACTTTGGAACTCTAGTCTTCATTCTATTGTTGTTATATCAGCTTATTTAAAAATAACAACAATAATAGCAACAACAAAAATTTTAGCAACAGCTTAGTTTAACTGCATTTATCCAGTTATGCTCGTGTTTTTTATTTTTCAATTGCACTTTAAAGTGAAGGTGTAATTTGTTTTTGTTTTTTATATCTCTTTTGCTCATTCATCCTTGACCTTTTTGAAGGTTATTTAATTAGTTAAAAGATAATTTTAGTGCTTATAAACGCGTTTTTACATCGAATAGATCGACGCTAGTGAAAATGAAGAAAATATCGTCAGATATAGAAAACCGTATAGTCGTTTTGACTGGAAGTGGTAATTCATCACGAGCCATTGCTAAAGAATTGAACATTTGCCACCGTACAGTCCTTTTAGCGCAAAAAAGACGAAATATCAAGCCTGCGCCGAACGCTGGTGGCCCTAAAAAATTGCTGACAGAGGGCGACGCACGTGCTATGGCGCGGCTAATGCGACAGAAAGAATTTAATACGCCTAAGAAAGCTGCTTTTGGAATCAACAAGCCCGTAAGTGAGTGGACAGCTCGCAGAGCACTTCGGCGAATCGGGCTTATTGCATCAATAAAACAAAAAAAAACCTGCTTTGTCAGATAAAAATATAAAGGCTCGTCTGAAGTTCTGTAAGGAACGAAAACACTGGAGCGTTGAAGACTGGAAACGAGTTATATGGTCAGATGAGACCAAAATCAATCGTCTTCAGTCAGACGGAAAAGAGTATTACTGGCACCGTGAAAATGAAACTGTTCAGAAGCACCAAGTGAAACAGACCGTGAAACATGGCGGAGGTAGCATAATGGTTTGGGGCTGTTTCACTTGGTGGCATATTGGCCCTTTAGTGAAAATAGAAGGTATAATGAAGAAGGAAGACTATCTTGGTATTCTTCAAGGTAACCTTAAGGATTTCATTGATTTGAGCGCATACCCAGAAGAGGAGGTTATTTTTCAACAGGACGGAGACCCGAAACACACCGCCAAGATCGTTAAAAATTGGTTATCCGAGCAAAAGTTCAAAGTGTTACCATGGCCAGCACAAAGCCCCGACCTTAACCCAATCGAAAATTTATGGGCAATCTTGAAAAGGCGCTTGGCAGTACATGAAAGAGTTCCAGCAAACATTATGGGGCTTTGGGAACGTTTGCAGTCAGAATGGAGAAATATTCCTAAGGACACTATTGAAAAACTGGTGGAAAGTATGCCAAAGCGAGTCAAAAGTGTAATTCGAAACAAAGGATTATGGACAAAATACTAAATTTTTGTTGTAAAGAAATATATTTAATCACGAGCATAACTGGATAAATAGCATTAAAAGAAGTTTTTTTTATTGAATTGGCTTTTTGTATTTGTTTTTTTTCACGAAAAATCTTAAGTTTTTTTAAGAAATAAATGAAGAGTAAACCCTGAAAATTTGAAAGCATTTCATTGAAAATTAACGGTTTTATTAATAAAAGAGTGCTAAAGTGACAAACATGTATCCGCATCTGCTCGCCACTGTATGTAGGGTCTAAAAAGGAACCCTCCGAGTTAGCAATTCATTTACAAGTTTTATAAAGTTTTTATCACATTTTTGATGTTCCATGGAGAAAATTGAAGTGTTTCAAATCAACATATACATAACTATATTCTTAGTGCAGCGCTAGCTTCCGGTTTTGCGACAGGGAGCTTGAAACACCGGAGCACCTGCTAATCGACTACCTAGCAGTCTGTAGATGCAGGTAGGATAGGGTTCACATTGCCTGTCACCCGACAGGATATTGGACTTGATCAATATGTTGAGGCTAAGTGAGTCCTTGTGATTTAGGAGAGGACACAGTAGACCTAAGGTCGCGGTGCATTCCTCATTTATCAATCAATCAACTATATTCTTATAATTACATACTTTGTCACCTCGGATATTTGTATAAGACCTTGGGTATTCTAAGCTTTGTCTGCTAGGTTTTCACTGAACTGTTTTCAAAAGAAACACCTTTTTGGTAGTCTTTAATCTCGCGGAAAAGCAATATCTTTCTTTTTTAGATTAAAGGAATTTTCCTACTGTGTACTTTCCGTTTAAAATATTTCATATTTTTCATTAAAATTATATTCTTTAAATTAAATGTTTGTACAGAAGAAAATAAGTTGAATTAATTATTTTTTGTTGTTTTTGTTTTTTTCTACATTTTGAAATTTCATTTTAGATTTTGCTAAAAACAAAATTTTATATATTACCAAGTTTTTTTATGTTCGCATTTTTGCGAAAAATATATATTTTTTATGATTTCGAAATTTTATGTTAAATTTCTCTAAAACAAATTTTCGTAATTCGTAAAAAATATATTTTGTTTGTGATTTTGAAATTTCATGTTATATTTTTCTTTGTCAAAGCATTTTGTTCTTTAAGTCCACTTTTTAACCTTTTTAAAATACATTCCTTTTTACTCCCTTTTTTATATTTATTACTTTTTACCAAATCTTACCCCTTTTATCATTTTATTCAATAACTTTGGAAACCCTATAAAACCAACAAAGATCCCCAACACGAGCGCAATCGCCGAACCGATGAGTATTTTCTTAAACATTTTTAAGCTCAATTAACTCTTTTTATATGAAATTCTTTAAAAGGAGCAATATTTTTTCGAAACGCGCGTACCAAAACTGAAAAAGTAACTGTTTGAAACAATGCACCGTTTGCTGATTTTATTCCAACATCGCCGAGGTCCTCGATGTATTGATATATATGCGTATATAATTGCAGCAACACACTTTGCTCCCATACTAGCAATTATTTACTCATACTCCGCCACATGTGTGTGTATGCATGTATTTATAAACGTGTCCTTTCCCTTGTTAATAACTTTTATAAATTTTTAATAAGCCCCTTTCATCGCGCTGCTTCTTGTAAGTGAGTGTTATAGACATATGCACGTTCTAATAGATTTGTCGGCATTTGTTGGTATCGCATTTTCCATTGATGAGGCGTGGTTTTACTTTTCTCACATTTACTGCCCAAATATTTACGGTACACACATGTGCCCATGTAGAGTTGGGGATATACGGTTATTAGAGAAAACAACTGCCGATGGGTTACATTGCTGTGCGACACTTCGAGACACAGTTATTTTGGTTGTCTCGTGCATTTTAAAATACTTGACAAAGGTGGCGGTCAGGCATAGACATATGGAATGGAGTGTGTGAACATCTTGAGGCTTGCTTAAGTAAGTAATTCTAGGCGCTTTAAATGACCTAATTTTTCACACCCGCTAGACACTTTTTGATAATTAAGCAATTCAATTAATTAGTTAATTACGTCCTTCAGAGTTATGTGTTATATCTTACATAGTTCATGGCTGCAAACTATGGTTGAAAGGATTGGAGGTGCTTGTTTTTTACGGAGCCAATCTCCAGGTGGACTTCCAAAAAAAGATAGTATGATAGCAGCTTTTGCTAGGTTAATATGACCCTCTTGTCTCTCTGAAATACATGAGGTGCATTCGGTGATTTTTACGATGATTAAAATTATTCAAGAAAGAAGTTCCATTAATTTTTGTGTGTAGAATCAAATTTTTGGTGCCGAAACTTTCAAAATGTTGGAAAAAGACCTTCGTAGATAATTGTTTGTCGCGAGTAAGAGTTTTTGAATGTTACAAATTATTCAAAGAGGGTCGAGAACGCGTTGACGACGAACAACGTCCATGACGGCCATCAGCATCAACTGATGATCCTCACATCAATAAAACAAAGCAAGTAATGCTTGAGAATTGACGAATAACAGTCAGATATCGGCATCGTGGGAATATCGGAAGAATCAGTAAACCCATTTTGAGAGATCATTTGGGACTAAGAAAATTGAAAGTACGAGTGGTTTTGGAATCATTAAATTTTTTCGAAAAACATGACGCGTTAACGTCTCTGAAACAATGCTTTCCGACAACCAGGATGTCATGAAACGTATTATTACTGCCGATGAGTCTAGGATCTAAGCGCACGACCCGGAAACAGACGATCAATCGACTGAATACTGTGGTAAAGGTGAAGTTCCGAGCTTTGTTTTAATCAACATCAATCGACAATATTCTATTGAAATACTGAAACATAATAAATAATAATAAGGCATTAATAGCGGTATTGGACATGCCAAAAATTTGGAGGGTGGCGAAGCGAAAATACAACTGTTGAAAATTCAATAAAGATATAGATTAACTTCTTGTTTTCACTTGCAAATCGTTTCATAAAAGAACAGAGCTGAAGCTTAGAAAGCTGATAATGGCATATAGAAGACTAATGTTATTCAACATACACATTGAATAAACTATTATCTGGAGTCAATATTGCTCTGGGTGGTGTTTTGCCAGATATTCAAGCTGTACTTTTACCAAAAAAGACTAAGAAAAAAGCATAAATTTCTATCTCGGAGAGTCTTACTATTAACATATTATCTAAATAAAGGAATACATATGTACATTTTGTTAGTTTTGCTCAATATTCGATTACAGATAGAAATTACAGATCAAAAGCCACGTTGACTTAAATTATTATTGACTGTAGCATATTTCATTACAATGTACATTCTAATTAATTTTTTTTCTTTTGAAAATCTTTTCTCATATTCTATGTTTTTGCGCCGCTTTGCTTTACCGACACGATGTTTTACATATTCACGCTTATCAAAGACACAAACCTTTATTTCCTGAACTGTTGAGCTCGTTTGTAAATGAAAATCTACAGTGGTGGCTAAACAGTTAATATGATAAAATGTTTAAACGAAATCGAATCATCAAAATATAGTTATATAATATTCTGACTACGTGGAATAATAATGCATTTTGATAAAGAAATAGTGGTCAACAAAATCGCAGAAACACGTATTTTAAACGCTTAAACCTTTTTGAATGCCATTTTTAAGTATATAGTTTGTGGCGAATATTTGGCCAAAATGATGCTTGTAGAGATCTATAAGAAAATAATCCTTTTTTTTACAACATAAAAGCCAGAACGTAAGCCCGAAAGCTTAAAATTTGAATAGAGTTTACGATCCTGTTACTGTAACGTCCAATCAGGCGTAATTTTGTTTTGTCGATTCCGTTTCGAAATTTGTATGTTAAAGATGCACAATGATCTGTAAGGCCAATTGTCGAATATATCGAGCAATGACAGTCATCGAGACCCACAATCATGTAAGCAGTGTTCAAGTAAGGCTGGATATAAAAAGAAATTCGATGTATAGGTGCCACATGAGCTAGCTCAAAGGACCGAATTGCCATTTGTGAATCGTCATTTCTGATCCGGGTGATTAGTGATGATGAAATGTAGGCCACGTACCACAAAGTTAATCGAAAACTGCACACAACTGGATCTTTTGCAGGAAGTAAGGAAACTGTGGTAAGGCACTTTAAGTTCCTTACGTACTGCTGCAAATGAAACCATTGGTTTTCGGAAAAGGCAAAAGAACAGCTGATGCGATGAGGAGTACCGTGTCGCAGTGGGGAGAAAACAGACTGCCTAGCTCGCAATGTTACAATCGATCACGTGCGAGATAGGATAGATATCGAGAGTTGAAGAGGGAAGCGAGACGCGAGTACGAAGAGCTCGACAATCAGGGGAAATGCTCGAAAATTCTACAAAGCGATGCGTCGACTACAGGTTTCAAGACCGGAGGATACTCTTGTAGAACCGCCAGAGGTGATCTAATGACTGATGCCCAGAGCATACTAAAATTATGGGCGGAACACTTCTCCAACCTGCTGAATGACAGTAAACGTACAACGCCAGAAGAAACCGGTAGTGAAAGAGGGCAAGACGGAATATCTCCTGTCATCTAACAAACAGTCGTCGCATCTCGACTTGGCGCCCACATCTCTGTTGACAGTTATAACTTCAAAATCGTAGATAATTTGGACGCATTAACAGTAACAACAATGCCAGCTTTCGAAATCCAACGCGAGATAACTCCTGCCAACAGGTGCCACTTAGACTGAGTAGACAAAAGTAAAGTCCAACATCTGATGAGTAGGGGTTACGAGTTTTCTAGAGAAATGATCTACGGAAGATTGATTATTCTTTGCGCATTGTCAATGGTGAATACCGCAGCCAATGGAACGATGAACTGTATGAGATATACGACGGCATTGACATAGTTCAGCGAATTAAAAGACAGCGGTTACGTTGGCTAGGTGATGTCATCTGAATGGTTGAAAAAACTCCTGTTTTGAGAGTATTTGACGCAGCACTCACCGGGGAAAAAGGGGAAGAAGAAGACCTCCATTCCTTTCTAAAGACTAGGTGGGGAATCTCTTTGAATCTCTAATTAGCGAATTATTGCAAGAATAAGACTGGCGAGATGTTCTAAACTCAGCTATAACCGCGGAAGCTTTCTCTACCCAGTAAAGAAAAAGATACGATAATATAATTTTTCCTAGCAATGTTCACTATCATTCCATCATAATATCCAAACGAAAGGAAAATAAAAGCAATTGTATATCATAATAATATCTTTATATTTATTAAAAAATTTGGCATAGAAAAATACTAAAAACAACATTCACGAATAGGTTACAGTGGAAACATATTCCTTTGCCTTTACCAACACATACATATCCTAGTATATATGTGTGTGCATGTATGTATGTAAAACTCACATTTATATATTTTAAATATATAAAACATACGCGTGTGTATATAGGTAAATGTCTGTATGTATGTATATACGATTACATGTGAATTGATAACACTAGGTGTATATATATCGGTGTTGCATATATGCATTTGTTGTTGACTTGCATGTTGTTGCATTTCTGTACATTTAGTTGAGTGATTAACACATTTTGTTGCTCTTTCAATTATTTACATTTAAAATCATTTTTGTACATATAAAACTATTATATCTACTAAGTGTTAGTGTGTGTGTGTGAATAACCAACTCTTTTGCATATTTTTCTAACTTCTTTAGAGACAACACACACAATTGCATTTGCGCATTAGAATATTTATAAGTTTATAGGAAATCAAATTCATCAAAAATAAGCCGAAAAGTATTTTCCAACAAAATGCACGCCTATAAATTACCATTTTCCAACTGTGTGTGTATGCGTGTACTTAAAATTGTGTTTGCTAAAGTTAACAGCTTCTTGCACTTGTTGTAAATTTGATTTAAATTTCTTAAACACCTACATACATACATCTACACTTGCGCTCTGCCTAAAGACAGCCGATAGTCTTAGTTGCTACACACTTGCAACGGTTAGGTGAGAGTGTGTGTGTGTGTGCAGGTGTGTATGCGTGTTTTCACAGTTGCATGCAAATCGTGTAAGCGACTTCTTAGCCGGAGATGCAGTTTCAGTTCGGTTTGGCGCACAGCTTAAATCTAAATATACACTATATCAATTTATTATTTTGCTAATAGCTAGAACTTAAGCACTAAACTCACACAGACACACATTTAAAACTAAATAAATCAGTCAATGGCTGACAGGCGACTCCGCGCATCCCCGCCCACACAGTTATGAGCCGCCTGCCCGACATTTTCTATATGTAACATGAACACTTTTGCACACACCCACATACTGTGTGTGTGTGTATTTGTATATATTTATTATACTATGTATGTATGCATGTAGAATTGTTTGCGGTTGTATTGCAGCACAATTGCCTTAGTTTGCCTGACTTGGCTTTAGTCACTAACTGCTACAAGTATTTAGTAATTCACTTTGTCGCTGGCTTCGGCTACATATCGCTGCTGCTAACAACATTCTATGTTATTGTATATGTATTGGTTATAGATTTTTGCCTCGCTTTGCTTTTCCCTTTGCTACTTAGTCCAATTCCAGATAATTGATCTCTTTCGTCAGCGCTGGCGGCAGCGCCTGTTGTGTTTGTGTTTGCGTTTGCAATTGTGTTTGTAAATTTTCAATGAGCGGCGTTTGTTCGGGCAGCAGCTCAGCTGCTGCTGTCGTCGCGTTGGGAAGCGCGACAGGTGGCATATAGTTCGGTGGCCCACTTTGTGTTGGCTGATTGTTGTTACTGTTGCTGTTGTTGTTGGGCATGACTGTGGTAGGCGTGAAGGTGGTGGTGGGTGTGTTCGTGGTCAACGTGTGCGTGTTGCTGTTCGAGCCGGGCACGAAAACGCTGTAAAAAGTAGGAGCGTAAAAATGGGTCTGTTAGTTAAATAATTATTCGCTGAGGGATTGGGTTAATTTAGATAATTATCTACACAGGTCAAATAGTTTTTTTTGCGTGAGTCTAACTGGAGTTATTTATTTTATTTTTATTTGCTATTTTAAGTGGATTTCATCAAGTTGGCTCTTTGACTTTAAAGATCTGCATTGTTGCTCCTGCTATCGAAAAGTAAAAATCTAATATTTGCGCAGTGGCTCAATGCAAAAAAAATTAACCAAAAAAAAAAAATGAAATAACCAGCTCAAGATCCAAAACCTCATTTACAAAAATATCGGTTTTCGGAATCCCGAAATTTTTTATATTTTATTTTGTTATTTTGATATAAGTAAATGAAAAATTCCTGGAAAAAGGAAGGTCCTTTATTCATAAAACTATCGATTTTCGGGATTCCGAAATTTTTAATTTTTTATGTCGTCCTTCAGACATTAGCATATGGAAAAGACCTATTAGAAGAATCGAATTTATTATTATTTATTTTCTGGATCCCGAAATACTTGATTTCTTTGTTGTTTTGCCTTTTAGACATAAGAAAATGGGAAAGCGGCAGAAAAGAAATAATTGCGCTTACAATTTAAACGAAAAGTAAAGAAATAACCTCCACAGGATTCTAGAGTTCATTCAGAAAAGTACCGATTTTCGGGATCCCGAAATTTTTAATTTTTGTATTTTGTTTATTAGACACAAAAAAATGGAAAAGGCTTGGAAAAGGAAAAACTTAAATTGAAATTATTACTTAATAACAGTTTTCGGTATGCCGAGCTCTTGCTTATTATTATTTTGTTATTGTAGTAGCAGACCGTGACCGGATAAAAATCTGGGTTTGTTTCGGTTACATTGACCCGAACGGTTGCTTATTATACTCCAAACCAATGGTGCAAACTCAAAAATGTAAATAAAGCCTTTTCACCTGAAATTTCATTTACTTTGTTAAGTTAAGTTAAGTTAAGTTATGTTAAGTTATGCTAAGTTAAGTTAAGTTAAGTTAAGTTAAGTCAAATCAAGTTAAGTTAAGTTAAGTTAAATTAAGTTAAGTTAAGTGATGTAGAATAAAATAAAGTTACCTATCTATTTAAATCAAGTTAATTTGAGTCAAGTTAAGTTATGTAAAATTAACCTTGAACAAAAACAGTTTTAATTGAACCACTGTAGCATATAACTTACATACAAATTGAAATCATATTACTTTTTTGTGAAGAGTACTACAGCTTCGAAGTAATCGAAGTTAACGTTTTTTCTTATTTTTAATTTCTTATTTCAATTCCAAATTTTTATCCTGACTATTCACTTCAGTACCAGACACTTTACGAAACCATTTTTTTTTCGAATTATATTCTGCAATTAAAAATTACATTTTTACCTAACCTCAAAATGGTTTGTCTTAAACCTCCAGCATTTGCAAAAAAAAAATTATAATTCCATTTAAAAATTTATTTGACTCACTCCAAATTTTATGTTGACCAGTGTAGTGCTTTAAGTAATTAATTTATAACAGTATTATTGCCGAGCACGTCTACATACCTCAGAGAGTTCGTGGAACGATATAAAGGCGGTGGTGTGTTCATACGTAGGCCGCTGTAGACAGCACCGTTGATTAAACTGTAAATGGAAGCATAATTCAAGGCGTTAAAATGCAATCAAAATGAATGTCAGTCAATTTTTGTTTTTGTTTTTTTGGCTGTGAATTCATATCTTTATTTTCGCACTACTCACCCAATGGCCGCACACTCGTGCAACGACGTCAAATACGATGGCGGCGGCGGTCGATGCTGGAACTCTGGATACAAATAACCACCGGGCAGTATGCGATTATTACAATAGGGACTATTACAGTTGCGGCAGGTCTCCATCAGGCGATAGCAGGGACACTCATCCGCATCGCTAGGTGTACACAAGCGCCAAATAATGCCGGCCACAATGAGTAGCGACAGGCCGATGCCGATCATCAGCAGTGAAGCGCTCAAATATTGGGTGGTGTGCTCAATGAGGCCCGTCGCACCGAGCACCACACCGCCCAGCGTGCACGCAGCGCCGCCAAGCGCAAATATACCGATAATAAAGGGCACAATGGGACGTGAGAAGCATTTGCGGAAGGTGGCACTGACAGCGGTGGCAGCGCCACCGACCATTGTGCCGTTGGCAGCCGGACCAGTGCCACCACCAGTCGCTCCAGCGACGATAACACCGGTCGGATTGTCCACAACGGCGGTGGGAGTGTCAAGGAAGCGTCTGCAAAGAGGAAGAGATGAAATATGAAAATAAATAAATTATTATTTATGGCTACAGCTTGAATGTACAATATTTTTTATCAATAAACATGCATGTATATGTGTGTGTGTGTGTTGTTTGCACTTTATAGTTCGGAAAAAATATTTATAGTTGACAGCGGGTTACTTTTGAATGGCTGGCGATAAACACACACATATAAATAAAGGCGATATTTTTTCTGCGCTACCTGCACACAATGCAGCTGGCGTTTTTTCAGCTTTTTTTCAGTGTGCCACACTGCATGCCACATGCACATAGCAACGCGGAGAGCTGACACAGCAAGGCATAAGCAAGAAATTAAAAGAGAAATCCCCAACCAGCATCAACTACCAGCGCCATTATCAGCAGCGCGCTTTGTTGTTGATCAGCATCTTGCATGTTGCATGCCACAGACAGCCAGCGCCAGCGCCGCTGCTGGGCAGCTAGAAATTGTGCGTCACACAAAGTCATTAGACGATTGGAAATACTCACGCACACAAACGCACTTAGAGAAGTATGCAAGTAAGCAGGAAAGTGGAAAATCTTTGCTGGAATTAATGTGTCTACCTGCACACACACACACCCCTCCGCACGCAAGCCGTCACATGCATGCGCAGAGGGGGGCGGCAAACAATAAGCAAAGTGCCTAACAGTGAATCATAGCGTGTTTTTTGTCGTCGCTTAAACTCCTTGCGCCTTTGTCTACCACCGTCGCTAAGCAGCGTGCAGGTAGCGCAGCTGATGTTGGCAGGGTCACAGGACTTTGCCGACATTCACCTTTGTCTGCTTGTCACAGCGCCTTTCAGCTCTAATGCTCAGTGTCAGCAAAGTATCACATTGGTCGGCCGCTGCTGTTGATGCCGCTCCACATGCAAAGGCTTTTATGCTCAAAATTGTGATCCTTATTTTGTGTTATGTCTAATTTCGTTTCTTCCTCGTCTTCGTCCGTTCGTTCGTTTTTTTTGCGCTCTTCATCCTATTGACATGCAACACCTGCCTAAATGCCAATGATGCTCAAGCATCTACCTAACTTGTTAAAATTTGCTTCTACTTGTGTGTGTGTGCAACCTTAGTTCCTTATGTGTGTGTGTGTAACCTTAATTTCTTTTGTTTGCAATGCGTGTGTTTGTGTGCGTTGTGTCTGCCTGTCAGCCACTCATTTGACTATAATTTATGTCGAGTAAATGGACAGCTGTTTACTGCCTGCCTTCGCCCCACACTTTTTCTCGAGCACTTCAATTTCTATAATCTCAGAGGCAGCAAACAAAAAAGAAATGCATTCAATTTATTAGAATTGATTCCATTTTCGTTTATTTCTTTTCTTTTTTTTTGGGTTGGTCAACGCGTCTATTGCGAGATTTATATCCTTTTGCTTGAGCGGGTCAAAGCGAGGAAAAAAATCTAAGGCGTTTATGGCCATTTTGTTTCTAAGCGATTTTCGTTACAATTCTCAACGCAGGTGCTCACTGATTGCTAAGGTGAGGGGTTTGAGTATTATGGAGAATAATCAGTTGGAAACTCCATAATTTGGTGGAAAAGAAAAAAATTTGGATTTAGGGGAGAATTAAAGGATTTTATTTTACATTTTTCCTTCGTTCGAAAAGAGGAGGCAATTCGTTTTTATTTATGACGTACTTTAAGAATATAGCAAGTTTAAATATATATATATTTTTTTTATTATTTAAAGTTGCGCAATTGAGTAATAAATTATTCAATTGCTGCCTGGAACTAGTACCGAAAAATTTGTATTGTTCAAAAAAACGTGTGAAAAGCAGGTTTTCCAGCTGGAAATTCATTTACTTAGTTAAGTATCGCTGTAAGAGTCAGGTTAGGTAAAGTTACGTTAAGTTAGATATGTATATAGAAAGAAATGTTAAAATTAAAATTAGGTTAAGCTTAAGTCAAGTTAAGTTAAGTTAAGCTTAAGTCCAATTAAGTTAAGTTAAGCTAAGTCAAATTAAGTTAAGTTATGCTAAGTTAAGTTAAGTTAAGTTAGGTTAAGTTAAGTTAAGTTAAGTCAAGTGAAGTCAAGTGAAGTCAAGTCAAGTCAAGTAACGTCAAGTTAAGTTAAGTTGAGTTAAGTTATGTTAAGTCAAGTCAAGTCAAGTCAAGTTAAGTAAATTAAGGAAAAGTAAAATTAAGTTACGTTGATTTTAAATAACTAGAAATTTTTTATTTTCTTCTTTATTAACCTCTTTTGATTATAAAGCAATCCTCTCCGATTAACTCATCTAAAAATAAAATTTTTGGACGAATAAAAGTTCAAATCAAAACCATCGAGCATTAAATCCAATTAATTTTCGCTGTGAGTGTTTTGGTGCGAAGCCTTTTGTAGTAATATGGACTTTATTTGAAACAAAAGAATTATCTATTAATATTTAAAATGTATGATTTTTTTTACAAAGCCTCAAAAGCTCTTGAACTGTTGTGATATTGGAAATTTGAGGAAAAATTTTCCAGCCATTCCAATCAAATTTAATTCTATTACTCTTTTCCATATACATATGTATGTATACATGTATATATGTACATATGTACATATGTATGTATGCCCACAATAAGTTATGTATGTATTTTAAGCCATTTGAAACGAGTAAAAGCTCTTTCAAGCACCGAAAGTGCTGTGCTCGGCAAACGATACTGCAAAATTGAAACATCAAACTGTATCGGAATCATTGTGTCAACATTTTTAACGGCATATTTTGAGGCAAAAAAACTAGCTATAAAAAATTAAACGAATTTATTTAATTTCTAACTTTCGAAGGCAAAAAACGGGAAATGTGTAAAATTTGTGCTTTTCGTAAAAAAACTGTTTGGCTGTGAAAAAATCACTGCGCACGAGAGCACACGCGATAACAATAACAAAAATGAAACATTACAATAACAAAAATACAAATAAAAATAACATGGAAAATCTAACGATCGAATAAATAAACTAACAAGCGATACAAATCTAATGGAACAACAACAACAACGTGTGGAATATGCAAAAACTGGGGCATCAACAAGCCGGAATACAGCACAAGTGTCGGCGATTTGTACATATGTATGCACGCACACATATTTATTAATATATAAATTATGTTGTGAGCAACGGCAGACACTTCCAAAAAATTGTGTTGCATATCGCACCCTCGTAAATCAAAATAGAAATTTACATGTAAAACCGAAAAACTAAACAGTCGTGTGAAGTATTGCTGCTGCCGATTTCGATTACATTCGTTGATGGTTTTTCATATGCCGTGTTGTTGTCTAATTGTTGTTGTTTGCGTTGTCGCTGTCACTGTCATTTCGCTGCTCAGGCGCGATGATTAAATGCAGTTGTTAGAAGCACATTTTATTGCCTGAACGCGTTTTTTTCCCCATAAAATTCGCCTGTCTATGCCACGCCATGCCACGTCATTTGATTTCAATTCATCACATTTCGGCTTGATTGGCAGCCCTGTAGGGCACGACGACGACTGAGGTGTGTTGAGTTGCCGCAAAAAGCACAGAGAAACAACTTTGAGTGCCTAAAAAGTACCAGGCTTATGAGTTTTGGGCGAGAAGAGTGGTGCTGCAGTTGCAGTGTGGAGGTTTTTGGGAAAGTTAGGAAGAGATTTGAAATTTTTGGGATCACATTTTGAGTCTATTCGACTCTATTCGTAGCAGTTCTTTCAGTTTTTGGGATCACAGTTCGAGTCCATTCGTGGCAGTTCGGAGCTTTTTGGGAAAGTTGACGAGGGACTAGAGATTTTTGAGATCACATTTCGAGTCTATTCGTGGCAGTTCGAAGTTTTTGGGAAAATTGGCGAGTTATTTGAGAATTTTGGGATCACATTTCGAGTCTATTCGACTCTATTCGTGGCAGTTCGGAGTTTTTTGGGAAAGTTGACGAGGGACTAGAGATTTTTGAAATCACACTTCGAGTCTATTCGTGGCAGTTCGAGGCTTTTTGGGAAAATTAGCGAGTTATTTGAGAATTTTGAGATCACATTTCGAGTCTATTCGACTCTATTCGTGGCAGTTCAGAGCTTTTTGGGAAAATTAACGAGATATTTGAGAATTTTGGGATCTCTTCTATTTGACTCTAGGAATATTTGTCTTTTTTTCTGAAGCGCTCGCCTAAAGAAGGGTCGTTTTTGATCTCCCTCTTCTATGAGTTGATTTATGAACTTGCGGTACGCTTGTCGTATAGCACACGAATGTAGTTTGTCGCTCCCAAAGTCTTGTTAAAATCAGTAGTAGTCTTCTTATCGGTCGAAAGTAAAGCTACACATTACCTCTTCGCTTTTTATGAAGATTTTTTTCCCGAGCACATTTTTATCGAGATTTCTCGGCAAGAAAAATCTCTTGCAACCAATTTTCACACCCTTTATATCAACAGCGATTCTTCTCTGCGCTACAGGGCCTTCCAGTTGTGCGCTCACGTCTGTACATACATATAAAATGGCTGTGCTCATATATTTTTCAATAAACGAGCATTTGATTTGATCGTCATGCGCTGCATTGCATTTGAAATTATTCTATTCTTTCTGCTTTGTTTACATTTTTTTGTTGTCTTTCTGATATTATTTTGTAATCTGTGACAAGCAGTGAACAGCAGGCAGCGGTTGTCAGCTACATTTCACACAAAAACACAACTTTTGGGACATTTACTCCAATGACTGTGAATATATGTATGTGAATATGAAAGTACGTAAGTGAGTGTGTGTGTTTGGCAGCCACACTTCAGAGCGACAAGCTGCGGCTACGGGCGCTTTCAATAAATAACCATAAATATATACAATATGAAATGACAACAACTAAAGGCAAGCGAGCGCATCATAAATTAGCCAACACCGGCGAGTTGAGTTGCGTTTGGTGACGCCCCGAACGCCCGAATGTATGCTAACGCATAGCCAACCACACACACTCACTCGCATTGGCTTTTGGGCTGTGCGCCGCACACCAGCTTTTGGTGCTTGCTGAAGCGCCACAAAGCACTTAAGATTACAAAGTGCGTACGCACACATAACTGTAGTGTACTATATTTAAATTTCTCTGTGTGTGCGGCAGGTTGATAACACATGTGGAACGCCGCGGTAAGCCCGTGCTACGAGCGTGTCACTCGAAAAATGAGGCGTCGCTTGGCATATAATCTAGAGGCATAGTTCACTAGCGCAATCGATTTGTGGCGCAGTATATGTGTTTGCTGTTGTTGTTGGTTGCAGCTGGTCGAAGTGCTTGGAGCTACAGCTCGTTAATGCCACAAAAACAAAGCAAGAAAAACAGCTTGGCAGCAAAAATCACAAACTTTGGCTTACAACTGCGTGTTGTTGTTGTTTTTGTTGGCTACTAAGCGCTTGCAGCTTGCGGCAACAATTGCCCAACCTCTTTAGGCTTACACCTAGCACCTCACACTATTTATTAGAGTTGTGGCATGCCACTGCTTGCCATGCAATTGCTGCTGTGCCTGCTGTTGGTGTTATCGTTGTTGTTGTACACTAGCTGACAAACATAAATTGTTATTACGCGCCTGACAAATGATGCAAATAGCCCGTGCGTGTCGAATCGCAGCAAATCGGCCGCCGCCGGCGCAACACGAAAGCTTCGATTTTTTCAGCTTTTCTTTGATTTTCCGCTTTCGATTTTTGATTTTTTTGTTTTTGTTTTCTTATGTGTTGCTTCTTCACAAATTAATCGCTGCGTGTAAGTGTTGTCAAATTAAAGCTGCTGCAACCTTTGCTGGCACAAAAAATACTTCAGTGTTATTGTTGTGCCTGCCGTTCGTACTTCTTCGCTTTGCTGTCCCCCAGCGCTTTGTGAAGTCATTAAAACGCCATATGTTAGGGTCACTACATACACCCTGTAATCATAAACACACACACTTACACTCCTACTAATAATGCAGCAGCAAGCCCTTGCCAGCCATATTTATCCAGCTACCGATCTGTGAGGGGATTAATTGATTGCTTTGTAAATTCAATTTTGTGCTGGGGCTCCATAATTAAAAGAACACATAGGTACATATACATATTTATAAGTATATCGTGTATGGCGTATGTAGACCAAGCACACACATGTGGCCATTCTCATTTGTTATTTTATTGTGTTTAGTAGAGCTAATATTGTTTTATGGTTCGATATTCTTTATGGTGTTGAAAATAAATTGAAATTATATGGCGTGTTGTTCTTCTGGTTAATTTAGTGTTATAAAAAAGGCGATATATCTTCGCAGTGAAAGAGGAAAATCGCAGGCGTCTGCTAGTTTTTGCTTCTCCAAATCTTTTTTATGCATCTGACTGCCTAGCCATCAAGTGCTATAAAGCGGGAAATAGTTTTTTTTAACACCACTAAAATTCCTTTTTAATTAATTTTGAGTAATGAAAAAACTTATAGTTTTTATAACATTTTAAAAGCGTGGCTGAAAGCTTTTGTGGAAGCTGTAATTCGATGCAGATTACATAAAAGCTTTGTCCAAGCTTTACTTTGATGAAAGTTTATACTGAAAGCTTATAATTTAAGGTTATTGTTAGTACTTTATTGCACGCATTATTTATCTCTCACGTGAAAAGATGGAAAAGTCAGGAAACTTATTTAGTATTAAGTGAAGAAAATTTTCGAAAAGCTCTGGTGAAAACCAATATTTTAACGATAAAAGAGATCCCTATAACTATTTTTAATAAAGGACTTTAAGTTTATTAAACAGTGTTAAGAAATGAACTTATCTTTTTTTAAAAAAAAAGAGCTTTTAGTTTTTGTAGATTTTGTGAAGCGCGCTTTAGAAGAAGGAAAACTTATGTTTTTTTTTTTGATAAATGAAACCATATTCTCCTCGTTTCATGACTTTTATTTTAATCTTGTTTAGGAAGCTCAGTCAAGTTTTTCTGATTTTAAAGCTTTTTTTTGGGATACAAGATATCAATATATGCTTTTTTGAAAGCTTTAGGTAGGGAATATATGTTCTTATTTCTAGAAATATTTATAATTTAAAGTTTTCACTATTTTTTAATTATTTAAAGCTTTCGTAAATGCTCACCTTTTTATTATACAACTATGAAGCTTTGATGAAAGCTTATGTTTTTAAAGCTTGCATTTGAAATTAATATATGTACATATTGAAAGATTAATATCTCATCAAGCTTTAGAGCTTTTTTTGCTACATATTTTAGCTTTTGTTTATACTTCTTCAACATTAAATTTTTTTAGTTAGTTATAAGCTGATAGGTAGATATTATATCAAGCTTTAGAGCTTTTATATTGTTTTTAATGTTTCAAATTTCACTTATAATTTTTTCTACTAAAATTTCTTTACAGGTATGTTACATATGTTAAATCGAGCCTTGGAGCTTTGAGTTTTCTTTTCGATATGTTTTAGATTTTACTCATAATTCTTTGCTTTATAAATTTATTTTAAGTTTCTTTGCAAGCTTTTATTTCCCAATATTTGTATATGTATTTAGCGTTATTTAAAGCTTATTATAAAAGCTTTGGTATCAAAAAAGTGAGAAAGCTGTATTTACTTAAATTTTCTGGTGACCTCAGATACAATAAAGTGTTCGTGCAAAGCGAAGGCAAACCTTAAGGGTGACGGATTTGTGAAAAAGCTTTTCCATTAAAATTGCTGATTAATAATAAGCTCTAATAATTAAAAAAAGAAAATTCCTTTCAAGTTACTTTGAAAGCTTTCATAATTTCACATGATTTTAATAATTTAAAGTTAAATAAAGCTTTTCAAAAAAAGATGTCAAAGCTTTAATAACATATAATTGTTGGTTATCGCAGAACTAACATTTTTTAGGGATTTCCATAATTATGTTAATTTAATGTGGTTCGTAAATAAAAAAGTTGCTTTGAAAGATTTTATTAAATTTTTTTTAAAGCTTTTTGTGAAAGCTTGTTTCCATAAAAGTTGTAAAAGCTTTACTTATACAAATCTGTTAGGGATCACAGATGTAAACAAAAAGTAACAGGCGATAAGCGATAAGGGTAAATGATAAGGACTAAGTATGATAGAAAAATATTTCGGGTTTCCAAAAAAAAAAACATTTATTTAATTTTTTAATACAAAGCAAAATAAAATATTGATTAACTTATCACCTTTTCAGTATTTTTTCAAATTCTCAATTTAATCAATTTAACGCATAAATTAATGATTGCTCATAAAAAATCGTTAAAGTCCATAACGCATTGCCATAAGACCTCTTGACCTTCCCTTCGACTTTCGATTATAGGCGTTTTGCAACGCTTTGACTTCAAAATTTTGAACGTATCAATCAAGCAGCAGAAAGGAAAGGCGCACAGTAACCAAAAACTGTTGAAACTTTTACAAATTGATAATTTAATGACGCTTTTAATTACGCTATTGCAACATAATAATAACAAAAAAAATATTGAACAAAAACAAAAAGGCTATAAAAAAAATAAAAGTGGAAAATAGAAACGACCAAGAAACGTCCAAAGCATTAACAACTTTGCACACAAAGGCGCTGTGATGCATTTGATGTGCTTTGAAGCTCGCCAGCCTGCAGCAATGCGAAGAATTCATAACAGGCGCACGAACACACTCACCCAGACACACAATAAACTCAATTAATGGACACGTGCACGCATAGACAAGCACACATACCGTCACATAGTGAGGCTGCATGCGGTAGTTCTGCGTGCATAAATTGTGGCGAGTAATAAAAAAACAATTTTTACTAGTTTTTATTATCGGCACTGTGCGTTGAAAAGTCGTTGAAAAGCAGCAATTGAAGTAGTAAAAAGGCATTTGATGCAAACGCATTCAAATAACAATTTCCAAGTCCATAAAAAGTGTGAGCTGCACGTCAGCTAGACAAACGTGGAGCGGGGAACGGATTGACGGCACAGCTAGTTGCATGCCTCACAAAGGCGTTTAAGAGCGCACAGAGAAGACACTACTATTTATTTATGTAGAATATTAGAGATTTTTGCTGAAAGCCAAGCGTTATTTGAAAGAATTTTCATTGAAAGTCATCCAAGACTGACATGTGTTCCAAAAGTATACAAAAATTTTATACAACAAATACTTTCGGTCCATCAATTTTTTCCTCTCTAATGCCCACATAAATCTTCGGCAACATTTATTTCACTGATCTCTGCGTTCTCGATTTATTTTTACGTCAGAATACAGGAGGGTTGTTGCAGAAGTTTTAATGTGAGTTGGCTTGAAGGTGCCATGTGGCATTTAATTATAAGCCTCGGAGCGCACGAGTGACAGCATTGCTTACAATTTGTCTCATAAAATTGCCACTAAATTATGACGGGGTGTGAAAAAGCCATCAATTTCGAATTTATCATTTACACTGGCATGCAGATAAAAATAAAGATGAAAAGAAAATCGAAAAATATGTGTGAAAAAGTGTGCCTACAACTCGTCTGCTACTCCTGCTGCTGCTGAGTTTGTGGCTGCCACATATTGATGAGCGCACACACACACCTAAGCACCTAAAGCTGGTTGCTTGGTAGCCACTAGACCTGCCGTTAATTGAATTTTCGTTACCTTTCTTAACTGTCAGTTGCGTAAGCTGCTACTGGACTGAACTAACGGCAGTCTGCAAACTTTGCAGAAATGTTTATGCAACAGTGTGGTCAGCGGCGTAAAGGCTTAGGGGACACCAAAATTATATAATAATTCTGGCACAAAATTGTATTTTTTGTTATCTTTAGTAATCTGTCTTCTTGCGGCGTTGCTGCTGTGTGGTCATTTGCCACGTGCCAGCTGCGTAATGTTGCAAGTTGGATGGGCACATATGTGTGTATGTATATGTGTGTGTACATCAATTATATTTTTTTGTAATTACAATTTGAGCACGTCTTTGCCACATTTGTTTCAATGTCCATTTGTTAGCACTACACACACACGTGTATGTTTGTATATATGTGTGTACATATGTGTATTTATTGCCGTTACGACATTTTAATACATTTTTATTCCCAAGCGAAATGCGCGTTATTTTTCCTTTTTAAGCGTATTTTTAAATTAGCTTCGGCTAATGGCTTTATGGTTGACATTGTCATTAATTAATTGCCTTTTAATGCTGGATTATATAGTAGTCAAGCGAAAGGGTACTGCTAGCTTATGGTATTGCTTGCGAGCGCTGTTTTTCATTTTAAAGCAGAAATGGTTAATGAAACGCTGTTGGTAATGAGTTTATTTTTTATGTAATTGTTATATTGATGATAAATTTTTGAGTTAATTACTTATGTCTGATTGATTTTCCGGAGAGCTTGTATGATTAAAGCTCTTTAGCTTATATAAGCTTTTCTGCTCCCTTTTATTATTATTTATTTTTATTTCTAGATGATATTCTGCAATGCTTTTACGATAAAAGAAAAGCTCTTTAGCTTCTGAAAGCTTTTCGGCTTCTTTTCATAAATTAACTAAGACATTTTATGTCAAAAACAAATTTTCTCTGATATTTTATCTCTGAAAGCTCAAATGCAATAAGCTTGTCTTGCAGAAGAGCTTTCATCACAGCCAAGTTCTAAAAGCTTAAGAATTTTACAATAACTTTCTTATCTTAACTTCACAAATTAATGAAACTGTTTTACCAAAAACTAAATTTTCTATGTCAATTTAATTCTCCAAGCTACTAATTTTATAAGCTTTTAGCGCATTTCCGAAACTTGCAGAGCTTTCATAATACCCAAGTTCTAAAAGCGATAATTGTCGGTTATATAACTTTTTCATGCATTAAATTATAATATAAAAAATGAAAAAGCTTTCGCTTACCAAAAGCTTCAAGGCACTAAATCTTTGTTAGACGTGGTTAGCTTTGTAACAACTAATTGATAATTTGTTCAAAACAGCTTTGAGTATTATTCTCGTTGAATTTTTTTTTAGACCATTTTAGAAATTAAAGCCTGAAGTCAGAATTTAAAATTATAAGTACGCCAATGACGCTATAAAATTATTTACAAATGGAAGCTCAGGCGAAAACTTATTTTGGGTGCTTTTTTGAAACTCTTAAGTTAACATACAGCCAGAATGTGAAATTTTAAGTACGCTTATGCTATTATAAAATTAACTAAAAATTAAAGCTCGAGCGAAAGCTTTTTTTCAGACCTTTACTGAAATTCTTAAGCACACAAAAAGACACGATCTTATCTTAAGTACACTAATGTTATTATAAAATTGACTAATGGTGAAAGCTCTACCGAAAGTTATTTTTGGGAGCTTTATTGAGACTCTTAAGAAAATATACAATCTAGAAACCCTAGAACAGAATTTTAAATACACTTATGTTATTATTAAATTATTGAATCATAAATGAAAGCTCAACCGAAAGCTATAAGAGCTTTATTGAAGCTTTTAAGGCAAACTCATCTCTGAGGTTAGAATCTATAAAAATATTGACATAATTTTATTAATTCTTATGCTTTTGCTGATTTCTAAATTTTTAAAAGCTTTCTTAAAAGCTCTAGATATTTTGTAATTGCATATTCTAATATTTAAGCATATCAAAATTCACGTATTCATGTTCCGTTTTGAATTTTTTGATTTTTTTGACTGTGATAAAAATATTGGAAATGTGCACACCTGCTGGGGCATAGTCATGTTGTACAATTTCCAGCACAAATATTTACTATTACATATATGGTCGCAAGAAGTCTTTTGACGCTTCAACACCTGAGCGACATTATGCAGCACAAAAGATTGTCAACCCAAAGAAATGCCGCCACAGCTGACTCATTAAAAATCAATAGAACAAAGTGGGAAAATTGTGAGAATATTGACAACTCACGCAGCTCATTGATATGAGCCGCAATGCTTTAACTGACGCGCATGCGCAAATGCAACGCCAATGGCAAACAAAGCCACAGTGGACAATAGCGCATACGCAAGTGTATATTTGGTTAGTAAAGTGACTTCCTGAGGCACTAAAAAGGAGGATACATTAAAGCAAAATGCGTTTGCGTGCCGCCGCAGACGTGTGAAGTATGAGACATACGTGAGGCGAGCACTATGCCTCGGCATCTGAAACAGCACAAGGGCGCCCCATTAAGTAGTAGTCTTTGAATTAGATACCTAAATTATAGGCGTTCATAGTGATTTGCAGCTGAATTGGAAATGGTGTGCTTGGAAAAAAGTTCTACCAACTCCGACAAAAGAAATTGTAGTGAAATGAAGACTCTGGCTTTGTTGGGGCAGGAAACACGCACATTCAGCGTGCCACATGTGTCTCCACTCGCTGCCACACATGCAAACAATGAAGTGTTTGAAAATCACCGACGCATGCGGCCACACAAAGCCCGACAAAATGAACTAGTAAGTGCTCGCGGCTGTTGGCTGTGGAAATAATGAGAAGTTTAAAACAATACTTAGAAAATGCGCTTAATGCCTTGCTGACTTTTTTCCACCATCCAATTGAGCGCTGTGAGCCTTAAACTTACAAACACACACACTTTCACACAAGTAGCGCAGAGCCGTCAATGTGCGCCTTCAAGCTTTAACGCGCCACGGCTGCTTGACTAGCTCGACTTTTGATTTAATGCGCTGCAACATTACTTTACATTACCTCTCAGCGTTTTTGCGCTTTTCTGGCGAAATATTTAATTTTAATGCTGCCATATAAAACGTTTTTTTGTGTCTTGTTGACACTAGCTGCTACTTTTGACGCTGCGTTTAATGGCCGGCAGCATGGCAGCCTGGCAGAGGTTTAGCGTAGTTAAGCTGGGGTCAAAAGCAGGAAGCCATAGGCGAGTCGCAGGCAAAAGCTGTCGGCAGCGTCAGCGTCAGTCAGCCCATTCAACCCATTTTCGGTCCGACAGTGCGTGAGAAATCTCAGCAGTAATTAAGCGCTTGCAAGTCTCTAATGAAATTCTGTGTTGGAGTGTTGATGTGAAAAGCAACAACAAAAGCAAAATCACATTGAAAGAAAAGAAGGCAGCAAAAAGTTGGCGCGCGCACAGAAAGAATCGCGCCAAAGTGCAAAAGTGTGTAAATTAATGAATGAAAGGGTTGGAGGTGAGCCGCCTGAGGTGGGTTCAAGCGCCGCGCGTTAGTTTGTGTGCTATGAATGTGCGAAAAGCGCAGCGAAAATCGGAAATGTGAAAAGTGAGTTGATTTAGAGGCGAACGATTTGATAGCGAAAATATGTAGGTAACAAAGTGCAAAGAAACCAAATGAGCGCAAGCCAGACAGTGCAATAAGGAAAATAAAATTAAACGAAATAAAGTGAAATTGTGCAAATATCGAGATTTATAAAAGAAAATATGGAAAAATCATGGAAAAATGTGCGCAAAAAAGTCGTAATAAAATAATGGAGAAGCAAATATGGCGAATAGCAAAACGTCTAGGTTATGAGGGAAATAAAAGGGAAGCAGGTTATTAAAATTCGCAGACAAAAATGCAAACAAAGCGGAAACTCGGTAAGAATATGGACTAAAATAATGAGGGCATATACTATATACTTTTGGCATACACTGTAGTTGGGTGTATTCAGCTGTGTCCTATTTTTAAAAAAGTCGATGTTGAAGGGAATAATTAAAGTTTAAAAATTGCTGTTAAAGCAAGTGCTGGAATTTTGATTGAAAATTACAGTGTAGATAATTATAAGATTGTTTTCAAAGGAAAAAATACTAAAATAATATTTAATAATATAATTTAATTTTAAGATAAGCAAATAAAAATAGTTTTAGTAGCCCAAAGAGGTTTTCGAAATCTGTCAAACATTTATTAAATATTTTAGATATCCTACTTTCCAATTTCTAATTTTTGAAAAATTTTCTAAGTTATTATTTTATCTTCCTTTTTAATAACTTAAAAACTATTTAAAAACATCAACAATCTGATTTTTTTAACTCTTCGAAATTTTTTAAACTGTTCCAAAATTAAAAAAAAATATAACACGTATTTAAAATCGATTGGGGTTTTCTCACATTTTCAAAATGTTTTCGAATTTTTTTATAAAAAATATTTAAAAACAAGTTTCAAATTTTGATTTTTTTAATTTTCGAAATTTATTTATTTATTGTTTTTTTTTTAATTAAGAGTTGGTAATTCATATTTTCTAACTGGTTCATAATTGAAAAATATATAGTTTTAAAATTATTTGCGATTATCTGACTTTTTAAAAGTGTTTTGGATTTTTTTTGTATGAAAAAAATAATTTTGTAATTTGGCAATTTTTGGTGTTTGTTGTTGGATTTTTTATAATTAAAAAAGTTGAAAAGTATTTTGAAAATTCTGTTCTGCTTTCTTTAATTATTAAACGACATCACTTTTGCGTATTTCCGAATTTTTTTTAAAGTTTGGAAATTTTTATTGTGGAATTTTTCATAATTCAAAAATATTTGTCAAAATCTGTTTTTTTTTAATTTTCGAAATTTTAAATTTATTTTTTCTTTATTTCCGATTTTTTTTTATTTAATTTTAATTTAATTTTAATTTTTTAATTTTGAAATGTTTGTTGTGGATGTTTTTATTATTAAAAAAAAATTGTTCGAAATTTTTGAAATTTTATAATAATAATTTGTGGATTTTTTTTATTCAAAAATATTTTTGAAAATCTTTTCTTTTTTTTAGTTTGTGAAATGTTAAATTTAATTATTTTTTAAATTTCCAAATTTTTTTAAAAGCTTGAAAATTCTTATAGTGGATTTTTTATTTTATAATTTAAAAATAATTAATTTTTTTAATATTTGAAATTTAATATTTTTTAATTTTTTTTTTGTAACTGTGAGTAATGACAAAAATTTCGAAATAATTTTTGGATTTTTGAGCTTTTTAAAGATTTCTGTTTTTGTTTTTTTTTTTAATTTAGTATACAAAGAAAGTATAGAAATGCTATTTATAAAAAAAAAAACGAAAAAATGTCAAAATGTTCGAGTCCCAGAAGCAAATTTGATTGAATTATTAAAAAATATTAAAAAAAAAAAATTAAACTAAAATACAGAAAATATTTTTCTTCATATTTCACTACATATCTGCACTTCAAAAATTTTATTACTTATCAAACTGGATGTGCGAACAATAATAATTCGAAATTTTCCTCAGCAAACTTTCGAAAAGAAATTGCGACCATCGTGGCACATTTATTAAATTTCTTTACAATTTATCAACACTGCTCTTAACCTCTTATGATACAAAGTGGACAACTTTTGTTTGCTGGGTCGTTATAAATTACGGCACTAGGCACTCTATTCCTACGCATTCATTTATGCACGCTTTCCGCTCTTGGCGAATGGAAATTAAAAAAGCGCTATGCGCATGAGATACTCCACTCAAATCATAGATACTCGTAGCAATTTGTATAATAAAAAGTTGCACTCACTACAAACATTGCCGTTGAATTACTTAGTTAGTTAGTTAGTTATGAAAGCATGCACATAAGTGCGTGTGAGCGTGTGTGTGTGCAGCGCTGTGTAGGTGGCTACGTCGAATGAGGTACTCAGCATAATTACAAAAGCAAAATACCATGGCGCAGTAATTTTAATAGCAATGCTGTTGCAAGGAGGGAGCGTTTCCAGAGAGAATATGAATATGAGGTGGCAGCTCATCGACAATAACTGTACTATGGCAGGATTTGTGCGAAGAAATAATTATCGATTTTGCTTGCGAAAATTGCTTGAAAATTGTGCAGGTGAAAATTGCTTTTTGTTTGTAAATTTGCTAGCTTTGTTGAAACTTAAAAATAAATAAAGTCGACACGTAAAATCTTAAGCTAGCTTATGCCATTATAAAATTAATTTTAAATGAAAGCTCTAGCGAAAGCTGTTTCTGAGAGCTTTATTGAAATTTTTAAGCAAACAAAAAATCAGATACTTAAATTTTAAGTATGTTAATATTATTCTATAATTAAATAAAGGTGAAAGCTCAACCGAAAGTTATTTTTGAGAGCTTCATTGAGTCTCTTGAAAAACCATACAGTCAAAATTTAAAGTTTAAGTACGCTTAAGCTTATTATAAAATGAATTATAAATAAAAGCTCAAGTGAAAGCTTTTTTGGGATATTTTTCTAAATCCTTAAGAAAACAAAAAGTCGGAACATTAAATCGTAAGAACGATAATATTATTATACAATTTACTAAAGCTGAAAGCTTAACCGAAAAATATTTTTTCAGAAAGCTCTATTGAGACTCTTACGACAATCTGTAGTCAGAACCAAATATTTTAAACACATTTATGCCATTAAGAAATTAATTATTAATCAAAGCTTAACCGAAAGCTTTAAGAGCTTTGTTGAAGCTTTTAAGAACACACTTATCTCTGAAGTTAGAAGCTATAAAAATACAAAGTCAAAGTTAAAGGAAAAATAATTTATGGTCGATCTGGGGTCGAGAAGAGGGGGGTAGTGGGGTCGTTTTATGGTCCAAAATGGTGGAGAAAAGGCAATTTTTCAATTCTATAATTCAAGGAAAATAAAAATGGCTCAGTTTTTGAAACAAATACGATAAAAACTCTAACCTCAAAATTGAAAACAATATTTCGAAAATTCTAAACTCAAGTTTTATAAATAAAAGTTTTAAAGGATTAAAAATAACAAAAAAAAAAAAAATTTTTTTAAAATTGTGGTAAACTTGAAAAATTTTTCGAAAATTTTTCAAAAATAAATAAAAAAAAATTTTAGACTCAAATTGAATAAGCTCAATTTTTAAGAGACTCTTATTCCAAAAAAAAAAATGTTAAGAACTTAAAAAAAAATCCTGAAAATTTTATAATGAAAAATTCTAACCTCAAAATAATATAAAATTTACTTTTTCGCTAGTCTCCTCTAATTACCGTTATTTGTAAAAAAAACTGAAACTCAAATTGTACAAATAAAATTTTTAAGGACTCAAATTACAAAAAAAATTAATTTCAAAATTTTAGTAAAATTCTGAAATGAAAATTATAACCTCAAAATAGTATAAAATTGTGATAGAAAATTTACACTTTACCATTATTTGTAAAAAATTGGAACTCAAATTGTACAAATAAAATTTGTAAGGACTCAAATTATAAAAAAAATTAATTTCAAAACTTTAGCAAAATTTCGAAAATTTCATAGCAAAAAATTCCAACCTCAAAATCGCATAAAATTGACATGCTCCTTAGTCTGCGCTCTTCACTGTTATTTATCACCATGTGAGCTAAACAAACAGCTACTAAATTAACAGTAATTTTTCATGACACTAATGTCCAATTATGCGCTCACACACACATACAAACGGAGATAACGGTGTGTATTAGTTGGCAGCGCTGACATAGAATGTATAAAATGTGGTGTTGATAATGAGGACTTATGAAAAGTCGCTGATTATTATGACGGTGACGTTAATGAAGACTTGACAAAAGTCAGCAAACTGCGCAAAGCTAGTCATAAACTGTGTTACTCAACTAAGCTTACTGTAAATGTCGCACACACACGCAAACCCACCGGTGCACGTCCGACAAGAGGAGATGTGCGCATAAGTTTGGAGTGTGGAAGTGTGTGTGTGTGTGTTTTATTTCCTGTGCATTTATCTAAGTTGAAATGGCATTGCACTTAGTTACCTAAAAAAGCACATAACTATATAGTTATGTATGTTTTTATGTGATTGTGTGTATATAAGAGTGTGTGTGTGTTCATAGGTGGTGTAATAGCAGAATGATAACGAAATATATTTTTTCCCACAAGTTTGCGCCAGCTTAATGTGAATTTCATATGGCTGTGAAAGCTGCTGAGCTGCTGCTGTGTGGGTATGAGCAATTTGGAAGAAGCTGGAAAAAAATTTATTTGTGCATAAAAAGTAAATAGTTGGGAAAAAAATCGCTCGCTAAGCGCATTGCGCCCGCATAACTAACAACGCGCCAGTATCAGCAACACCAAAGCCATGTGCTGCCAGTTGCATATGTGTGTGTGTATGTATGAAAGCTTTTATACACATGAAACTCATACTTGTACGTTCGTATGCATGTGTGTGTGCTTGTGCGCGCATAGAAAAAGGTCATAAAGGTAGCAGCGTGAAACTTTTTAGGCTTTTGCTGCCTTCTAATTAGATTTAGCCACCGTTACGCGCCAACACATTCACTATTTTCTAGTGTCATGCCATAAAAAGCAGCCACACATACTCTCAACTCTGTGTGTATGTGTATGTGGCATATGAATGCCGCACAGCTTCTCATTAAATGCCAACGCGCTTTCATTGCCTTTGTGCGTGCGATCTTAAGTATAATAAATTATGCTTTACTATTCATTTAACTTGGTGCGCTATTTTATTTTCCTCAACCTCGCTACTTTGTAGTTGTTGCTGTAATATGCTTTTGCGCCGTAGCAGCTCTGACGCTGCTCGGCATTACCCTTTCACCTCGGCGACCACACACATTCAAGCGCGCGTATCTCAGCCTATAAATGTACAAGTATATACATGTATATGTATGTATGTTTGTTGCTGTTCTTGGTGCGCTGTGTGCACGTACTATCTTTGCTACTGCTCTTTGGTTAATTGTAAGTCCCTTTAAGCTGATTAAAAGTACCTTTATAATTTATTTGCTGCCGCTGCTGCTGTTGTTGCTGCTGCGGCTGCCGTTTCCTTTTCTTTATCTTCTTCTTCGCCGCGTTTTTATTTATTTGAATCTCTGCAATATTTTCCCAGATTTCCCCCACACCGGTGTGTGTGTGTGTCCGCTGCACTCGCTGCTGTTGGAAAATTTCTATCAAACTTTTGTATGCGTGTGACACTCGACCCCAAAGCGACTCTGCTACTGTTTTTACGTTCTTTTGTATGGGTTTTTGTTGCGGTATGCAGCGCAACTGTTATTTATTTTTTTGTTATTGTTTGGGCAATATATTTTTCTGATTGCCAAGTTGTAAGAGCTTAGCGCGCGTTTGTTGAGCGCTTAACTTTTGATCATTTGATTGGAGCTTCTACGAGTTCTGAATTAGTTAGTTCATATCGGGATTTCATCTTCAAGTGTTGTTCGATTGAGCTACGGACTTTTGAAGTTCTTGTTCGAGAAGCGATAATATATTTCATAAAAGTCTTTCATATATTTTTTATAAAAATAACCTAAGCTGTCTAAGTTAGCTCTCTGTTAGGATCGACCCCTTAACCTAACGTAACTGTAATTGAAGTCTTTTTTGTCAAAACTTGAAAACACATCAGCTTCGGCTGCCTCAAATCTATAATACCTTTCAGAGGTGCATGAAAGGGTATAAAAATCCTTATATTGACTTTCATCGGTCAGTTTGTATGACAGCCACATGTTATTGTGGTCCATTCTTAACGATTTCTTCGAATGTGCCGTTGCGTTGCAAAATAATTCGTTTTAGACCTTCGTGAAGAAACATTGTCAATAAAAAAGGTTTTCTATAAAAGCACTTGATTTTGAGCGATCATTTTGTATGACAGCTATATCTTATAGAAGTCCGATATCGGTTTCGCCAAATGAAAAGCTCCTTACGAGGAAAAATACGTATGCTAACTTTCATGTCGATATCTCAAAAACTAGTTCATGTATTTGCCGAGAGGCAGACTGATTGACTAAATCGACTCGGCTCATTAAGTCATGTATACGAGTAAATATGTACATTTTAAGAGTTTCAGACGTATTCGTGGCAAATTTTATATACCTTGTTCAGGGCTTAAAAACTTTTTATGGGTCAGCTGCAAAGATTTTGTAAGCTTACTTGAATATAAAAGCTTTTGCTATAGAAGAAAACTAAACTTTTATATTTTCCGAAAATGATTTTATTTGAATTTCTTTGATCCGATAACAAGCTTTCATAAGCTTACTAGAATGAAAAATCTTTCAGTAGGAAGAAAATTAGATCATGACTTTTATATTTGCCAAAAACGGCTTTATTTGAACTTATTTTATCCGGTAATAAGCTTTCGTAAGCTTAATAGAATAGAAAAGCTTTCGGTATAGAAGAAAACTAAACTTTTATATTTTCCAAAAATGGTTTTATTTGAATTTCTTTTATTCAGGAACAAGCTTTCGTAAGCTTTTTGGAATAGAAAAGCTGTCGGTATAGAAGGAAAAGAAAACATAACTTTTACATTTTCCAAAAATAGTTTTAATTGAAGTTCTTTTAGTCGATAATAAGATATTTTAATAAATTTTTTTTTTGAAAATTAAGAGCTTTAAAGCTTTTCAAAGCTTACTAATATAGAAAACTTTCTATAAACTGAAGATTTCACAATATATTCATACGATTTCTTGGATTTTAGATAGTTTTGCGGCCAGGAACTAAATCTTTTGTATATGAAGGGGAAAGAGAAGTAGTAAAGGTAAAGTACGGTGTTTTTTACTTAACTCCAAACTAACATTAGCTATGGATGAAGATCATTTCTAAAAAATTGACAGTTGTTGTCTCTTTGGACTTAACAGTCGAAGAATTGGTCGTAGAACTCGTCTCTGAATCATCAAGATTATCTTTAGAACCACATAATAAAAAGAAAATGAAACGTAAGCCGACCAAGAAGTTTTTTTCTGACGAACAGAAAATAACTACACCTCTGTTTTGCATTCAACTCACCCTGAAACGTTCAACAGTAGCACTAAACTGATTAAAATAATGAAAATTTAAAGAGCTTTACACTAGTAATATGTAATGCGAAGAAGAAGAAGAATATGTATCCTACATTCTAGAGTGAATTTTGCTGTAAGCTTTTTTTCATCCTTGAAACCTTTAGCTTAGAACTAGGCAGCAATGTAGCGACAGAAACCATTCCTGAAATAATTTTGAAGAATGCTGCCTAGTTGTCGATCCTCGGTTGGATAAAAATCCGGGCCGGTTTCGGCTACATAGACCCGGCTGTCTTGAGAACGAATAGCTAGGTCGTGAGTTTCATTGACGGACAGCATCATCATCATCAATTCGAGCATGAGTTCAACATTCATTTGCACGCCTAGCACCCGGCAATTTCTTACCAACAAATAATAAAAATGTCATAAAAAAGCACCACTTGGCAACCCTATGCCAGCTATAAGCACATAATTTGTTGCCACCAACATTTTGTGGCATGTCTTATGTACTTAATAGCTAAATTCCGAATGCCGTTGGCGCATCGATAAATATATGATAATAATAAGATTGAGTGCGGCCCGCATCGACCAGTGTATGTACAGCGAAAACGGTGGCAGCTGATGCGCCGTTACTCACACTCATCGTTATTAATGTGTTTTTTTTTATATTTTTGTTTGAGCAGGCAGTTTGGTGTAGGGCTCCAGGCCATGCCGCCACCATTGTTATGCCAAATCACTGCCAACTCAATCATTTGGTTTTCGGAATTTTCGCCTCAACGCGAGCACAATGTGGTTGTGCTTGCATATAAGGAAGTATGTGTGTGTTTGTATGTAGTTAAGTACGTGTGTGTGTGCGTGTCGAGGGAGCACAGGAAGGAGCTGAAAAGGCGGTAATTAATGTTTAAACACGGCATAAACGACAGCTGAGTTCGGCGCGTTGGCGGCGCGGGTGGCGCGCCAGCAGCACAGCAGCCGTGTGGCAAGTGGCAGGATGCGGAAAGTTTGATGAAGTATGTACTCATTTGTGAGTAACCGAAAAATTACAATTATTGTTGTGTAAATCGGCGGCGGCGCTTTAATTTATTTGCTGGTTTCTGACGGTATTTAGCATGTTCGGGGCTGTGTGTGGCTTGTGCGCGAGTGGTTGTGTATGTGTGCTAATGAATATCTTATTTGTATGTTGCATGCCAAAAACCTTTAGCCGCAAAAATCATTTATCAAAATTAAATACGCGCTATGCTTTGCTACATTTCAGCATCACATTTCTCCCACTTCACTTGCATGCGCTTTTGTTGTTGCTCTTGTTATGTATTGTTGTTTGTCGCTTGCTTACTGTCGCCGGTGATAAATTTGAAATTCAAAATAACGAATAAATTTGCGCGCCGCTTATCATTTGTTTGCGGTAAATGTGAAAAAAATTGGTAAACCGCATGCAATATCCGAAAACCCGCAACACAACGCAACAAACACATGGTAAAGCGGAAGAAAAAAACAGAAAAACCGAAACCGACAAAACAAAGCTGATAAGGGTTGTTGAAGTGGCAGATATAAAACGGCGAAAAAGCAGAAATCACCCTGCACGACCAGACACACACACACATACACCTCTACAAATGTGCTTTTTTGCTATTGTTTTTATTATTTTGTATGCTTGCTTGCTGCATTTGAACACTGGGCGCGCGGCAGGCGCTGTTGGCGGCGTAGGCGCTATGAGCTTGCGTCAGTGGCAGCACAAAGTGTCAACTGACGCATGCAACACTCGTTTGTTGCATTAATAAAACCAATTTTCTCATTTTTAGTGCAGCGTTTTTTGCCAGCGACACCGTCACCGCGGCCAGTGCATTTTCCATTGTTGCTGTTGTTGCTTTTGTAGCTTGCGGTTGGCAGCGCTGTTGGTGCGCAACTTCAACCCACACTTTGGCGCGCGGGTCTGCATGTGCAATGATAAAGCGCTCGTACTTTTTCGGCAGCATTAAAATTCAATTTCAATTGTTGTGTGCGCGCGCGGCGTTGGCCAGCGCCGGCAAGGGACGCGCTGACAACCCCCCTTCAGGCACAGATAGCGGTAAGCCTTGCGCGCTGGCTGAGCAGTTAGTGTGCGAGCTAGATTTAGTGCAGCAGCTGCTGTGACACTCCATTTTGCTCCGCATCACCCACGCGCGCACCCCCTGCACCCCTGCTTAGTAATGTTATTGGTGTTATGAAGCCACAACGCGCGGTTATAAGTAACTGCGCTTGTGTGTATGTGTGTGTGTATTAGAGCTACCAGCAACACCCACTTCCCGCTGTAACCCGAAAATTACCATAAAATAATGTGAAATATTAAAATAGCAAATTTATTAGATGTTTCTAAGCTGCACTGAGCCACAAACACAGCAGCGCTAGGCAGCTAGCAGGCGTGGGGGCGAGCGCGCGTTTGAGCCACAGCTGTGAAAATGGGGTTAAATAAAATAATGTTCATGTGCTTGTTTGATGATGATGATTATGGCAAATGATTTTGTGTGCGCGCTAATCTCTATATATGTATGTGTACACATATATGTGTGGGTGTGTATTGGTGCTGCGCATAATTCTATAATCATCAACCACTTTTTGAGACCCTGCTGCTTTTTTCCTGATAACTTCACAACAAGTTTATTCAGTTTCATATCCGCTCACACAAACACACGCACACACACACGCGCACACAATCTCTCTCTTAAATATGAGAAGAGATTTGCGTTGCACCCCAAATCCGCTAGGGTTAGTTGCCACTGCATTAAGTAACTTGCTTGCGATTTTCGCAATTCATCACCAACGCGTCGCATCACAACCCCGCACCGCAACTACTTATCCGCCCGCGCCGCACAACTCCTTAACTACACAGCGGTGAGCGGTGAGCAGCGAGCAAAAGAAATATAAATCTCAAATTGCAAGTTTCAAACTCCTTGCTGTGCTCATTGAAGATGAAAATTCTTTGAACTCCAGCAAATGTGGGGGATTTCCGTGCTTGAAGTGACTGAACTCGCAGCGCAACGAAGTAGAGGAAGAAGAGCGAAAATGGAATAATAATAAAAATGCGAAGAAATGCAGTTTTTTTCGTAGGAAATGCGATACTTCAAAACAAAAAATGCAAAAAAAAAAAAAAATACAAAAATAACAAAAAATAATACGAAATAGCAACAACAACTGCACTCCGCATGCTTTTTCGCCAGAGTAAATAAATAAGTGCGCACAAACTGCGCCAGCAAAGGAGTTGAGCTTCAATAATTTTAATCAGTGCAGCTCATTCATGAAAGCCAGCGAGCGCAGAAATGAAGAGAAAACAGCAAATTAAAGAAGAAAAAACGAAAAAAGGCAGCATCTGAAAATCACACGAGGAGCAGGGTTGCTTTAATGAGGTTAATGTTGTGTAGAGTAGCTGTTGAGCGTCGAGTTCATTGATAAAAATTTGCAAAATACTTCTGCTCCAAACGAAAAACATGTGTAAGCGTGAGCACCAGCCAATGAATGAAAATGATTTGTTCGCCGTAGTAATAAATGGCGTAACGGCAAGGAGTGGAGTGAAGCGTGTTGCCGAGATATCTGTGCATAAAGTAAAGGCAAAGGCACTAAACAATGGTTGCGTTGCCGCTATGGACCATGAGAAAATTGGATAGCCATCAATTGAGCGTTAGTTGGACGAGAGTGCTTGATGATGGCAATAACATTTTATTGGCCAAGTTTTCGCAAAAGTAGCTTACGATGAGTATTGTAAATTTATTTGTATTTGTCGGCGATAAGTTTCTGCATTAAAAGTAGTAAAGTGCGGCAGAGTGACTGCACACAAATGCTTTTGCTTTGAAATAGCGCCCCTAAAAGTGCGCAGCGATATTGACCTGAATTCATGTAAAGCGCTGGGGTTAATGTATTTCTGGGCGTTTCAACATATACATATGTATTAAAAAAAAAATAATAACAAAAATTGGCGAAGAAGGGTAAACAGAAATAACGAAATTAATTAGTATTTTATTTGGTGTTTTTATATTGACAGCTTTCACATGAGTTTTTTTCGTGCGCGCCGCAATGTAGGCAACGTTTTCACTGCTGTTTTTTGTTATACCGTTTTTTTACTGGCGCGCACAGCGGAATAATTTCGCTGTTTTCAAATATTTGCCATTTTAAATGCTTTTAATTTGCAACAATTTCATTGCATTGCAATATTAATATTGTTATTTAATATTTTATTCATTTATTTGTCAAAGCAAAGTTGAAATGGACATACTGTTGGAAATGCATATATGTAGCTGAAATATTTACGAATATTGACAATATTTTTATAAATTTTTTGTAACAGAAGTTTTTAAATTTTTAGCTTTTTAATTGAATTTTTGCACTTTTTTGAAAGAAATTAAAAAAAATATCGTTGTTCTGAGCACTTAATCGTGTCATAGTGGCTATTGTGACCAAACCACTCGAAATAGCTTTAAGTTACATTGGGCATTTATGGACAATAGTTGTAGGGGATTTACCTACAGTCAACTGTCAGTTGTCATATATGGTTAGTAATTTGTTACTAATGACAATAATAAGTTATCACTTATGGCAGCAATAAGTAGCATCAGTTGTCAGCTGTAAGCAGTCATAAATCACCAGTCATAGGCAAGATTGGACCAATAGTAAGCGTAATTTTCACTGCTTTTAGGTAAGTGTTCAATAGCCACAAAACACCAATTGTTAGTCAATTGTCAGGGGTCATAAGTCACTAGTCATAGGCAAGCCTGGATGCTAGTTCGAAAGTCAATCACGACTTATCAATGATCTGCTATCACTCAGCGTAATTATCACTACTTTTTGGCAAGTGGTCATTAGTCACAAAACACCAGTGATTACAAGTGACAAGAATTTACAAATTCCATTAATATTTTAAGGTCGAAGTATCCTTAAAACAGTGTTAAATTTTTTGTTGTTTTGGTAACATTTGGATACAAAAATTATTTGTTTTTCTATTTTGAAAATAATAAAGATTTTCAAAAATGCTTAGATTGATGTCGTCGGTATAAAATACCCACGAAATTCGTAACACCCAGAAGGAGTCATCGCAGGCCCTATAAAATAGTATATAAAGACTTGAAATTTTACACACTGAAGGTACTAATTTATCGGAAATGTCGATATCGGACCACTATATGCTAAAGCTGTCATACAAATCGATCGATCAAAATCGAGTTTTTGTATGGTAAACTTTTTTATTTAAAAAGATATCGCCACGAAATTTGGCACGAATCTTTGTTTAATGCAGTGCTACACTATCCCGATATATTGTTCAGATTGGATCACTAAAGTCTATAGCTGCCATACAAACTGACGGTTCAAAAGCAAGTTTTTTATAAAAAAAATTGTTATTTGACAAGATATCGCCACGAAATTTGGTATGAATAATTGTCCAAAGCAGTGTTATAATTCTTTGATATCTTGTTTGAATCGGATAACTATAGCATATAGCTGCCATACAAATTGATCGATCAAAAGCGAGTTTTTGTATAGAAAATTTTTCCATTTGACGAGATATCAACAAGAAATTTGGTATGAATAATTTTCTGAGACAGCGCTACAATCTCCCGATATATTGTTGAGATCGGATCACTATAGCATATAGCTGCCATACAAACTTATCGCTTAAAAGCGAGTTTTTCTACAGAAAGCTTTTTTGTTTGGCGAGATATCGTCACGAAATTTGGTACAAACCATTGTCCAAGGCAGCGCTACGAACTCCCAACATATTGTTTAGATCAGAACACTATTGCATATACTTAGCTGCCATACAAACTTATCGATCAAAATCAAGATAATTATTTCCAAAATTTACTTTCCTTATAAGTAACCATATCTTAATATATGTGGTTGCTATAATAACTGCACTCTTGAAAGGTATTATAGGAAAGCTGAAGTTCCAGTTTTTCTTATTTAAATCTTTTATTTAATTTTTTTAACTTTATAACAAGTGCTATGCGATTTTGTATTGTGTGATTTAAAAACTTTTCACTAAACTTCAACACCCTTTAGTATGATTTTTCTTATGCCACATACACTTTAGTAACATTTTTTATACCACATACCGGTTTTTCTAACCAATTTTAAGTTGTTATATTTCTGACAACAAGTTCTACGCAATTCGATGAATTCCCCGCGGAATAAAACAGTACATTTTCCATGCAACTTTCTTTATTGAAGCATTTGTTACATGAGATTTATTGCTTTTGCGCTGGGACATAACTTTTGGCCATAAAACTAAAGCACACACGCTTTAATCGCACACTCAATAAGATTTTCATGTCGCTCAACTCATTGTGGGTAATTCCATATATGATGGCGTACTGAGCGCCATTTATTTCATAGCAATCAAAATGAAAAAGAAAAAAAAAGCTTTCAACACTGTGACTAAGTGGCTTGGATAAACCGACGTCATTCAATTTTCATAAAAGCTAGAGAAGTTCTAAGCTTTTTGCGGTCCGATGCCACTTAGTGATTCATTAGCGCAATGCCCAAACTTCATGCAACCGCACGCCCGACACAGAACGCCGCCTAGCAGCCAACCAGCCAGTCAGCTAGCCAACCAACCAAAAGACGCGCTTGACCATTTTTTGCCACCAACTGCGCGTGCAAGAAATTTTTGCGAAAAAGATTTAAACTGAAAGCAGACAACTTAAAATAATCCATTTTGACAGCGAATGGCAAAAAGTCTCAAAATAAATTGCAAACAAAACGCGCCAACAACAAAAAGAAAATAAAAAAAAATGGAAAAACCGGGAAAACAGCAAAAAGGGGGAAAAAAGAATTGGAAAAAATGAAAAATGCCATAATAAAAAGTTAAAAAGAGTGGAGGAGACGCAGCCACAGGAGAATGCTAGTTAATGTATCTACGAGTCATGTCAATACCTAAAACCTGGCTAACCGCAAAAAAGACAATGGCAAGAACAACGGCGAGAAAAAATTGCAATAACCACAGTGTACAAGCCAAAAGGCAATAAAAGCAATAACAGCAATGTACTTAGTTAAGAACAAACGCAATGAAAAGTATTGGCAAACAACAAAAAAAAAAACTAAAACAGAACGAGCACAGCGACAAGGCAATGAAGATAGCCGCCGCTGTACCCAGCGAGGAGTGGAGGAGTGCGGAGTGTGGCGCTGGGCAAGATTGGCAGCAGCATGAATGACCACAAGCACCGTACAGAACCGCAAGACATGCATGAAAAATGATATTGATGGACTTCCTTTGCGGTGTCAGATAACCAAAGTTCATACAGCACAACCACCGAACCGTACACGACGGACTGCAAACAGCAAGAGCGCGCGGGCAGGCTTGCGGACGAGCGCGCAGTGCTGCGGTAAAGTACCAATGGCAAAGTGGTGAGCAAAAAATCTGAAAACCAACAATAGCTAAAGCCAAAGCAATTGTGATAGCAACGCATGAAGCCTTAATACCCATACACAAACACACATATACACACAGGTATACTTAGATAGATGGAAAAAGTTCGTGCGGCTGTGGTTGAGGGTGGACAAGTGTCGGCAGGCAGCCGCGCTGGCCGGCGAGTGGCGGCAACAAATTGTAAGTGGACACCAACTGATTTCTTTTACCTTTTCTTGACACACCAACACACCAGCACACACATGCATACTGTGCGCCTCTACCTTTTCAACTACTAGATAGCTTTTAGCAATTGCTTTTGTTGTTGACCAGCGGTGAGTCCATTGCTAACACAGGCCAATCAAGTGACACGCCGTGTGCACGGGGATTTAACTTTTTTAAGTTAAATAAAATAGACAACACACTATAACTATATATACAATAAAGTATGAGGTATATAATGCTATATATATATTGGGTGTTGGCGGCTTTTGAAGGTGTAACGAAAATGCACAAAATATTTAAAGATGTGTCGCAGCTGGCAGCAGGAGGTGGCAAATGTCACTTTAGTCAGCACTCATGGGCGAAGAATTGAAGAAAAGCGAACGTTCGTTGTACAAGTATATGTGGGTTTTTATAGTAAGTAAAAGAGTTTGGTTGAAAATAAGATTCAAAATTTTTTTTTTGTTGTTTTGAGTAACCAGCGAGCTTTTGTGACGTTATTTAGGGTTATTGAAAAAATAATTATAAGAAATTTTGAATTTTTCTCTCAAGAAAATTGTAAAAAAACTGAAAATTCATAAATTGAAAATGAAAGTATTTTTTTGTTATTAAAAAATAAAAAAATTTATAAAAAATCTTTTAAAAAAATTAAAAAACCTAAAGTTAGACAGCAGGGAAGTGCATTTCTTATAGCATAAATGGGTGTAAAAAGATATCTTGATTTTGATCGACCAGTTTGTATGGCAGCTTATGCTGTAGTAGTCTGATTTGAACACTACCATATGTTCGCAGATTATAGCGTGGCCTTGAACAATAATTTATATCAAATTTCGTGCAGATATCTCGTCAATTAAAGAAGTTTTTCATATGAGGGCTTGAATATTGATCAGACAGCTTGTATGGCAGCTATGTGCTATAAAGCTCCGATCTGAACGATATATGCGCACATTATAGCCTTGCCTTCAAAAATAATCTATACCAAATTTCGTGTATATATCTCATTAAATAAAAAAGTTTTTCATACAAAAACTTGATCGCGATCGTTCAGTTTGTATGACAGCCATAAGCTATAGTGATCCGATATCGACCATTCGAACAAGTGAACAACTTCTGTGGAAGAAAATAATGTGTGCAAAGTTTCAGAGCGATATCTCAAAAGCTGAGGTACCGGTGCGCGTTTATAAAGATGGACTGACAGTGGCGCATGGCTAAATCGATTCAACTCGCTACGCTGATATTTTATATAAATATTTACATATTGTATATTTACATAGTCTATTCCTCTAGTTATAACACTGCTTGTGGTTTAAGTTTAAAATAATTACATTATAAGTTCTAATTAACTTGTCAGCTGTCACTTGTCAATAGTCAAATACTTAACTTATTTCTGAGTCGTTGTATTACGCAATATAATGAATTACTATACTTAATTGCAGATTTTTGATTACTTGTCAATTGTCAGCTGTCAGTTGTCATTTGTAATTTTTCATTATAGCAGTAATTTTCGTTTATTATTTGTCAGTGGTCATTGTCAGCTGATCTTAAATTCTAAAATGGGAACATAATCTACTACTCGTTTAGAATATATTATATAACTTATATGCTTAGTGATCACTAAATAGTATTGTGATTAATGACAGCTGTCAAATTATAAATTTTGCTCGTTTTTATGTCACTTTTTAACTGGTGTTTAAAACATTCAATGACAAGTATGTATAACTATGTATATATAGTACTTAGTTACTAAATTGTGTTTGTTAAACACTAATTAATATTGTGATTAATGACAGCTGTCAGAATATCGACGCTGTCAATTCTTCTTATGGCACTTTTCTCCAGCAATTTTGTATTTGCTTGTTTATAACTGCTAACCTAATCTATAACTGCAAAGCCTTTGCTGAATCTTTAGTGGTTACAGGGGCGGATCCACATGATGGGAACTACAGAGCGTTACCATTTCCCCACAAAAGTTGAAAGTTATACATTATTTCCATCATAAGTGACACTCTGCGACGAAAAGGATTTTGAGTTGCAAATACAAAATTATACTCTGGATCCGCCCCTGAGTGGTTCTGATCTAAATATGTTCCTTTTCAATAATCAGCTGGCTAGCGCTGACGGCAATTTTATGTGGACCTATCATGGTTGAAATCAAAAAGGGGAATCAAACTGGGAACTATTAATATTTCAAATATATAATAATTGAGGCATACACTTCATAAGAGACACTATTAGCGGTAAGTTTGTATTTCTTGCTCTATTAAGGCAAGTTGCTGCGTCCTGCCACAAATGTTCGCTGGGCGCAAATATTTAATTCAATATGCCATACACAGCAATCTTATTTCATGCTGTGACATTTTTCTTCCAGTATTCCTTTGTGATACAATAAAGGCATATTAGTATGTGTGTGTGTGTGGATGGACGGGTATAAAACTCATATCTCTTGCACTTTATGAGCGTTTGTGCGCTATGTGTCGAACGTTCGTTAGAAATTGTCAAATAAATAAATTTACAAAATGTTAGTGGCTATTGTTACGTGCCTAAGGCAACGCTACAACAATAACAACAAACAAATTATCACTACAAAAGGTAGTGACAACAATAACAACAGCACTAAAACAGCTGCCATTTATGCTTAGTGACAATTTCAAAGGGTTTCCATACGCATACACACATAAATATATAACTAAGGTGCATACATACAGACGTACACATATGTATGTGCACGAACTCGGCCGAGTATCAAATTAATTTGAGGCATTTAATGCATTTCCAACATTTTCTTCTATTGAATTTTCAACAATATATTTGAGTATGCTCATCTGCTGGCTGTATATGTGTGTGAGTATATATAAGTGTGTGTAAGTATGTGTGCTTGCGCTTCGCTGCCTTAAAATATGCAGCAATTTTGGTGCTGCACAGCTGCCGTGGCTGCTAAGTGCTGTTGTTTTTGTTGTTGCCTTGCCTGCGGCCAAAGTCTGCATGTAAAACTTAATAATGGTGTTTGTGTAGCGCTAATGACTTGAGCAAACACACCAGCAACTGGCCGCCCAAATGGAGCGCTGGGCGCACTTAGCCGGCTCCAAGGCGACGTACGGTCAGTTGAAATGGAGCTGCTGATGAGCGCTGCGTTTGCTTGAGGTAAACTTTTTAAAGAAATATCAATAGAAAGCTAACTATGTATGTTTGTGTGTTTATACATGTAGAACTGTGTGTGTATATGTGTGTATTTGGAGCTGTATTTGTGTGTTTGTGTGCGTTTGTTAGTATTTGTTTGTGAAAGCAATTAGTGGCAGTGATATTTATACTCAGTTTGGGCCAATTGTCTGCCAGTTATTGCATGCTTGTTTGTACAAAGCATCTATGTGTGTATGTGTGTGTATTTGTATTTTTTGTTTGATGAATTTGTAAGTGTGGCAATGTAATTAACAGTTTATGCTCGCCAGCAGAGTTTTGTGTATTCAATTTAATTCAAGTAAATTTAAAGCCATTTGCGTGGCTGTGTGTGTGTGTGTGTGACAGCATATAGATCTTTGGCATAAATATTTGTGTTAGCCACACAAAGTCACACATACACGGACATGGGCTGCCACACATACATACACAAGCGCTTCTAGAGTTTCTACACACACACTTATTCATACATATACATATACTCATATGTGCTTATGTATGTGTTTTGGTTGCATTTGTAAGTGTTGCCTGACTGCTGCACTGCTTGCTAACGTTGCTGCTGTTATTGTTGTTGCAGCCACTCTGCTGCATTGCCAGTTCGATTGCCTACAAGCATGCTTGTAAATCAAGCGCTTGTTTACTTAACAAAGCGACAAGCTGCTTGAGTGCCGGCAAGACAATGTCGCCTATTTGCCTTGTACTCGCATGCACTTGTAGCTACAGCACACACACACACACACACAAGCGCACACATAAAATATCGAGTTATCTGCCGAGTTACTGTAATATAGCTAAATTGCATTTGAAGCAGCATTTGTGGCAGCGCCCACAGTAAGACTTACGAGCACCGCATCTTTGCTTGTTCTACAGACTCTCAAGCAACCGCTTAGCTGCCATGCACACCTCTACCTATATATTCCTTTATATATGTACATATGTACATCCATATTCATTTGCTCATACATATGTATGTATATATGGATGCTCGTGTTAATGTAAAATTTACAGCAAGCATGTAAAGAGCTTAAGCTGCTTTTAGCTGTCAATTAGCATATAAATCTGAATCATCTGCCTTTTAGTTCTGTGTTGCAGCAATACATATGTGTGTGTGTTGATGCAAAGACTGACATACTAACTGACAAAGGCTGTACTTAAGTACGTTATAAATGTGTAACAGCAAACATATGCCAGTATTCATACATATACATACATATATATGTAATAAAATGCATACATATTTACATATATACTTATATACCCATATGCATACAAATAATCTGTATGTGTCTGTCTGTGTGGACAATGTGAGTGCGCTCAATTAGATGATTACTTGAGATTTTCAGGTCATGCGAGCTGGTATCTTCACTTTATGTTGTACCCTTTTGGTATATACATATATACATTTTAGTATATGTGTTAGCAAAATAGCGCATCTAAGCACGTACGAAGACATATGTATCTGTTCATTTATAATGAAAACACATTTAAATGATCGGTTTGTCAACTGGCGTTATCTTCAATATACACAAATACATACACACAAAGTATATAATATATATACATCGATTTATATCGGGCAGTCCAAAAAGTTACTTTACAATTACTTCCACTATTATTACAAAATTGTGATTAAACATAAATAGAAATTAAATTGAATTTCAAATCAAAAAGTTTTGCTAAGTATATAACTTGAAGCTTTGCTGTGCTTTCACTTTGCTCTGAAGCTTTTATACATTTTCATTTGTTCTATAAATCGGATCTAAATTGAAACTCAAACCAAAAAGCTTTGTTAACTAAATTACTTGAAGCTTTTCTGAGCTTTCACTTTGCCCTGAAGCGTTTATAAATTTTAATTTATTCCACAAGCAGAAATTAAATTTAATTTAAAATCAAAAATCTTCAATAACTATCTTATTTTCCTGAGCTTTCACTTTGTTTTGGAGCTTTAATAAATTTTCATTTATTCCATAAATAGGTTATAAATTGAATTTAAAGCTAAAGAGCTTCCATAATTACATTCCTTAAAACTTAGCTGAGCTTTCACTTTGCTCTGGAGCTTTATAAATTTTCATTTATTCCTTAAAAAGGTTGTAAATTGAATTTAAAGTCAAAGAGCTTCCATAATTGCATTTCTTAAAACTTTGCTGAGCTTTCACTTTGCTCTGGAGCTTTAATAAATTTTCATTTATTCCATTTAGTGAAAGAAATTACATATTTAAACTTTCAAATGTGCTAGCAACTTATACACTAAAATTCATAAACCGGTTGAGAATAATAAGCTGAAATGTCAATGAAAGTAATAATTTAACATTTTTGGCAAAATTTAAAATTAAAACTCATATTTATTTAAAAAGTTTATATGTACTAAAAATTCTAAATCCTGAAAAGATTATACTAAGTTTACCATCAAGTTTGTAGGAGAAGTAAACGTGAGACACCCTACATAATGTTTATAGGAATAAATAGCGTTGCGAACTGAGTCGATTTAGCCATGTCAGTTCCTAATTTATTAAAAATTATCCTTCTTTTAATTTTCACCTTCAAATACTTACGTATTTCCTTCAAATTTTGTTGTCGGACATGCCAAGTCACCCATTATTTAAAGAAACTCACATAACTATATTCGCGTATGCTAATTTAAATTGTCCAGCTTGTATTAAGTACACACTTATATAAAATTATAATTATTTATGTATGTGTGTACAAGCACAGAGCAAAGCGAGCAAACAAATTTTCCTGCTCGTCAAATATAATAATTTTGTGTTAATCAAGATTGTATGGCACTTATTTGTGGTTCATAAGCGGCAGCACTTGGCCGTATCACTATGACAATGCCACCAGCATAACGGTAGTGGCATTATATATACTATATACACAAGCGCACAAATGTGTATGGTGTACAATCTGCTTGTGTTAAATGACCGCTACACTCTAATGCAAGTGTCCATCAAATTGATTTGCTGTAGCTGCTCATGGCTGCAGTGATACGTGCATTATCTTTTTGCTATTGTGGCTGCTGCTGCTTGTCGCTGTTGTTGTTGCTGTTGCTGCTTGTTATCAATGTTAAAGTGATTTTACACACTTCAGCTGACAAAAGCAATTTAAATTTCAATTGTGCGGAGTGTGTGTTTGACTACGATTGTGTTCAAGTGTGCGGCACAACAATGTGATAATCATACGAAGGTATATATGCACGTATATATATATATATATATATATATATACATATATATAGTAATTATCTATGTGTGTGCGTGTGTGTTTGGCCACATAAATATGCATAGATATGCAGTCAAATGTGACAGATGGCAACTGCTGCGCATAGGGATTGTTAACTAGGCACCCACACACACACATACACACTGCTACTATGCACTGGTTTACTTAAATTGATTTGCCATTGTTATTTGTGTGTGTGCGTGTGCATGTGCACTGCTGCTTGCAGTTGATTGCACACCAATTTTAATATAAATTCTAATTTGTTTGAAAATTTCTCTTATAGCCTTAAAAACTTGGACTGTGGCATATTTTTAATTAAAATAAATTTTAATTAATTCATTGGAAATTCGCTTTTGAATTGATTTTACAAGCGTATGCGAAATCAATTCCTAACAAAACAAATGTTTTTAGCTTCCGAAAATGAATAATTACTTATGTACGAGTGTGTATGTATGTGTGTTGCCGTTGTTGTTATACGAATTAAAAAGTAGAGCCTGTGTTTGACGCCCATAAATATGCAATGGTACTCATAATAAACAAAAACATGTGAATAAAGTCAAATTTTATATTTAAATAAAAAAATTATAATTAAAAAGAATTAAGTTTTTTCGAATTTTGAAGAATTTTTAATAATTATTTCGATATGTTGTTTTTGTTTTTAGAAACAGTAGGGTCTTTTTCTATTCTGCATCTCAATAATAGCAGGCTTTTTATGTATTAGAGTACTTGATTTTGATCGTTCAGTTTGTATGACAGTTATATGATATAGTTATCCGATCTGAACAATTTCTTTATATATAATACCGCTAGTTCAGACAATAATTCGTGCCGAATTTCGTGGAAATATCTCGTCAAATAAAAAAAGTTTTCCTTACAAAAACTTGATCGCGTTCGTTCGGTTTGCATGACAGCTGTATGTTAGGGTGATCCGATTTGAACAAAAAATTTACAGGTTATAGATTTGTTTTGGACAATAATCTTTGCCGAATTTCATGAGAATATCTCATCAAGCAAACAAGTTTTCTTTACAAGAATTTGATTTTGAGCGTTCAGTTTGTATGGTAGCTATATGATATAGTAGTCCGATATTGACGCTTACAACAGATAAACAGTTCCTTGGAGAGGAAAGGACGCCAAAAAAATTTCAAAGTGATAGCTCAAAGACTAAGGGACTATTTCATGTAAAAACAGACAAAGAGACTGACCTGGCTAAATCAACTCAGACAGAGTCTCCGTTGTTTCCTGCTGGGTGTTGAAAACTTATTTGTAAACTTAGTGTACTCTTTTTAGGATATAGAAATTGGAATATATTTTGTTTCGATAAAAGTGAGTTTTAAAATTCAATTTCTGCAAAAATTTCTTTCATTCAACTTGCAGCTCATTATTCTCAACCGGTTTATGATTTTTTTTTACATGTAGCTAGCACATTTCAAGCATAAAAATTTAATCTCTTTTGCTAAATGGAATAAATGAGCCTTACTAAATGCTTCAGGGCAAAACGAAAGCTCAGCAAAGTTTCAGGGAAGATAGTTATGGAAGCCCTTTGATTTCAAATTCAATTTGCAACCTGTTTATGGAATAAAACAAAATTAATTAAAGCTCCAGAGCAAAGTGAAAGCTCAGCAAAGTTTTAAGTAAGACAGATATCGAAGCTTTTTGATTTGAAATTCTATTTACATTCTATTTATGGAATAAATGAAAATATATTAAAACTCCAGAGAAAAGTGAAAGCTCAGAAAAGTTTCAAGGCAGGCAGTTATAGAAGCTTTTTAGCTTGAAATTCTAATTTGCGTAATAAATTAAAATCAATTAAAGCTTCAAAGCAAAATGAAAGCTCAGAAAAGCTTCAAGTGAGACAGTTTTCAAAACTTTTTGGCTTCAAATTTAACTTACATCCTATAAATTGAATAAACGAAAATCAATTAAAGCTCCAGAGCAAAGTGAAAGCTCAGCAAAGCTTTAAGTAAGGAACTTATCAAAGCGTTTTGGTTTGAAATTCAATTTACAACCTATTAATGGAATAAAATGAAATACATTAAAGCTCCAGAGAAAAGTGAAAGCTCAAAAACTTTCAAGGCAGGCAGTTATAGAAGCTTTTTAGCTTGAAATTCAATTACTTACAGTTTATGGAATAAATTAAAATCAATTAAAGCTTCAGAGCAAAGTGAAAGCTCAGAAAAGCTTCAAGTGAGATAGTTTTCAAAATTTTTTGGCTTCAAATTTAACTTACATCCTATAAATTGATTAAACGAGAAATTAATTAAAGCTCCAGAGCAAAGTGAAAGCTCAGCAAAGTTTCAAGTAAGACAATTGACGAAGCTTTTTAATTTGAAGTTCAATTTCCTTTCTATTTATGTTTAACATAGTATTATACTGAGTCGCCTTACTCGTCTAATGAAAGTTAACAATTGAAGTTCACAAAGAAAGTACCGTTAGAAATATCAAGTGCTCAAAATAACGATTTCACTGAAAGCTCTCATGACGGATGACTACTAAAACCTTTTTAATTCCGAGTACATAACAGTTGAGCACTCACATATGTTGATGGCCACACAAATCCTGCTGAAACATTATAAATCTCTCGAAAATAAATATTTTGTTTTTATGTGCGATTTTAATTTAAATCCACTTTATTAAACGAATACGGTTACTTTTTCATTATTTTCATTGCAAAGCACTAAAATTGATTTATCTGGAATCTTATTTGTAGTTACAAACTTTATCCACTCTAAATGCTAATCTAACAGTGATGTGTGTGTATGTGTGTGCATGCGGGGCAGCGCAATATAAATTTTATTGTACGCATAACTGTTTGCAGTTATGCAAATTTATTTTTCTGCATAATTAAGTTCGCAGAGTAAATGTAAATTTTCGCGGTTATCAGAGGATTTGTTAACTAGTTTACTCAGCGCGCTGCAACAACAACCTTGTGTATATACATTTGTATATATGCCCATAGTTACCAACAAAATTGCAGCAATGTTGAAAATTGCATTGCAACAAAGAAACTAATTTAATTACAATAACTAAATGCTTTGCAATCATTATTATTTTTTGATGAATTTTTTTGTACCGAAATTAATTTGCATTGGAAAAATATAGAAAAAATTCACACAATACTGATTGTAGATGCAGTTTAATTAAATACGGCATGTTGTTGTTGTTCCATTGTAAGCCATTTAATTATGCGTTAATTTTGGATTGGCCGGCATTTAGCGTGAAATTTAGTTGTGGTTCATGTATTTTGTAAAAAAAATTCAAAAAAGCTTCAAGGATTTTATTGAAATTTCGTGAATTACCAACTAATTTTGTTAGTATTTTCAAAAATAATGTTTGAAATTTGATTTTCCTTGCCGCCAGCGCTGTTTTAACACATTTATGCAGCTTCGTAAGTCATCGGCACCCGTCGTGTGGCCTTATATGGCTGATTTCTTCCTACTGAAAATGTCAAATGTGACAAAGCAGTCATAACCTATAAAAAAAGTACCTTAAAAAGTGTTTGATTTTCCATCACACATTTTTGACAAGCCGAAATTGGCATTGTATAAATTGCAAACGCCTGCTTTTTGTCCTCTGTGCTTGCCTACACTTGATATGTATTGCTTTTTATTTGCATGGCAGGAATGCCTGTTGAAACAAAGTATTAACAAAGCGAATATTTATAATCTAATTTTAATTGAATTGCCGTTTTTGTGGAGAACTTTTGGTTTTTTCGGCGCAAATATTTTCGCATGCCAACACATACACATAGACATATGATCAAAAGTGATTGCATTTTTGTGCAAAATTTTTTTTTTTTTTTGTAATTTGTGCTTGTTTTTGTAATTTGTGCTCGTTTTTGTAAATTTGTGCTTGTTCTTGTAAATTTGCGCTTTTTTTGAAAATTCGTCATTTTTTTGTCAATGCCTTTGATTGCTCAGATTTTTAATGAGTTAGTGTTGTTTCAGTGTCTGTAGCAGCTTTTTCAGCGTTTTATTTGATATTTGATTACAGTTTTTGCAACAAAGTTAATTTACCAATAAATTGTTAGAATTTTATAAATTGCATTTTGATTGCCATCAAAGTTATGCTGGACTATGACATTAATTTTGTGAGAACAAATATTTTATTTAAATTTTTTTTAAATTTTTTCGGCACACCTTAGCTAAATTAACACATAATTTGTGGTCAAATGATTATATTATAATTTAATTTCTGATTTAGAAAAAAAATTATAAAAAATTTATTTGTTATAGTTTGCAATTAAATAATGGGTAGTCGAAAAAGTCTTTTCCTATTTTGAAGCAAACTTAATATATTTTTTATATATCATAAATATATATTTTTCTTATAAACATACTATTTTTAATATGTAAAATATATAAAAATATATATGTATGTATAAATATATTTTTTTTTATAAACATTCTTTTTTTTCTTCACATCCTTTCGCACATCCTTTCGCCAACAATCTGACTTCATGCCTTCCGCACTCTCCTTCCTACTTTTATTACACCTTTATCAATGTATGGTACTTAAATGAAATACCTTTTGTTAATTCTGATTGACAGACAATGTGTTGTATATAATATATAATTTATAGACTCTACAGGGCAAATGAGTGCAATTGTGGTTTAGTCGGTTTGTGGTTTGAAGATGTCAATTTTGATTGCGTTGTGAGCGCGAGAAAAAGTCCATTGAAGTACTTCGAAAAAGTATTGCAATCATTTATGTGTAATGTATGGCATTAATTGAAAAAATCATTTGTATGTGAAAAAAATTAATTTTATTGACAATTTGATTTAATTTATTTGCGGTGTTTTTTATGTTGCCGAATTGTAATATAATTTTACTTTATTTACGTTTCAATGCTGATGGTTTTTATAGCGCTTAAACAAATCTGTTGGTATTTCTAGTATGGTTAACTGTAATTTATGTTCTCTGTAGTGAAGTAGGCCACAGACAGGGTCTGAGGATACATTCAAAGAAACTTTTGGGACTGAAAAGTGAGAATTATGGAGAGAAAGCACAGAGAAAGAAACGCAAAGTACTTGAAAAATAATATCAATTACCTTTTTCAGTGAGAAATTTAATATATTTGATAAAAGTAAAATGGAAAGTACAAAAAAAACTTTCACTTGAGCTTTCACTTAAGCTTTTACGACGATCTCCCGTTTACGTGCATTGTCTTTTTCAATGAAAAATATTGTATATCTGATAAAGGTAGAACACAAAGTATAGAAAAAGCTTTCATATAAAGTAAGGAGGGAAAGCACAGTGAAAGCTTAAGTTTGAAAAATAACATTAGTTCTTTCCTTCAGTGGGAAATGTAATATATTTGATAAAAGTAGAATGCAAAGTGTGGAAAAAGCTTTCACATAAATTGAGGAGTAAAAGCACAGAGAAATATTTAAGTTTTAAACGCATAGTGCTTGAAAAACCCCATCGCTTAACTTTTTCTTTGGGAAATTTAATACATTTTATAAAAGTAGAATAGCAATTGTGGAAGAAACTTTCACTTAAGTTTTCACGACGACCCTTTGTTTGCGTACATTGTCTTGTTCAGTGAAAAATATAATATATTTGATAAAAGTAGTATGCAAAGTGTAGAGAAAGCTTTCATATTAAGAGAGCATTGAAAGCACAGATTAAGATTACTGCTACTACTTTGGAGACAACTAACGGGAGTTGGTTTATCTTAAAAACATATGACTGTAATACTTTAATACCGGAATCGTCATCAACAAAACTCTATTATATTTCTACGGAATATGCAAATAGTAAAATCTCTAAGTAAGCTGCAGCTGTTATTCATTTCCGGAAACAGCAAAATCTCTAAATAAAGTTGCAGATGTTTCTCATTTACCGTTTTTTACCACTATTCGATATTATTTATCGTTTAAATACTCTCTTACAGCTTTCAGATCAGCGAGAGTAAATACTCGTATTATGATAAAGCTTCTGAGCATTGCGAAAACGCCTGAAAGCTCACGGATTTGGAAGTTTTGATGGTAGAAAGCTTGAAATTAACCAATTTTCGAAACAAAATAATTAGAAAAGGTTTCTTCGATCTCTAGCTAGGAGTACGTAACTTTATATTAAGAACGTGAACAGGTAACGTAAAGGACATGCTTTTCGATCTTCTCTAACTACAACTGTGATCATCTAAAACATAAACGTGTCTAAATATCAACCTTAAAGAAGCATTATGCAAGTATACCAATATTTTAATATTCTAGGAATAGAAGGAAACATCGGAGACTCTATAAATTATATAATAGTATGTAAATGGTTAGGCTGACGAGTTGAGTCGATTTAATCGATCATCTATCCAGCTGTCTGTAGATATCCTTCCAGCTTGTTCCATAGTTTGTGAGATATCGATCTGAAACTTCGCACACGTTCTTACCTCCTCAAAAAGCTGCTAATTTGTCGGGATGGTCGAGATATCCAACCAACTATACTTTATAGCTGCCATAAAAACTGAACAAACAAAACCTTGTTCTGCACTGTAGATAAAAGACTGCAACGATATCTATTCGCAAAATACGAAAAGACTTTTTCGACTACCCAATACTTTTATGAAATTGTCATGGATTATTGCTCAAAGCATGATCATACAAACCCCGAAGAAATTGTTCCGATCGGACTACTATAACATATAGCTGCCATACAAACTTAGCGATCAAAATCAAGTTAATGTGTGGAAACGTCTTATATGTGAAATGTTATAGTCCATTGGGTGCAATCTAAGTCAACATTTTGTTGTTATTACTTTAATTGTAATGACTTAGAACAGGAAGCCAACAAACTAGCTCATATAGCACTTACCTACATACATACAGACGTATTTAGCTAGGCACGTATCAGACCAAATTATAGCATTAAATTATTTTCTTCATATTATTGTTGTGAGGACTTTCAGATTCAGATTTAATCCAAAGTAGCTACCCAAGTTCATGCCAAATTACTACCCACACACACAACGAAACCCAGCGCACACGCATGCACATACACATGTGCATATATATTTATATAATTGGGTCAATTACAACACTTAGTTGGCAGCCCAACGACACTAAGTACCATACAATTATCAACGTACATATCATTAAAGTAATTAATCGTGTTTTTTGTTATTATTGTGTACGCTCTAATTCACAATTCGCACTGCGGAGGCAGCGTCAGCGGCAAAAGCAGCTGCTGTTGCCGGTTGCTGGTGTTGTTGTTGTTGCGACTGCTGCTTTTGACTGCATCTTTAGGCAGCCCACCTCCACGCCCTGCCCTAGCATCTTGTGCAACGGCTGGCGGTGTGAAGTAGATTTATGCAAGGGCCACCCATTATGGCGGGCGCACGTACAGATGCGCGCATTAATTTCTGTTTCTGCTGCTGCTGCTTCTGTTTCTGTTGCTGCGTGTGTGTGAGTAAATGAACTGGTATACTCAAAGGAGTACACACGTTTTCAGCTGCAACATTGTCTGTGTCAAATAGTAAAAAGCAGACATTTCAAAACTTTTTGGCAGCAGCGACATGCAAATGTTTGATGGCTGATGGCAGGAAGAGATAAAAATTAAGTAGCAGTAAAAACAGAAACAGAAAATACAAAAAGAAAACACACAGGCAAAATTATATAAATAAATTGCGGAGAAAAGTCTACAGCGTTTGCTTAGAACGACTCGTTTCTGCTATGACAACTAAGTAGCTGTGAAAGTATTACAAGGCACAGAAAAAAAAATAAATAAATAAAAATAAAAAATGAAAAAAAAAAATAAAATAAAAAAATAGGAAAATAAAAAAGTGAAGAAAAAAAAATGACAAAAATAGAAAAATGACGAAAATAAAAATAAAAAATGACAACTACAAATAGTTCGCGCTTTGTGTGTTACAAAAGCATAGCGACATTTGTGGAATTTCTATTGGCTTCGCCTGTCAGGCGCTATTTCCTCATAAGCCCGCACACAGACACACACACACACAAACAATGGACAAAAGTGTGTATGCAAAGTCGCACGCCGTACGCTTGACAGTGAATACGCAACGACGCAAGCATATACTTATAAGTAAGTAAGTAAGTAAGTACGTAAGCATAGCAGCTTATGTCTGTCTGTCTAACTGCCAGCGCTGCGCCGAGAATGGCAAGGCAAGCGCAAAGTTTCTCGGTGAGAAAAGATGAAATAAAATAAAATAAAGTAGCATAAAATAATAGCAGCAACACAATACACTACGCATTTACGCATGTGTGTGCGTGTGTATGTATATGCATGAGAGCGCGCTCAAAGGGACAAAAATAATAATGAAATGAAATTGTCGACAATGAAGCGCTATAAATGCGTTTCCTCGTCGCGCACGTTTAATGCGCCACAAAAGCGTATTAAGGCAGCACTATTGAGCGGTGGTGGTGGCGATGGTGGCGGCCTCAAGTGCGTGGCGACGCAGATTGCGGCGGCAAGGCGCGGAGACAATGAGTGCGGCAAGCGGCAGGCGGCGAGCGACAATCACCAACTATTATACGCGCACATATTAAACAATACAATAATACCGAGCAGGCTCCACGTTAAGCTCCACTCAATGCTACTGTGTGTGCGTTGCAGCAACCAGCGCGCCACATTGTGGCACATTTGTATGCATGTGCGTTGTTGCATGCGTTAGCGTGACAAGATTTTCGGGCAATGATAAGTGAGCCAGCGCGGCAAGCGCAACGCAGCGCTGGCGGTGGGGAGGCTACCGAAACAAAAGCATGTACGCAGTGAAGAAGAATGCGCGCTGAAAAAATCGTAAAAGTTTGCCGCATCTTCTGCGCCGCCGTTGCTGCTGGGTGCCCGAAGCTTTGCCGCAGCGCGCTTTTATGAGTGAATTTTTTCAACGCGCAAGTTTTTTTCTCCCAGTTTTCATTGCCCCCAAATGTTGTACACACTGCATGCGCACACACACACATGCAAGTGTTTTGTGTGTGCGCTTGTTTAAGTCGTGCGGCTGTCTGCACGTCGTCCACACACACGGGCGTATCAGCGCGCTCACATGCCGCGCCGCGCCGCAACGCGTTTACACAGTCAAGCAGCGAGCCAAACCGGCAAGTAGTCAAGAGCAGCCCCATTCAGACATTCATCCGCTTGTCCGTCTGGCCTCTGGCTGTCCGTCCGTCCATCTGTACGTCTGTCCATCCATCCCGCATCGTGATGGAGCATGCCAATTACAATTTTAAATGCGCCTGTCAAACTGAAACTTTTTCGAGAGATGCTTGATTTCATTTCCCGCTCCAAACAATATTTCTGATTTTTTCCGTTTTCGTTTTCGTTTTTGTTCTGGTTCTTGTGCTCCGCTCCACTTTTTTTCATTATGTATTTCATATGCATATGCTTGCCGTACGTTGGCTGGTGTCCGTTTGATTTTTTCCCTCATTTTTTTGGCCTTTTTTTTTCGAGCGCATTTTTTCATTTCGGAATAGTTCTGCTTTTGTTTCATTTGTTACACGTATTCCGTCTGCTGCTGGGGTGGTTTTCGACATTTTGGATGACTGACTTTGATTTAGGAGCCACTTTAACTTCGCATCGCTGCGGTTCGAGTGGACTTTTGGCGCAGCCAGCAAACAGTAGTGGCACGAAACATAGCACAACCGAAACGCAAAGCAAATAAAGAAACCAAAAATAACAACAACAATAAAAAACTGGAGCAAGTAGTTGTAATGAATGGGAATGTATTGAAAAAGTTGTCGTCGCAATGAAGAAGCCAAAAACAAATCATCATCAACTTCGCCGCTCCGCCCTCGTCATATTGCTTGTCAACATTGCTTTGTACGCGTGTGTGTGTGTGGCTGTGTTGCATGCAATAAAAACGCATGTTACAAGGACATCGTCCTTTGTTTTAAGCTCCGAAAATAGCTGCGCGCCGCCGCAAGCAACACTGTTCACACTTTGCAAACGCCCGACTTGGCTGCGTTTGTGACAGGAATAAAAATGATGGAAATTTGTTGACGCTTTGCCGTGCGCCCCACAAATATCGATACACTTAAAGCGATAAATTTTCATTTGCTCGCAAAACACATAAATTGGAGACATGCATATGCATGTGTGTGTGTGTGTGAGTGCGGGTGTGTGCGTGTGTTTTGTTTGATTACTTAAATTATGTTGGTTAATGTTGGTATTGATTTGTGGATTTCGTGCGTGATAACTTGATTTTGTCGCAGTGTATATAGGTATGTGTGCCTGTTTATGTGTTGTTTAAGGACACATTCCATTGCAGCAGCACGATTTCTAAGCAAAAGGCGTAGTTGCGGTGGAGACATGTTCTGTTTGGCTACCAATACCACGCATATGTTGTTGAGAGTAGTGAAGTACACGTGACTTTAGAAACTTTTTATAGCTTCTTGGGATACTGGCGGAGATTGGAGGTTATGCTACAGGTCATGCTGTGTCGGGACACAGTACTACATTAATTTAGCAGTGTTTTAAGGATTAACAAGGGTGCATGAGAGGGGTATTGATTTTGAAATGAAATGAAATAGTAAAATGTTTGCTTCTTCCACTGCAACCTCAATAAATAGAAAGCCTTAGCGACGTTAATTTTAGTTTAATGTTTTAACATAGATTATTAAGTTAATTAAGGAAAAAAATACAGGAACAGACGTTAGTTACGGCATCTCCGAAGCTATAATAGCCTTAAAAGGTGCTTTTCATATAGTACAAAAGTGCATAAAAATATCTTTATATTGATTTTGATCTGTAAGCTTATATGACAGCTATATGCTATAGTTATTCAATCTGAACAATTTCTACGGAGTTTGTAGTCTTGCCTTGGAAAATACTATGTGCCGAATTTCGTGAAGATATCTTGTTTAATAAAAAAGTTTCCCATACAAAAACCTGATCGCGGTCATTCGGTTTGTAAGGCAGCTTTATACTACAGTGATCCGATCTCAGCAATATACTCGAATACTGTAGCGTTGCTTTGGAAAATAATCTATGCCAAATTTCATGAGGATATCTCGTCAAATAAAAAGGTTTTCCTTACAATAATTTGATTTTGAACGTTCAGTTTGTATGGCAGCTATACCTTATAGTGATCCGATCTGAATGATTTTGTTATATATAGTACCGCTATTTTAGATAACAGATCCATGTCGAATTTTGTGAAGATACATTTTCAAATAAAAAAGTTTTCCATAGAAAAACTTGATCGTGATCGTTCGGTTTTCACTATGGCTATACGTTGTATTAATGCGATCTATACGGAATGTTCGCAGACTGTAGCGTTGCTTTGGACAATAATCCATACCAAATTTTATTTGAATATATCGACTAATAAAGAAATGTTCCATACAAGGATTTAATTTTAAGCAGTCAGTTTGCCTGACAGCTATATGCTATGGTAGGTCGATATCGCCGGTTCCCACAAATGATCAGGATCTTGGGAGGAAAAGAACTTGCACAAATTCAGAGCGATATATCAAAAACTGAGTGACTAATTCGCGCCTATATAGATGGTCGGGTAGAGGGACCAAGAGACGGACTTTGTTAAATCGGCTTACCTTGTCAAACTGATCATTTATATATATACAATATATTTTATAGTTTATAGGTGTTACAAATTTCATGGAAAACTTATCAAACACTGTTCAGGGTATAAAAAAAGTATAAAAAATATTCTATATTCAGTATGTTCGACCAGAAGTAACAGTAAGTTTTAAGAAACATCTTTGGATCCCACCCAGAGCTTGTATATTCGCAAGTCAGGTAATTCATTAAAAATTTTGTTTTTCATGTTTTAAATATGATCCTTGGACTGACTATACATTTCGTGCTGAGAACACACATTTTGTGTTGGTCTATCATTTAGTATCACTCCTTAAGTTGAAACGCGAAGAATATTATTTATACAATTCTTATTTTTATGCTAATATAATATTGAATGTATGCCTTGATGATCCTCATTATTCAAAAAGTTCTAGAATATCAGCCAAATATAAAACAGTTATCTTCATTTTATGCGCATATATAATTTGTGGCACTAAAAATCAACAAGATTGCAAAATTAACTGTAAATATTTAAATGTGTTAATTGCTGTTGAAAACATATTTAAAATTTGAGCGAAATATTTCTTTATGGGGACAATCGTTGGAAAATATATTATATATAGTACTTGATGACATTTAAATCTGATCCGTTGGTCTAGCAACAACTTGGAAAGCTTATTTGAAATAAAACATTTTTTGAGGTTATTTTTCATTTCAATTAAGCTTCCCAGTTTGTTATTACCAAGCAGAAACGTAAGAATTTAAAAAAATTATGTGTTTTTAGGATAATCTGCAATCTTAAAATAAAAGTTCAAAAGCTAAAAATAGGTTATTGTTTTATAGCGCGAACTGAACCAAGAGGACATGTACTAGCAGTTTCTTGGGTAGATTTTTTATATATAGAAAGAAGTTGGAGCCCGTATAACTCAATCAAGAACTAGACGACGTTTGCAAAACAAGAAAAACTAGATTAGATTAGGTTACCTTGAAAATCATGCTTTGCTTGCGCATGCGCTCTTCATACTATCAAAAATTTAACTCAAATCTCCAAACTGCATTGCAAATTGCACAATTTATATTCGATCTTAGCAGAAAAAAACATTTTATTTTTAAATATTGGATAGTCGAAAAAGTCTTTTCGTATTTAGTCAATAGATGTCGTTACAGTCGTATATTTCCAGTACTACCAATTACATTGTGTCAAACCATATATGTAGTGTTGGAAGGGTGGGATTTTAAGCTTCATTTAACCAAAAAAATTAAATTCGGGGAAGTTAAAAAAAGTTACAGCTGTTCAAAAATGAGTGAAAATAATTAAGAAATTCGTATTTTCACACAAAAAGAAAGTATGTATGCTTTCAAAGTATATTTTTCAGTGGCTAATGGCTTGTTCACTCTTTCTGCTACAAAAAATTATGACATGAAACGGCAACATGTCAAGTTTTTTAAGTTTTCCTTAATAAAAATACCGTTATGGCATTAACATGTTATGTTTTCAGTAAATGACATTTAATGTCATAATATAAACGTGACCTACTCTCTTGCGTGTATATGTCACTCTCCCGCATAAGTAAGAGCTTTAAAAATGTGATGCTTAAAGCTGCATATTTACTTATGGGCTTTAAGCTGAAAAATGCGCATAAACTCGCTGTGTGTCACCATACTTTCAATCAAGGCAGCGTCGGAATTACTCAACAACCAACACAGGCAAGCCGTAAAAGTGCACTACGGTGGCTGTATATTGAAAGTATATTATATATAGCTAATTAAATGTGTGAATGACTTTTATATATGTATATCTATAGATGTATATATATATACACATATATTTGTCTATCAGCATTCTCCTATCCTAAATATATATATATGTAGTGTTGTAAATGGCTAAGGTATTGCTTTTCACCCACCTGTGGTGCAGATGCCTGCCGAGATGCGCATATGGCGCCGTCGCCGTAGTTATCAGCTGATACGGCTGTTGTTGCAAGTATGCTGCCGCCGTTGCGGCATCCACAATCGGTGCATTCAAGAAGGGCGTACCAGCTGCCGCACTTGCAATCTGTCCCATTGCATTGGCAGCCGCCGTCATATTGCCATGATCCAGAAATATGGCCGCATATTGTGGTGGATAGGTGGCAGCAGCCGCTGCTGCTGCCGCTGTGGCAGCACCCTGTGCCGCATTCGCAGCCACATTCGCATTCCATTTCGCTTTGCTGCTCGATTTATGCGACTTGCGCGTACGTGAGCGTTTGCTGGCACGCGACGATGAGTCACGCGAACAGGTGCTCGTGTTCAGCAGCTCGGCCAGTTCGGTTACACTGGCGTTATTGTTGTTGGTGGTGGGGTTTGTTGCGATGGCGGCATTTGCTGCGCTCATCGCTGGCACTGGCGGCAATTGCAGTTGAGCGCGTGCGGCCGCCCGTTGGCATTGCTGGGCCATTGATGTACCCATGCAACCACCAACGGCAGCAGTAGCGCCAACACCACCACCACCAGCGCCCACATACGCAGCGCCCACACCGCCGCCAATACTGAGACTACCGATTGAGGGCGGAAATTGGAGTTCGCTATAAATACTGGACTCGAGTATGTTGCTATCGGAGGTGCTGCGATTTAAGAGGAATTGCTCGAATTCGTCGTTCACCACGGCATCGGACGCCTCAGCGGCATCCAGATCTATAACGCCATTCATCGTGGCGAAGGCGTTGGTGTTGTCGGTGGAGGAGAGTAGTGCGGTGCTTTCAATGGCGGAATCATCACAATTGCCGCTTGAATCGCCCATATGAGCCTCTGTTTGCTGATATTGCTTCTGTGGTTGTTGTTGCTGTTGCTGTTGTTGTTGGTGGTGTAGATTCTGATGGCTGTTGTAGCTGCCGTTGATTACAATCTCCGGTATGCTGGCAAACTGCCCTTCCGGCTGTTGGTAATAGCTGCTATTCCTATGACTACTAATGCTGTTGTTACTGTTGTTGCTGCTGCTGCTGCTGCTGCTGCTACAGTTGCTGCTGTAGCTCGTGTTGTAGTCGTAGACGGTACCCATGATTGTGCCGTTCTCAAAGACAACCGAGCCACTCGAAATGTTGTTGCTGGAAGCGGTGTTATTGTGATTTTTGTTGCTGGTGTTTTTGTTGTTGTTGCTAGCACTAAAGCTGATGGTGGCTTTGGCGTTGGCAGTGGAAGTGATTTGATTTATGGGGGTGGCACTCCTGCTGGCTTCCATGTTCATAATGATTGCGTTTAGGTAATTTCTTTTGTTTATGTTGTTGTCGTTGTTGTTGTTGTGTTTTTTTATTGCAGCGGAGATTAGTTGCAATTTCTGGGCTTTTTGTGTGCTTAATGACTGCTTTATGTGCGGAAATGTACGTTTTTACCGTTTGTTTAAGGAAATTATTTTTGGTTTTTCTTGTTGTTGTTGCCTACGAGGGTGTATGTGGTCAGCAGTGTTTCATGTTTGTCAGCTTCTGTACATTATTCTACTTTAAATCAAATTTGTCAGAATTTTTATTCTAAATTTTTTTGTTATTATTACTACCACTTTAATAACTTTTTTGTTTTTGTTGTCAATTTTAATATTTTCACTTTCACTACATTTATTCTATGCTATTTGTATGCATATCCTGCCGCGCACAGGATTCCGGCGCTCCATTCATCAATTGCATATATTTCATTGGCGCTTCACTTTCCATGTGTCACTTTCTTCCCTTAATCACGTCGAGCGTTGTGTGTTTACGTTACGTGTATTTCACCCGCTTTAACACACGCGCACACTCACACACACGAACGTTCGTAAAATTTCGTACACACGTACGCACGCGAACACTTGCTGGCGATTTAACCGGTCTGTACCGCTTGGAGTGCCGCCAAAAACTGATTTGAAAAATTCAAATTTTTGTTTACGTCGTCGCACGCTTAGCCATAACCATAATGTAGCTCTTCACCACACTTTCGTGCTCTCATGAGAGTATGTGTATGTGAAGTAACAAATGTGTATCTGCTTGTTTGTTTGTTGGATTGCTTTTGCTTGCTTACTTGCTGCCCGGCTGGCTTGCCCGTCTTTTGTGTGTGTTTGTGAGAGCGCTTTAGGTATGAAAACAAACAACCACCAAAATCGTTCGTCCCTGCAGCACACTGCCGTTGCCGGCTCGTCAACAAATGCATTCTTCGTCCTCTGCCCGGCCGCGGCAATCAATATTGCCTTCGCCTACATTCCAATAAAGCAACGTCGAAAAAAAAGTCTATATGAATGATAGCACAGTGTTGGCGTAGAGTTGCCAACATATTTGCTGGTGCTGTTTGTTTCCTGTTAGATTTCTCGGCGCGTAGCAATTTTTTCAATTTCTAGGCTGGTTTGTTCCAAGGCTTTCAAATGAATTCGAAATATAACATTTTAATAATAATAAAGACATAGTTTTAGGCGCATAGCCATATTGTAGGTTAGTTTGTCTAAAAGGCGCTTGTTTTGGTGAAGATTTTGTGATGACACAGTTAAAATCTCTTTTTATGGTCGGGTGGAAGGGACATCTTTTCTACGTTGGGTTCGAGGTCGATCTAAAACCTCTGCCGTGATGTGGGTCCAGCATCCGGCCACAACGTGACTTTACACTGTTTTGAATTTTTCATTGTACCTGCCTTTAGTTTTAAACCAGAGCTAAGGGCCAAACCCAATGAACAGATTGGAGCGAGTTTCAAGGGCTAACTGTTCCCCGTAGTACTAGATTTACGTCCCCGGTCAGACCTTGTAGCTTTTGTTACTACCAATTAAGCCCGATCAAACTCAATGGCTGGTGACATTTGTCGCTTGAACTTCAAATGCCTTTTCATTAGAAGGAATCTTATTCCAAGTCTATAACATCAGTTTAAGCTGAGTACCATAGCACTATTTCTGCCAAGATTATGCAGAAATTTTGAGGCAAGGCAAAAAATACAGACATTGTGCATTTTAGTCGCCTCTTATTTCAGGCAAAACTTAAAGCGAGCAAATTCTACCCCATTCCAGCTGGGGTACCTCGAAGGAATCGGCGGATACCCGATAATTGGTCAACGTAACGAGCTGACTCAACTTAGTCCGTCTCTTCTCCCGTCTCGCTGTATATACGCGAATTAGTCCCTCAGCTGTTGAGATAGCAGCCTCAAAACTGCCAATATCGGACCACTTTCGTATATGGCTACCACACATGGTCACCAATGAAAATCAGGCCTTTATACATAAATAAGTAAAGCTAATGGATCTGGTAGTGAACGATGGCAAGACGAGATATCTTCTGTCATCAAACAAACAAACGTTGCAATCACGACTTGGCGCCCAAGTTACTGTTGACAGTCATAACCTCGAAGTCGTAGATAATTTCATCTATCCAAGTATTGACTTTTGACGAACACAAACAAAACTCTATAAGTCACTCATTATTCCCGTCCTTCTGTATGGTGCAGAGGCACGCATGATGACAACATCTGATGAGTTGACGTTACGAGTTTTCGAGAGAAAGCTTCTGCGGAAAATTTATGGACCTTTGCGTGTTGGCCACGGCGAATATCGCATTTGAAGGGACGATGAGCTGTATGAGATATGCGACGACATTGACATAGTTCAGCGAATTAAAAGACAGTGGCTACGCTAGCTAGGTCATGTCGGCCGAATGGATGAAGACACTCTAGCTCTGAAAGTATTTGACGCAATACCCGCCGGTGGAAGTAGATTAAGAAATATTGGAATGAAATTCTTCCCAGTTCCTGTGGGTCCGTTTAATCTAAAGTTATATAAAATTGAAAATTCCCTTCCACTGACACATGTGCGCCGCCTTGGCAACTCTGCTATAAACAATAAAGTCATGCACACAGATAATCACACACCGGCACACGAACATGCACTCGGCTATGGCCAAGCCAAACAGCAGTTTCTACACGTGCAACGGCGAGGCAATAAACATTCAGAGCATTTACTCTCCGTTTATATTGCCCTGCCGCCGTGTGCCCTGTATGTGTGTATTGTTGCTGTTGTTGCATTGCTGTTATGCTATTACCTTATTGCTTTGTTGTGCTTCCTGAATCGGCCAGATCGTCCTGCGCGGCGCTTGTTCTTTCGCCTCCGCGCTGACTGCTTGGACGCTTCTGCCTCTTTTATGTTTGCCACTGCCTTTTGCGTGCACGTTTTTATGGCTACATTTCCTTCGCAGCGTTGACTCCACACTCCCCATGCTGCTTTCGCTTGTTTACTATTTAACATTGCATTGCCAATGTTATTGTTGTTACTGTCGTCTCTTACGGCTGTGGGTTTTGCTGGTTGTTTATGCTCTCGGCTTTGTTTACGTGCTTCTTTGCATTCACCTTTTGCATTGTTGTTGTTGTAAATTTATTTCTTATTTAAACAGTTTTAGTTTACTCACAAGCTCCAGCGCTCTCGCTCTCTCTCTCTCACACGCTCTCTTGTAAACGGTGGCAAAGTCCTGCTCTCTGTCGTGTTGCCAATTGCCAATATTGGCCGGCGTTGCTGTTGGCAGCAAGTGTGGGTGGTTGTGTTTGTGTGTATGTGAGTATGTGTGGCTTACATGGTATAAGCAATTTAGTAAATTCAGTTTGTAGGCTCGTCCTTCGTGTTTTGCTCTTTGGACTTTATTACAGTTTTTTGGTTTGTCTCCAACTTTTATTCGTGTAATAGTTCCTGCTGTTATTGCTTTCGATCCTTTATTGCCAAAAATGTCTTTGTAGTCGCAATGCCAATAAAACACAGTGGCGCTGTGTGGGAAGTAGAAGTCTATAAGATTTGTTTGGGGGTACTATTGGCTTGGGTAAATTGTTTTCATTTGTATGGAAATGTGTTGGGAGCTGGTGAATGTTGGCTTTGGTTGAACCATAAATTTGGAACCTTGAATATTACAATATATTTTGTGCTTTTGCTTTTCGAAAAAGATTCTGAGGTTCACTCGATTCAAAGAGGGTCAGACAAATAATAAATTTGGTAAGCTTGACTTGGTTTCAGTTTGGAAACTTCATCAACAATGTCTTACATTCGTGGAAGTGGATATTGAAAGACCAGTGATATTATTGGAACACTAGATTTCTACAAATGTTCTCTCATTTTATCGAAACTATTATGGTTACCATGTAGGATAGGGTAAACAATTGCCTCGGATGAGACTCTCACTTTAAACTTTAACTCGGCAATAGACGCGTCAGCAGCGTCTACACCAATTAAGAAGGAGAAGACGAAGGTTACCATGTAGATGACCCAGTCAAATTACGATGTGGGACCTGAATTTTCTTAACACCTGAAAACGTTTCCATTGCAAATCTTTATTTTGTTGAGAGGCTCTTGATTTTTTTCCGGCCTCACTTATTTCTCCTCGTGACTAAGTTCTTTCTTGAAGAAAAAAATAATGGGGGTTCAATATGTTGCACAACCTTAACCAAAATACTTAAAATTTTAAAGTTTAAGGCGAATATTGCAGTCGTTGGAAGGATTAGCTGTACGACGACATTGACATGTTTCAGCGAATTACTTAAGAGACAGCGGCTCCGCTGGCTATGTCATTTCGTCCGAATGGATGAAAACACTACAACTCTTGAAGTATGCGACACAGGACCCGCCGAGGGAAGTAGAGGACGAGGAAAACCGTCCGTTGAAAGGCCGATATAGAGAAGGGCCTGGCTGAAATTGGAATCTCCAATTGGCGGCAAACAGCGAATTGGAAGGACGACGACCGAGCCAATAAAGAAGAAGAAGACTACATCAAAAGTATTAGCGATAATTGTAGTTCAAAGTGTGAACAAAAGGTGATGGAAGACAAAGCACTCACGTTTTTCTGGATCCACACATTCCCATATGCCATTTTTAGTCGAGTATAAGCCTTAATAAACCTATTTTTGGGCTTTGGTGATTACTTGTTCAAAGAAAAGGATTTTGTTTCCTGCTCAGGTGGTTTGCCTTTGAGTCCCGGGTACCTTCTGATTCAAATAGGTAATATAAGCTTAAGTTGTAACATGGGTTTATGGGTTTCAAAAAATCGTTTTTTTTATTGTTTTATTAAATCCTACAATACCTCCAGAATATTGCTTTAAATATTAAAGTTGATCTGAGTAATATTTTCGGAGATGCAGCGTTGAGAAATTGTGGGCTCGAAGCTAGCTAGGCTAAGTGCGCCGTCTTTCAACGCTTCTTTTCTCGAAACTGTGAAGTCGGTTGGCAAGATTTTTAGAGAACTACTCAGCTTATCTTCATGAAATTTTTCACAGGTCTTTGAGGTACAATTCTTAAAGACTTGAACGAAGGATCTTTTTTTGATTACTACTATTTGAAAAAAATATAAAAAATATCAAAAAATTTCAGAATTTCTTTGTAAATAGTGTATATTTGTAACATAAAAAATTCCAAATAAAATATTTCTTTTTTTTTTTGAGAAAAAAAAGTTTTGAAAAATATTCTTTTTTGCCCGCGAAACCTATGTGAGACCTTAAAAGGTATCGCAAGCCACCTCAAGACCCAATGCGACCCCAATTTCAAGAACAACGAACAAAAACAAAAACTAATCCAATTTCATTCACATACATATGTATGTATGTGCGATAAGTAGAACGCCCCTGCTTCAGCAATTTACCTTAAAGTGCTTTCGATATTCACTTGCCTCTCTCACTCTCAATTTCCGTGCACGTACACACATACACACACACACACCAGCAAACATGCAAACAAGCTGAAAGGAAATAATATTTTCAATAGCATAACAAATAGAAAATCTTTACAAGTTGGAAAATGGGGCAAAGTTAAGAATCGAGAAAAACAATTTTGAGCACACGTATTGAGAAAGAGAGTGTGAGAGAGTGCAAGGAGAAACTGGCAAAGAAAACAAAGCGACAGAAGCAAATGTAAATGCGCAGAGGGATTAGAAAACTAACAAAATTGTGATTGCTGTTGGTGATAAAACAAACAACGGAGAAGCTAAAGAAATAATAACAACAAAAACAAAGCAATAATATGTTGTTTTTGCTTCGAATGCATTGATTGCCATGCAAACGTGCGTATTGCCACATTGTTGTTGTAGTAATAGTTAATGTTGCTGCATTTGTTTTAGTGGGTGCTGTTGTTGTTGTTGTTGTTGGTGGGCACGTTGCCGCTGCTTCAGTTTTTCCACAACAAACGAAGCCATACAAAATCCTAATGCAACTGCAATTACAACAACAACAACAAGAGTGGCAACAAAAACAAGAATAGTCGAAACAACAACAACAACATTTACAACAACTGCGTGAAGCGGCGTATAAAACTATTGAAGCATTTTACGAAAGTAAAAGCAACAACAACAACAACCTGCAAGCGTACAATCAATAACAACTAGCTGCAGTGGAGCGGCAAAAGCAGAGAAATAAAAAAAGAAAACTGCCTGGAAAAAATTCTCGTGAAGCAGCGGCTATGCTTTTGGTATCTATGAGATATGGTACACGCGGTCAATGCAGCCATACAAAGTACTAGCTGCGTAGTGCTATATGGCCGCTGTTGTTGTTGTTGCTGGCTTTGTTAGTTTTGCTTTTGATGTTATTTTCAGTGCAGCACTGCACTATAAATGCATGCGCTGTGCTCGCTTTGTTGTTGTTTGTTCTGGTTTGCTGTTCTTTTTTGTTGGGCACAACGTTCTTTTTTCCTTATAGATTTTCTTTGTATGCACGTTTTGGATTGGCAGCGAGATGGCTCGGTGTTTGGTATGTAAATTATGCTAAAGGCGTCGAATATCGAGTGATCTTCTGCTTCGCTGCACACAAGCTGGAAAATCACCGACTTACGCATACACACCCTGCAGGAAAATCATTCGTATAGCTGGCTGAGCAGTTTTCTTTCTTCGTAGACACACATTGTGAGGAACTGGAATCTTTTCGGTATTCTTAAAGATACTATAAAATTGGGAATGAAAAATGGGTTGAATCGGACAATGGCTACGTTCACTAGGTTAAGTCAGGCAAGCTTAATTTTGCAGGCTAATAAGCTGCGCATGGACCGAATTTTAGCAGGTTCTGTGGCCTCACTATCGATACCTCCTCCAGTGTATGATAGCGTGGCAACCCCAGATGCTTACAGCGTAGTCTTGCCAATGCGGGACAAGTGTACAAAAGATGGTCCATTGTTTCCCTGTTGTCCTGTTCTAGACATTTCCTGAAGTCTTCTCGGTCTGTTAACCTCACACCGGGAGCGTGTGCCGCTACCAGAAAGTGGCCAGTTAGTATTCCCATCATGTTCCTACCTTCTCTTTTAACGGATGCCAATAGGAATTTTGCGTACTACTGATTGCCATTCTTGGCAATTTCGTCCACTATTTCATTGCCCCAGATGCCTTTGTGGCCTGGCACCCAGAGTAAGTCAAATTGCTTGCATCTGGTAAAACTTTCCACTATTTCCCTGTTTCCTAAGACACTTCTGGCCGATATACGATATGCTTTGGTTGCTCTTTGGCTGTCTATGTAAAAGTTGACTCTGGAATTGCTTGCAGGTGCATTATACGTCAGCTCCGCGGCTTTCGCAATAGCAAAGACATCAGCTTGAAATATGTATACCAACTCCATTGTCTACTTTCGAGCCATCCGTGAATGAAAACTCAATCTGAGCCACTGAAAACAGAACCACTCTATTTCCATTGGATTTTCCTACACGGCCCTCAGTTTCTAAAGTTAATTTTCTTACAACATCTAAGAGTACATTTTTATTCATTCATGCATGTCCGCTTGCACATATCCAGATAAATATGTCCAAAGTATGTGTGTTATGTTGCTAAGCGAGTACTTTCCCAGATTGGCTGGTAAAATGTTTACTCTGTATGCGCTGTACGTGCATAAATACATACAAACAATAATGTTTAGATCCATCTCCAAGCAAGGAAGCAAACACACATGTTTTTGATTGAGCCGCATCATGGCGCAGGGATCGATCTTCGAGATTGCTGCTCTTGTCAATTGAATGACAAATGCTTCAAATGTGTGAAAAATGCATGTATCGCTGCAGTTGTTGCTTTTTTCTAACAGTTTATTAAAACAGCTCTGTAAATGCTGAGGGTCACATCGATATAACCTCTTTGTGTGGGGAAAGTGCAATTTCTATAATATGTACTTGTTGAAATTAATGATCGATGGAGAGAAAAAATCCATTTATAGTTTATGTGTAAATTTTTATTTTTGAGTTTTGGTTGAAAACACATATTAATTTAATGACATACACTTTGTTCTGCTCTGAGAGGCTCTTCTAGATATGATGAATGAAGATACAAAGATTACAGCGATCTTCAAACTTTTTGACATAATTTTTGCTGCACAATATTTTACTTAAAAATAGTCCCCAGTCTCGGCCATGCTGTCATCGTTCTCTTTGAATTTGGTTTGTGAGAGAACATCATTTCCTACTTCTTCAAATGGGTTCGAGTTCGCCTTCAAACGTTCCAATTATGTTGAACAATAGTCTGTTCTAAGGTTTTTTTTTACCGTTTTCAAGGCATCCAATGAAAGTTTTTTAGCGGAATGTTAAGTACTTTTGCTTTTTGGTTTCGGTTCATCACGCGAACCTCTGATTGAATAAGTGTCATCTGAATAAAAATATGGCGTTTATCTTCATTCAATAACACATAAATGTTGTTGTATCGGAGAGCTGAACGTCAATCCGCTAAAGTCTCCCACGGAACCACCTGCTTAAGTATTACTTCGTGGCAGTGATAAGACACTTAAGTCTCCTCTATGGCACTGATGGATGGACACCTACTCCGCTCAATATGTTTCAGTTTTGTCATGCTTGAGGCTGCCGCTTCGCTGACAGCTTTCCAGTAAAGCACCCATGTCCACTTAGTATTTGGGTTAGGTGGAAATCTAGGTCTCCATGTCGTCTGTCGATGCACGAATGAATGTCCGGTATCAAACTGTGGGTCCCCCATCCTATGAGTGAGGTTTGCCCCTGCTGCTCGCATATTTTTAAGCTGTTGACGCTCTCTTCTCTTTTGGTTCTGATAATTTGTATATCCGTTCGTATTCATCGCGCTTGATGTCAATGTGCATCATATTGACTATTACTTCTACAGCGTCACTTGAAATTGTTCGGAAAGTACTGATAACTCTTAGAGCTGACAGCCTGTGCACCTTGCTTATTTGTCAGGCATAGATTCAATGCGAATGAATGACTCCCCTATGGTGAAAGACATACTTTCTTCCACTTTTATAATACTTATCAGCAAGACTTCTGGCTTTTGCTCAGCCAGTCTATGTGTCATAGAGAGTTTTGATTATGTTTACCTACTTTGCTGAGTTGAAGGCATTCTTCACATCCAGAGTGATTAGCGCGCAATATTTTTTTGTTTCGACTTTCCATCGCTTTTCACATTTTGGAGAATAATTTCAGTTTCAGAGTCATGGTTTCCATTTAGGCTCTATTTGGTATGCCATATCATCCTGGTGCTTTGCTGCCTTTAAATTTTCCGACTATGACTAATATTTCTTCTTCACAAACTAGCTGTGGTGGCTGTACGACTTCGGTTCTTGGTTTAGCATAAGAAAAAAGGTGATGTTTTGGAAACAAAGTCTCGAGGACGTTCCTCATAAAAGATGAGCTTTTGATGTTGTTGTGCCTTATTTTTGACTTTTGACTTATAGGTTTTTTATGTTCACCGCCGAGGGTTTTCGTTTACTTTCTCACAGAGTTTTCCAAAACAATTCTTCAATAGCAGTCAATATGTATGTTGTTCGGTTGGCTATTTCGCAAAAAGTTTCGAATTTAAAATTGCAACTTTTGCCAATCTCGCCCGCAAATTCATGTGAGAGTGGCAATTTAAAATCTCTCGCACCATTTAAATTAAATAAACATAAAACGCATGCAATCCATGTGGGGGTGCGAACCCTAGTTTTACGATTGCTTGTCAGTATATAAGCATGTGTGTAGCAAGTAAATATTTAATATGGCGACGTTTTCTCTTAACAGCGCGCTCTGGTTGTGGCTTATGTGTATGTGTGTGTATTTCTGCACATACAAAGTTGCATATTTCCTCGACAATTTTTACAGTTAATTACACATCCTACAGTCATCATCATTAATGCATGCCCGATTCTTCAATTAAATCCACCCTCTTGCTTAATTACAATGCCGCAATGTGCATTCTCATTGCGAACGCCAAAAAACTACTTACTCATGCTCATATGTAGTTATGTGAGTTTGTGCCGGAAATATACATATGTATGTATGTGGAATATATACATATATATATATATATATATATAAGAACATTTCATATATATATATATATTCATGTACCCTTGTTTGCGCTTAGCAAATATGACTCACTGCAAACCCCGCTCGCCTGACTTCTAAGAGTATGTGTGTGTGCTTGCGCTGCCCGGCTAATCTGCGAAATTCGTGCGACCATTTTTCATTTCCACTTCAATATGAAAAATCATCAGCCACTTTTGGGGGCGACACAACATGTTGCAGTCTGTGGTTTTTGAGTTCAGCTCAGTCGAGGGTTGCTGAGTGCCTTCAAATGCAGGGCGAAATTCCGCGCTGTGCAGGGGGCGCAGACTGTGTAACCCTCTGCTGAAAGCAGAGCGGTGTACAACAATAGCAACAACAGGCGAGTAGGGAAACAGATAAGTTGCAATTTTAGTTATGGCGTTGACAAGGATACGAGCGAATTGCGTGGACGGACTGTGTAGTGCAAATATTTGAATGGATATAATGGCGAGCAAACACATACACAAACAAACACATACACATACATACACTTATGCGTGCATACAACTGCGTTACAAGCAGTAAAGTGTTGTGCATACATTTCCATTTGCCAAACGCACATTTGTCATGTGCGGAGAGAATGCGAGCATTAGTTGTCGCTGCACTGGAGGGGTGCACTGCGTCCGCGTCCTGGTGCTTTAACAAATGTGGCATTTGCTTATTGCTGAAATTCCATCAGCACCCTTCGCTCAAGCTGTTTGTCTGCTGCTTCGTCGTTTTTTGTGCGTTTTTGCTCAAAACCACTCAGAATGCATTGCTTGTGTTATTAGCCGAAATCTTCATCAACATTAGTATCAACGCTCCAAACAATATTAACACGACACTCAAGCGATTTGCAACCCCACTTCGCAAAGTGGGGAGGTTACAAATTCCACTGAAGTGTGTTTTTGGTGATTTTGCAGATAAAAATATTTAGACAATCGTATAAGTACTATATATTATCAGTTTTATTTGAAGCATTGTTCAGATTTTTGGATTCTTCAATGCTTGTATAATTGCAAATCGAACAGACAAATAAAATATACTGGCTTGTTCAACTGAAATTGAAAATTTTAAAATACCGATTTCTATATAATATATTTGAGAATATTCTCAGAAAGTTTCAAGTTGATCCGACAAATGAAAATCTCTACGATCGGCTTGAAAATCTCTCAGGACCACGTAATGATCGAAGGAATAAGATCTTTCAGTAAAAAGAAAGTGTAAATTTCTTCACAACCTTTCACCACATCTTTCGGTCGCCCAGGAGACCTCTGACCTCAAAACGAATCGCTGATAATTCTTTTTCTTCTTAATTGGCGTAGACACCGGCGTCAATTGGAGATTAAAAGTCTAATCACGGTCTTCTCTAACGATGAGTGGCGGGTACTGAATCGAAAACTTTCAAAGCTGGAATATTCTTTTCTATCCGGACAACATGACCTAGCCAGCGCAGCCGCTGTACAAGTATTCCGCTGAACTATGTCCATGTCGCCGTATATTTCATATCGTTTGATGGACCGTGGTATTTACTGTTGCTATTGCCCAAGGGACCATAAATCTTCGGCAAAACTTTTCTCTCAAACGCTTCTAAGACCGACTCATAAGATGATGTCGTTGTCCATGCCTCTGCCCCGTATAGAACCACTGGAATGACAGGAGATATCTCGTCTTGTTCTTGTTCGTAACCAGACCCATTTGTTTTGCTTCCTTATTCTGTCTAGGGAAAGCAAAACTAACGGCTTATATTCTTTTCTCGAGAGTAGATTGAAGAAGTCACATGATAGGAAGTCTCCTTTTCTGAAACCTCGCTTGGTATCAATTGGTTCGGAGAAATTCTTGCCTATCCTGACTGAGGTTTTGGTGTTGTTCAAAGTCAGCTTACTCAGGCCTATAAGATTTGCAGGGATGCCGAGTTCAGACTTAGCGGCATAAAGGCAGTTCCTTCGTGCTTTCGAAAGTGGCCTTAAATCGCCAGAGAGGTGGTGTGTGTCGATCTTTCACATGTCTTTTCCAAGATTGGGCGTATGGTGAAAAGCTGATCAATAGTACCTTTTACGAGTCTACACACTAATAAGGTCCAATCAGTTTGTTGACGGCGCGCTGTAGTCTTTCAAACACTACGCTCGATAGGACCTCATATGCTATATTAGGAAGGCTTATCCCACAGTAATTGGCGCAGACCGTGGGGTTCCCTTTCTTGTTGATTGGGAAAAGCACAATTAAATTCCAATCGTGGGGCATGCTTTCCTCTGACCATATTCTACAAAGAAGCTGATGCAAGCACCTTGTCAGTTCTACGCCGCCGTGTTTGAATAGCTCGGCCGGTTTTTGTTCTTTAGACGGGTAATTGCTATTCGAACCTCATCATAGTATCGATTGGAGAATCGAGTTCGCCATCTCCAGATGTTACACTTTCACTGCCGTTCAGCAGGCTGGAGAAGTGTTCCCTCCATAACTTCATCATGCTTTGTTAATCAACTACTAGTTCACCGCTTTGGATCCTACAAGAATATACTCTTAAAACCTACGGTTATTCGCCGCATATTTTCGAGGATTATCTGTGGACCAGTTTTTACAGCTCGTCATTTTGTTATTATTTCTTTAATTTTTTTTAAAGGTTTCTGTACAAAGTAGAGTACTTTTTCTGGAATAGCATGTCTTCTGGGTTTTTTTGTTGTACAGAGAAAGCCGGAATCACCGCAAGAAGGGAAGATTTTTGTTTAGTGTCGTCGGAGATTACGTGTAACTCGAAAAATATTTAATTTTTTTTATCAAATGTTTACTTTATTTTCTTAGAATATGTAAAAATATACTTTTAAATTTGAAGACAATTAATAAAATAGTTTTTTGAAGTGCAAAAACCTCCTTTTTAGGCTGTCACACCAGATGAGTCAGTCTCAAAACGTTCTCCACTATCCAACCCTACTACTTCATAAAAAGTGACTCAGTAAAGAATTACAATTTTTTTCTCCAAAAAGGGTTTTCAAGCTGACAAATGTGAGTAATAGCAATAAAACTAATACTAATGATAGTGACACCAGCAACAACAACAACACCAAAAGCATTGTCATTAAATAAATTATATACGATTTCCACCACAGACATACACACACTTACATACACACTTATAACAGTCGACAAATGAGTTACACTTACTCGTATATAAAAATTGTGGTTTTATGTTTGAAAATATGTATGTATGTATGTATGTCCGTGTGTTTGCAGGAAAATGTGTTTTTGCATGACTTTGGAAAACATTCACTGCTGTTTGCAGCAGTCAGTCAGCTTCAAAGTCAATTGAAATACCCTCAAATTTAACAAAATTGCCCCGACGTAGTGTATAATTTCAATTTGCGCAGCGAATATAGCCGAAACAGCAACAAAGTCATAAAGACGACTCACAAATAAAATTAAATAAAAATCATGCCATGACACACCGCCAAGCGTACAATGCAACAACTCAGGCAACAACACGAAAATTTCGAAACATAAAGTTTTAAGGCTTTTGGCGTTGGCAAATTGCCCTCCGTCGACTTCTACAACAAGAGCAGCAACAACTACTTCCACAACCAAAGCAGCGGCGGCAGCACGAGCCCATCCTCGCCGGCTGAAAGGCTGGAATGGTGAGCTGACAGCTGGTGCCACACTTTGGGGTGAGTCGCTGCTGGCTGATGCTGCTCAACAGTTGATTGTGTTGTGCCGGAATTAACAAAAACAAAAACAAGCAGCGAAACAAAAAGTAACAAATGTGAGTAATAATAACTTTTTTTCGGGAAGGAAGAAGAAAGTAGATAATTTCTTTTTTCAGCTACAGAAAATAAGTTTTATATTAAAAAAGAGTTTTATAACTGTCTGCATTATTACCGAGCGCTCATCAGTGGTGGAGCGAGCGAGCGAGCGAGTGAGACCTTCAAGTCGTTTGCCTTGCTGAAGTTACTCGCTTGTCAGCCGTCTGTCAGTCTATACAACGGGCTGGTTGTCTGTCTGTCTGCCTGCCTGTGCAAGTGCATGTGCATGCGCCCCTCCCACCGAACACGCACTCATCACGCGGCGCACGGGCTCCGCCGCTGTCATAATCTCACAAATTAGACGCTCATCAGAATTTTTTCCGGTACGTCATACCTTCATGTACGTAGGTAAGTATGTGAGTATGCCTGGCAGCTTCTTGGCGGGCGGCGGCAAACGGGCGAGCACATAAGCTTGCATACAATGCATGTAGCAGCCAAGCGCCAGCAAGCAAGCAAGAATCATGTTGCCACATATTTTTATTTTCTTCATGGCACATACATACTATACATATGTATGTGTGAGTGCAAGTGTTTGTTTGCTTCGCTTGTACGTCCACTTTGATGAATGTTTAGTTGAGTCGAGCTTTTTCAGCGCTGCCCATAACTTTTTCGACCACTTTACTCAAATTATTGCTGTCTTTGTTGCAGCACAATTGTTGTTGTTGTTGTTGTTGGTGATGATGGTGGTATCTGCCACGTCTGCGACGACGTCAACGTTCATTGTGGTTTTCGCTTTACAGAATTTTATCTGCTCGTCCATCATAATATCTATTTGTAAGCTGTTATCAGTTTACGCTTTTGTAAGTGTGTGCGTGTGTATATGCATTTAAAGGTATGTGTGTTTGTGTGTGTTTGTTTGCCTGCCGTTTGTGAAGTTGCTTTTTGTTTCTACTTCACGAACTTTTCGTTGAATTTTGTTTAATTTTTGGTTGTTGCTGTTAATAATCATGTTGTTTACCATGTTGTTGTTGTTGCTTTTGTTTTTATGTGGCTCACTGCTGTGTTGTAAATTCATGCTGTTGGTTTTTTTTTTTTTTTTGTAAAGTTCGTGCTTCATACACACTCATATTTTTCTATATTTTCTGTGCATTTTCGGTGTGTTTTCGGTTTCATAATGAAATGAAACTTATGCGGTTGACCACATGTGACGCCTGAAGTTCTCCCGTCGCTCGGCTGCGTGCTGCGTCTGCCGTGATCCTAAAAAAGCATTATGCTGGCGCGCATGCACAGTGTGTTGCAGGCTAATTAAGGAGTTTGGGGATTATGTTTACGTTCTTATTTTTCATTTTTAGGCAAACCGCTTCATGCGGCGCTCAAACGTTAATGTAATTAGAAAACGAGCGACTTCAAGCTGCGTGTGTATGTGTGTGTCTGTGCGAAACGCAGTCGCGGTCAAGCTTGGAGTTTTGGGATCCTTTTTTGTGTATTTTATATATTTTAGGTTACTAAGTTGTGTCAATAAATGAAATATTATATTTCTTTGCTGTGGTTTTTATTTATCTCAAATTGTCAGGTTTTTGGTAAATAGTAATAAGCGGTTATACGTATTATTTTTATATTTGATCTTTAACATCTTTTGGCATTTATATTTACTTATCTAAACTACAAAATGAGAAGTCTAAATTTTAAAATAAGTTGTGTTGGCAACATTTTACACTGTCTTAATTTATTAATTTTGTATTTGACCAAAAAATTGGTTTGTACGATTAATTTTAACCCGGACTGTTAGTGACTCTTTTAGTACAAATTCAAAATAGCTTCCGCTGAGCCAATACAATTATGTCAACAATTATACCATTTTCTCATATACTTGTTATAATCTTTGGCTGCGATGAGCTTAAGTGACAAGTGACAAGTTAAGTCATTTAAGTTTAAATTAGGTAAGAATCTCGGAATTCGATATACCCATTTATATGTATGTAAATAAATATACTTACTATAATGACTGGACTATTTAGCGAATTTTAGTTTTTTGGGTTTCGGCTTATCTTTGGCGCGCCATTTGATAGACTGTTGGACAGTTTCGTTGTCATATTCATAAGCCCACGTGTCATCATCAGTATTGATGCGTTTGATGAATGTCGAGTCCTCAACTACGTATTAAAGCATCTCTTTTGCGACTTCTAGTCAACACAATTTTTGTAGAAATTTCAGGTATTTGGGTACGAGTAAAGCATTGATAAGCCCAAAACATTAACCACAATCCTCTACTATTTCCCTGATGCCACACGACGATTTTCTAGAACTTACTCTTTAAAATTTAGTAAAATTAGATGCCAAACCCACACAAATTTACAGATGAAGAACAAACTTCATACTAAGAAAAAAAGTTGCAGTATTGTGGGAAAAAAATTATCGATGGTTTGGATCTAATTATAAATAGAAAAGGTTACAAACATATTTAAAATTTGTCTCCCATTATTGCAATAAGTGGCAGCTCTATTAAAAAAATAAATCGTTTCTGTTGATATTTTTCTATTATTTAAGTATCTTCCCGTTTTTATTAGCGTTACATGACATGACAATGCTCTTTCGAAGATAGTTAAAGAATGTTTTGATTTCTTACTGGATCTTACATCCTGTATCAAGTAAAACATTCAAATTGTTTCAGAACACAGTGTATTCTTGGAACTAACTAGAACAGGAACAATTATATCCGATAAAGAGGGAATAACTATACCTCTTACTACTTGTAGATATTTAATCGATATACATATCTATCGGTGCAGGCAATCCCTGACTTGCTCAAAAAGCAGACAAACGCGACATAAAAGGAATGTGGACCATATTAGGCCTCGTAAAAATGTAAGTACTGCGTCAAACACCTACCTATCTTCCTACTATATTGTACCCCATTAGCTCAGGGCTGAGCTAGTGAAGGGATTACATGGGTTTACGGGCATTAAAAATTCGAATATTTTTAATATTGGAATATTGTCCTAAATTTTCAAGTTAATCCGAGTAATAATTTCGAAGATACAGCCTTAGGCACTTGTGCGCTCGAGGCTAGCTAGGCTACGTTTAAAGATGCGCTTTTCTCGAAACTGTGTTTTTAAAGCCGGTTGGCAAATTTCTCCAGAACTACTCAACCGATCTTCATGAAATTTTACACAGGTCTTTGAAATACAATTCTTAAAAACCTAGACGAATGATTTTATTCGATTACAACTATTTGAAAAAAAATTCGCGAAATTTTCACTGAAATTTTAATTTTTTTGTAAAAATGTCTGACAAAATCCAATTTTCAAATTTTTTCCTTCGTCCAAGTTCAGAGATAAGGAAAAAACACGTATTTTTTCACTTTAGATGATACTGTAAGGAGTTATCCGGCCAACGCGGTGCATCTTTTTTCCGAGGGGTCACCGGAAATGGCGTCGCAATGGCCGAGTTTAAAATATTTTTTCCCATAAATTTCAGAATTTATTTGTAAATTAGTGTATGTTTGTAACAATAAACATTTTTAATAAAATATTTAATTTTTTATACGAGAAAAAATTGTTGAAAAAAGGATGTTTTTTACCCGAGGAAACCCATGTAACCCCTTAGTTGATCCAAGAAGTGTTCTTGCCAAATAGATACCTAGTTGGATGACACGTGTGTATATGACGGGATGGAACTTTGCTGACTCATTGCTCACTTACTATCGATCACATTAAAAATTATGACCGGTACAATTTTTTTAAATTTTTTTTTGTGTTTTTAAGTAGTTTTCTCATTCGTCAGACATGGCAGGGTATTATTGCGTTCTCTGAGGTGACCATTTGTTTGTATTGTTCTTTAGAAAGATGTCAATTAAAATGTAATATGAGTTATAAGACTTGGAAGTAAGATTCTGTTCATTATTTTTCACCTCGATTGTTATAGATGACCCAATTTTGACTAAAGACTCAACCGAATGGCAATTATATTTTGTCCAAAAATATTACATATAAAAGATTTTGAAAGTACTCTCCAACCGATCAAATTTAGGCAAGAAAATATAAGATGTTTCAAGAAAAAATATGCCACATGACTTCAAGATGAAAGTGTTAAAATTTAACAAAAATTTAGTTGATCTATTACTACTCGTATTAACAACGCTGATTAACATATTACCTTAATAATTTCAAGATCACACGAATATTTAAAGAATTTAAATAGCCCAATAAATTTTGTTTCTTAAATATTTCTATATTAAATATAAAAAAGCTATTTAAAATACTTTGCTACTTCATTATATAATATTATATAACCGGTTGGCCTAGGATAATTTGTAATCTGCATTCATTACACAACACATCGTTAGAAACACACTTTTGTTGGCGAGTATTCTAATCGTTAAATTATAGGAAATGATAAACAATAACATTAATTACAGAATTTGTTAAACATCATGCCGTTATGTAAATGTAAATCGTGGCCCAGCCATTGACAAATCCGATTAGTCGTGTTAAGCTTCGGTTAGCTGCCTGTAACGCTTGTCCGCTGATTGCCGACCGATGACTGCTGACCTCGGCGTCGTGCTAATGCGTTACAAATGACACCGAATATTCATGAATCCAAAATGAGAATTACAAGTAAATATGCCAGCAAACAAATTGAAAGCTAACGGTAAGCGAGTAAAGAATTACAAGCGAGTTCGTTTTGGATTTAAAGGGAAAATGTGTTGGAAGAAGTTCAGGGATATAATTATGTTAGATTATACGCTATAAGATCACAGTGTCAGAAGAGCTTTATGTGGTACTTTTGTTTTATTTTTGGTTTCCTCTAAAAGGAAATTTGGGTTGCCATGATTTTTCAAAATATCTCCTACTATTCATAAATGAATCCAGAATATTTTCTAGGGACAAATTTGGCACGAATGGTTTGTTTGAGATTATGTGTTGAAAATGGTTTTAACTATGCAAAATGAATTATTCTGTAATAAAACCCAAAAAAGATATAATCATTCGAACATAAGTTAATCCAGTGATAGGGACAAACTTTTTTACGGTTTTTGCCGAATTTGTTATATTCTTTTATTCTATAGGTTATTTTACCGGTTATTTTATGGTTTCGGGATGACTAATATCGATTTTTGCCGCATAATACCTATTTTCAAACCTTAAATATCTGCAAAGTTAGCTAGAAGCTTTGAAAATGCAAGATCTCTTGAAAATTACAGCCCTAACCTCGTTGTAAATATAATATATACTCTCAAGCATCACGATATTTAGTGATAAATGTTGGGCACTTTAAATAAAAGGTAATTAATAAACAAAAAATACTTGAAATCTTCGTAGCCAATGACATATGTATATACACACCATGGGAACGCAGCGTATTATCTGAGTCATATGAAAACCGCTGTGAAGCATCACAATACACAGATAAGCTTGTTCGAATGCACTTAAGCGTCGTTGAGACGATGCCTAGCGCAGCTGGATTTTGAACTGAGTATCGTCAATGGAACGGACGAAGTACTTGTAACTTTTGAAGCGGTCTCTGAGTGCTTTAAAGTGGTCATTTGTATGATGGCTTATGAATGTCGTGATATTTATTTCAAATATCATACACTCAAAATAATGGAAACTGATATCAAGTAGATAAATAAAATGCTTAGGATTTGATATAAAGTGATATGGGCGCTTTTGTGGTCTGACTTCTCGTGGTAAACTAATATCCACGCGCTGAGCATGAACCTGTAGTTATTGTTGGTTTTGATTTAACTCGACTTAATGTCGTAAATTTGGCTTTAGCTGCATTAATTTTCCATGCTAATTATGCTTCGAACAATGCACTATGAATTTACAAGCAAACATACTATAGTACGTAATATCAAAAGAGTTAAGGCACGAACCCGATCGCACCTGTTGCCTTGGCTATCACAAAATCTACGGAATATTCATTCTTTATACTATTCGTTAATAAATTACGGATAGCTGATAATGCATTCGATTATGTAACCTTATATAAATTATTCTTATTATTTTTTATTGCTTTTTAGTGGTTTTGGTAGTAAAAGGGAAAAGTTGAAAAACGGTTGAGTAAAAATTTCTTCTTGGATATAATACTTTTTTTTTGAAAACCTTATTTGAACAGAATTTTACATAATTTCTTCTTTTTTTTTGAATGTAGGGAGAGCAAAGTGTTTAAAAAAAGACACAAAATATTTATAATAAACAAAGAAAGAAAAGTTAGAGACCGTCGCAAGTTTAAGATTTTAATGAGTATAAATAATAAGGATATAAATGTGATTAGTTTTGTTTGTTTTGGCACTAAAACGTTTATCGGTCTGGTCGAAGAACACAAAAGTTAGCCATTCGCTTCTATCTTTTACAAGGCTACGGCTGTTGTAAATCCCAAGTGGAGTCCCTAAAGTCCTTGATCCATCCACTTGGTATCGCCCACCCATTGGTATCGAATCTAACGAGCTTTTTGCTGGTCGGTCTTCCATATGTACGACATAGCCTAACCATGGTGCAGTAAAGCAAATATGGTTTGGGATTCCATCTTCTTCCATATTTATCTCTCCCGCGGCCGGCTCCCGAGACCTTGTGGAGAATAATTCTCTCGAAAGCTTAAAGTCCTTCCTCATCTCGGATCGTCACCGTCCAGGTTTCTGCGCCGTATAATAACACAGTAATGATACGAGACTTTTTGATAATAATTTTTGTTCTTTGACAGAGGGACTCGCTTGAGATTATCTATTTGATTTTTATTTAATATTTTTTTTTTTTATTTTAAATTTTAATGTTTTTGGTAGTTCATTTAACATATGAAAAATTCGGGATATATCTAAGACTGTAATTAAATTTGACTTAAAGAAATCCCTTATAAATAAGGTGATTCTAGTAATGGGCAATAGTCTTTCAGGAACATACATACATATACCATATATTTCGGGTTTTACTATTTGAAGCCAAATGATGGTTTTTATACTCTTGCAACCAGTTGCTACATAGTGTTATTAATCAAACATATGAAGTGGATAGAACCGCAGTAGCAAGGGGCATCTAAGGGAAGAAATATTTGAAAGAGTCGGTGTAGCTGCGCCCTCTAACATTAATTGATATACATATCTCCAAATCATTTAAGCTTTATTAACCAAATTTGCTGAGTATAAATCTTACAAGAATTTCTACCGACGATGTGAAAATGGACGAAATCGGACAACAACCGCGCCTACTTCCCATATAGCACGGTTTTAAATTCCACTTGATTCTTTTAGTTTCTAGTACACAAATCAAGAAGCAATTAATATAACGGAATAAAATTTTGCATAAATAATGTCTTTAGCGTGTGCCACCTTATGACCAAAAATTCAAAATCCAAAATTTAAAAAAAATTTTAAAATCCAAAAATTAAATCCAACCTATATCTGACTTTTTATCGAAAATGTCGATCAATATGTGATATATATATCTGAAATTAAGTGATAATCCTTTTCTTATACTGGGATGTCTGTATGTCAAAAATGGGTTGAATCGGACCAATACTTCCCTTAGCTCCCATATCCTTAATATGTATAAAGATTTTCGAACTTCAGGGTGACTTTGTACCGCATATGTCGGCAATATTGATGTTATCCCAATGAAAATAAGAGAACGTGTTTTACTCATTACAGTGTATCTTTGTGCCTAAAATATATAAATTTGAAGACTTGGCCTAGCCCCTATATAACTAATATCAGGATTTTCAAACATCCGGTTATTATTGGTTTTTGACCTTAAAGTATTTCCTTGGCTTTGATGCTTGGAAGTTGCAAGATTATAACTCTTTCTGTTGCACCCGAACTTAGCCTTTCCTTACTTATTATTAATTGTAATAATAATATTATTACATATATAACATATACAGCTTATGGGATGATGATATTAATCGATCTTGATAACAAATAGCATCTGGTTAAGTGTAATATTATCATTTAATCTATCTTACATAACGTTAGGAGTAAAGAAGAAAATCGTTTTTAGAAAATATATGTACCGACAATATGATATGTTTCAAGAAATATGTATACACCATATAACAAAGCCAAATAAGCCGACCGAATTCGAAATTGTCCCAATTTCATCTATATAAAGGAAGTCATAGAGATTAAGTTCCAATTTTTGTTCAAGCTAACTATCGTAAATACTCAGTGATTTAAATGGAAGATATATTATGAGACGGATTTAATATTTTATGATATTCGCTTATGAGATTAAGGATCATATACTTCTTCGGTTATTAAGTTGTTTAATATAAGGACTCTCTACATTTATACCTTGAATCGAGTATGTTTGCCACGAAATTTATAACCCTAAGCCAAAGGTCCCATGAAGTATATCATAAGTTTACAGGCGGAACTGAAAATTTTATGCAACATACATACTTATACATATGTAACATGATATAGTGAATCGAATTTCGATTTTTTGAAGAAGTTTACAAATTTTCAGCGTACTGAGTGGTTGTAGTCATGTACGCCTCTATATATGTATGTATATGTTGCTCAGTCTATCTGAAATTTTGCACATGCTCTTAACTCCCCAGGGAACTAATCATTTGTTATTTGTATTGATACAACTGAAGTCCTTGTATGGAAAACTTTTTTATGTGATAACATTTGTTTACGGAATTAGGCATGGATTTTTGTCTAATGTAACACTACAATTAACAAATAATAAATTATTCTGAACGGACGGATTTAACGTGTAGCTGTCATACAAACAGAACAATCGGAATAAAGACATTGTACTAGAAAATGTTTGATTTTACGTTATCTTCACGAAATTTCGTTTAGATTATTATCCAAGGCAGCCATACAATCTCTGAATAAATTGTTAAGTTCGTACCACTAAAGCACAGCAAAGATGCTATAGTAACATTTTTTCTCGCTAAATTTTACTTTATGAAACTTACAACACCAGAAACAATTTCAATTTTCTTACTTCAGAATTGGAAAAATATTTTTTTATTTGTAAGGAAACACCTTTAGTACTTACAACAAGCATTTTACAAGCCGCTTCTGTATTCAAAAACAATACACGAATATATAAATATGTAAATAAGTAAATATGTGGGTAAAGCGTTTTATCAAATGCGCCTTGTATGTTTTCAATTTCTTTTATATTTTCATTACTTTGCGCTTTGTTTTTGTTATCTTTTGCGCTACCGCTGTTCGTTATCTGCACACCGCTTGGCGCTCTTCTGGCATTCGCCAGCATAATAAACAAACAGTGGCAGGTCTTTGATAGACAACAAATTTCACTTGGATTCACTGACATCTCAGTTTTACACTTTGCCGATAGAATAAATAAAAGATGTAGAAGCAAGCAAAAGAAAATAGCAGAAGCATAAAAATGAGGAAATTGAGTGCATCAAGTGGCTCGCAGGCATTCAAAAGTACGCAGACACAGACACACCGACATATTTATAGGAACACTTGTGAATTTGACGGATGTTTACGCGCTTTGGCTGTGTAGCGTTTGAACTTAGCTGTATGTGTATGTGTGTGGTGTCTCTATTTCCATTCAAGTTGTGTAAAAAATTTAAGTTAATAGAAATGAGACACCAAAAATAGCGGCAATTGCCTGTTTTATATCGCTGCCACAACAAATGCTGCCTTTGGATGTGTGCATACGTGTGTGTGTGTGCGTGCAGTTGAGTCAAAGTGTCGGCGTTTCTATTGTAAGCATTTTCCGACATTTTCTCCATAATAAAAGTAAATGTGTTTTAATAGCGGTGCTAATAGCTAACAGCCTTTTTACGAGCGGAACTCGTACCTCAATCATATTATTTACCGCCGGCCGTCTTAAAATCCATTGTGTGGGCGTAACTATTATTTTTTCCATTTGTAATTGAATTTTGTTTTTTTCTTTTTTTTTGCTGGCTGCCTCTGAAACCCAACTGACCTTCACTTGATTTCTTTAATTCCACCGCCAATGATATGCCGCAGCTCTTTCATTGTTGTTATAGTTTTGCATTTTGCTTCAAATGTCAGTGGCATTGTATTTTCGCTGTTGTTGGTGTGGCCTGCTGATTTTCAATTCACCAAAATTTTATGTAAATCTCAGCTAATTAAGTTTTATTTAGTCATTAATAAAAACGCCTTTCAGTAGGCGCTATTGTTTACATTGAAGCTTCTTTTCTGACAGCCCAAATCTTCGTCGGTGTGTGCGTTTCTGGTGTTGAATTATGGTTTTTTGTCAAATATGGAAAACGTTTCAATTTATTTGAAACTGCATATTTAAGTGTTGAGTTAGGCACTTTTTCGATTACTACAGCCTACACTGTTTTGAAGTGAATATGTTCTTGAAATGTTCTTTGCATCTATGAATTTCGGTTATTTATTATTCCTGAGTATTATTGATTTCAATTGAGTTTTAGTTGTTTACTTAAGAGGTACATGGGTTTACGGGTTTCAAAAAAGCAAATTTTTTTATTATCTTATTAAATTCTAAAACACCTCTAAAATACTGCCATACATTTTCAAGTTGATCAGAGAAATAGTTTCGGAGATACAGCCTTGAGAACTTGTACGCTCCAGGCTAGCTAAGCTAAGTGTGCCGTCTTCAAACGCGTTTTTCTCGAAACTGTGTGTTCGAAGTCGGTTGGCAAGATTTCTCGAGCACTACTCAACCGATATTCATGAAATTATACACAGATCATTGAGACACAATTCGTAAAGACTTGGAACAAGGATTTCTTTCGATTACTACTATTTGAAATTTATCAAAAATTTTAATTTTTTTGCCATTTTTCATTTGTCGGCCAATAATCAAATTTTTAGTTTTTTTCCTTCGTCCAAGTTCGAAGTAAAGGTTTTAAATAAAACACGTATTTTTTCGCTTTAGATGATACTGTAAGGAGTTATCCTGCCGGAAATAGCGTCACAAGAACAGAGTTTAAACTATTTTATTCCAAAAATTTCAGAATTTCTTTGTTAAGAGTGTATTTTTGTAACAGTAAAAAAATCTTGTAAAATATTTAGTTTTTTATATGAGAAAAAAATTGGTGAAAAAAGTCTATTTTTTAACCGAAGAAGCCCATGTAACCCCTTAATTAACAGAAGCCAGTTTTCGGGTCTGCTAAGTTTTCTTCAAATTACATTACATGCTATTCAGTTAAATTGAAAGGAAAAAATTTAGAAAGTTAAACCAGAAATTTTCATGATCTTGAAATCAAATTTGTTTCCTTGCTACTACCAAGCATAGGGTTTCTACAATACTAATTCGTACTGTAGCGAATTTCTTTATATTATTTTTGATGAATCTTTCCTTTGACATATTTTTGAAAAATCAGAAAATATATTTGCTTTTGAAACTTTTAGGAACCATTTTCTATCCTCAAAATTTGGGAATATAACATGAAATCTGAAAAAATCTGAAGTGAAATGAAAATAATATTTTTCGAGTTTAAGAGTTTTAGAACTGTAGCTGAAATGCTTAAAACTTGTATATATGACTGTTGGCCTAGAAATGTTATTCGATATAAAAAATTCATATTTTTTTAAATTTATTATCTTGTATTGTTAAATATATATTTATGTTATCCTTCACTTGGCAGTTTTGCTTGGGAATTTGCTCCCTGAAAAATCGAATAAATCCAGATATATGCGAGAAGACCTTGAGAGACCTTTAAGAACTTTCTTTTGTAAATAAAAGATAATGGGAAAAACTTCTAAAATATCAATTGGACGCTATAATGTTTCCAAATAGCCCAAAATATTTCTATAATTGGATTCGGAAGCATCCCTACTATCCCATTTTCTTCTACAGGTTTTAAATTTAACGTCATTTTATTTGGAATAATACACATATTACAGTATTGATGTGTTCTTTGAATAAGAAACGATAAATATTTTTTTCCTTCGTTGGACCAACATTATTTCATATTCATGCGAAATTTGATCCCCATTTGCAAAATGTTTGTCTAGCTATTTTTCCAAAAAAAAAAAAATTGAAATGTGTTTGCTTAAAATTTTGTGTTTTTAACAGAATCCCGGCTACAGAATAGTTGAAAATGCCTCAGAAAAATTTTGAGGCGTCTATTTCATCAGGAACATAAGAATTTGATAAGCACAAAGCATTCAGTGAAATCATCGAGGACTTGTCTCCTTTGTCCTGTTAATGACGATAAAATTAAAAAATTGAAGAAAACAGTGATTGAAAATTGTAATAACATTAAAGAGATAGCAAAGGATCTCAACCTCTGTTATGTATGAACTTAACAGAGTTTGGTTAAAGATTTGGGTATAAAGCTCGTCAATGGTAGGCTCGTACTAATGAACTTGAATATTTTTCAAGAACTGCCCAAAATAGGTGTTTGTCACGCAGCTGAGTATTTTAAAATTCATCAAACGCATCTTTATAAGTGACGAGATGTGGGTTTTAAGATATAATGTCGAAACTATCCAACGATCTAGTACATATATGAGCAGAAATCGAAAAAATAATTTAAATTAATATTTAATTGAAATAGTTCAGATAAAATTTGATCAGATTTTTTTTTATATAAGTCAGCCATTTAAGGAATTTTTCGGTTAGAGTTTAAAATAATTTAAATAAGACTTGTACCGCGACCTTAGGTCTATTTTGTGCTCTCCCATATCCCCTATACTCACAAAGGCACAGCGCTCTGATGATTTCTAGGAACTTGCTGGACGCTATTAAGGTGATGTAATGCCTAACCAGATACATGGAACCCAAGGTCTCAAGACAGCGTCTACAGGCTCAGGTGTTTCCGGTTCCATGTCGCGAAACCGCCAGTTTGAACAAAAGGTCATGTGCATGTTGGACAAGTTTTTCTTGAGCCTGCATTGCCGTGTCTAAAATGCGATCAATAAGAGTTATGGTGAATATGCTATTTAAAATATCGCAATTGTAGTTAACCAATCTTTACTTACAAACTTTTAGCGTAATTATTACTGTTGCATATTAAACTCACTTCAACGTCAATTATCGTGAAAAAATATACCTACCTCTACCTCAAGTATCAGAATCTGGCTTTTAGTCATTAAAAGTTCATCTGTTTTTTAATTTTCCAAAATTTAATGAACTCGCAAATTTTCAATGCCTCCACATCCGTTTTACCAGCATCGGTGCAATGGAGTAAAAACGAGCGAAAAATTAACTTTCCTCATGGTGGGGATGCATAAATGCTTCTGATTGATTTTTAATTAGAAAAGCGAGATAATTCCACCGCCACAAAATTGCGGCATCATCAGCGCTCATCAATGGCCGTAGCGTGAAATATTCAACTCACATCGCCGGCTGTTCTCATTTACACACTCCACACCACACCACACCACACCACACCACACCACAGCATGCGGTGCAGCTTTTGGTGCGAGCGCGCATTTGCGCCGATTCCGCCGCTGGTGTTACAGTTACGGCAGATTAGGCCGAGCGGAAGTGTAATCAAAAGAATTTCAAGCCGAAATATCATTAGCAGAGCAGGCGAAAAAGTAACATTAGATGCTGGGCATCATTAACAATGCGATTATCAATGCGGGACGCACAAAATCAAATGTGGCAGCCGCCGCTGGCGGAAGATGTGGCACGCGTGGCTGAATCGTGATCTGTAAGATATACTCGTACATATGCGATGCGAGCTTGAACATATCAGGTTTTCAAGAGAGGAAGCCAGCACAGATATTGCACCTTTAAGTAATATGCGTGTATGTGTGAGTGTAGTTGCTTTGAAGGTATGCATATATAACACTAATACATATCCAAACATACATATATAGTACAATATGTATACACAGATATATAGTATGTAGTTTTGTATATTGACTCAGCTATAACTGCGTTTTGCTTAACTGTTTGGTATCATGTTTGTGTACTCGCGTCTAATGCAGCTGTTTTGTGGCTGAAACTGGCTACAATCGGTCTGCGTGATTTTCGCTCGTCGTCACAGGAACACACATTCATTACTGGTTTGCTAGTAATTCGAAACCACTTAAAGGTGTTAATGCTGTGGTGTTTTGATGTGCGACATCGATTGCAGCTGCACAGGTCAAATTACGATAGCGAAGAGATCGCAGTCAATTTGGGGTGGATTGAAAGGTGAAAACTTCACACATTTGCATTGAAATGAGTTTATATGTCGTATTATGGTCATTATTGATCTTCATAAGGGTTTATAGCTAATAGATAGCATCAATTCAACTTATATCAAAATACTTTGGAATCCGATTTCAAAAGTCCAGATTGAAGTGAGCTGCTTTGAAAATCTGAACTCAAATATTTTCAAGACAAGATCTAAGGATAAAGAAATCAACACTTGCAAAAGGTATATTGCTGGCTATATTTCTTCAAGGTTCAACATATACATATAAATTGAATAACTCTTCTGTACTGAAAACAAAATCATCAATCTAACTGTGAATTGAAGCATTTTTTGCCCCAGAGTTTACTCTCTGACTTCGTATTTTCAATTTCAAATAAAATCTCCTAGAAATAAAAAAAAATGTTTCAACTTTTTCTGCACTCATCTCAGAGCAAACAGCTTTTGATCTTGTACCTTTCGAAGATTATTTCTAGAACATACAATATTCGATGATTCTGTCCCGTTCATTTCTCGAACACGACAAGAACAGATTCGCAAAGCATAGTGTGGAGCTTAATTCAATCTCTGTGAAGGTTCGGACGTTGCACTTAAAAAATTACAGGTCGAAGAAGAAAGAAAAGAGAGCAAAAATAAAACAGATTATGTTCCTTTTCTAGATTTTGGTACAGAGATGGAACATATGTTATTTATGTGAGATATAAAGAGATGATCTGTTGCCTTGGTGAGTTAGTAAACACTTCTAAAAATACAAAAAATGTTACTGTAATGGCTCATCGTGCCGTTACACCTCTTCACTTGTGTGAAAAAGTACTTAAAGCTGAGTCAAAAGTTTGCCAGTCGGAAGTTTTAGAAGGAGTGATAAAGCAGTTACTTTCATCGATGGAGAGCGTTGGATCTTCCAAAAATATTCTGGTCCAGCACACAAAGCAAAAACCACTCAGCAGTGGATTAAAAGTGATATTTCTTTCATGGCTGCAGACGATTGGTCGTCAGAGGTCCATATTAGAATCCATTTGACTACAGTTTGTCATCAAAGTTGGAAAGCATGGTCTGTCGAATCTTCTTCTTCTTCTTTTTTGGCGTAGACTCCACTAACGGTGTTTCGTTGTTCTTCGTTTTCGCTGTTTGGCGCCGATTGGAGATTCCAGGTGTAGCCATGTCCTTCTTCACCTGGTCTTTGCGACGGAGTGATACCCAAATGATCATAAGTATTCCGCAGAACCTTTCTATCGAAAACTCGTAACTTCGACTCATCACATGTAGTCATCGTAAATGCTTCTGCATGCCTCTGCACCATAACAGGACGGGGATGTTGAGAACTTGTAATTTTGATATTGATCTTTGGAGAGGACTTACTTCGCAGTTGCTCAGTTGCTTACTCAGTTCGACGTAGTACCAGTTGGCAAGAGTTATTTTAGAGTTGTTGTTGGTGTTAATGCTGCTTTGAAGATAGACGAAATTATTTATTACTTCGAAGTTATGACTGCCAGCAGTGACAGTGCAAATGCGATGACTGTTTGTTTGATGACCGGAGATATTTTTTCTTGCTTTCGTTCGCTATCAGACCCATTTTATTCCCTTCTTTGTCCAACCAGGAGAGAGCAGAGCTATGGCCTATCATATCGATGTCATCAGCGTACTCACCTTAGGGTTGTGCGCTGGGTTTGGGACCCGCCACGTAAAATCCACCTCTAATGACAACAACACAACAGCCTCGGGTGAGAGACCTCCTTTTGGCCTGTCGAATACCTCAAAGTAATTTGGATAGATTCAAGATGTTTGATTCGAGCAGTGTTGCCAATAACAATGGAAACAGTCCGTGATGCTATTGATCAATGGCCGAACCGTTTGGGGCTTGTGTGAAAGCAAAGGGTGACCATTTCGAATACAATTTTGTATATCACTTATTTAATGTGGCTAGTAAAATGAAATTATCCTTATAAAAAATATATTACAGTTTAGTTTTTATAAGGGCCTTAACTTGTAACAGAATTTATGGCAGAACCTAGGCCATATATTATCTACCACCATTTAGTTGAATGCCGAAAAATGTGCGAGCTTTATGACAATGTCAAAAAATCAATCAGCATTTTATAAGCTCAATCATACTGCGCTTCACGCTCACATTTCAATCGCGTGTTTAAAACTGATTTATTATTGCGCTGCTTTTACACTTATTGTTCTTATTCCACCGCCATGATTACAAAGCCAGCTTAACACACAAAATCCTTTGCTCTTCTGACTTGCATTCCACTTTTACCGATACATTATTCTGCGTCCATTACAAAAGTAGTATTAGTAAGTGGGACAGTGTACATTCATTACTGCACACAATACTTCGCAGTCCATTAGTTTAAGCTGATCATCAGCGATGACTTTTCCTAAGAGGTCATTGTGTATGCTATCCATTATACGTTCGACAATTTATGAAGTGAATTGACATTTAATGTTCGAACAATGTATATGTGCCTGTGTGTGTATATATTAATACATGAAGTCAAGTTAAATGTGCTGGAAAGTGTCAGCAAATCGCTGATAACTTAAGTGATGTCAATATTATTCTGCACGCTTTGGACATTTGTATGACTGTCAAAGAGCTTCAGCATTTTTATTTCAGGCTCACAAGTTACCAAATGTTTTATATAAAGTTCTCCAGTTGAATTCGGCACAAGAGAGTTGCAAATGATTAAGTTGATGCCTCATTAAAGTAGCACAATCGTTTGATATTCTTTTGATTTGGATTATGTCAGTCCTTATTTCGTTTCGACACCTTTCAAGTTTTTGCATATAAAATGCATTTTTCGAAGCCGTCTTATGAGTAGAACTGTTTCTGTGCCAGATCATGTGCCATTAAGCGGAACAAGTAAAAATAGGACCCTGAAATATCTGGGAAATATGGCGGTTGGGGTAGGATTTCCTATTTAAGCGTTTCCAGCTAGGTTTTACTGTGGTTTCAAACCTCTCCTAGTATTGAGGTCATAAAGAATTGAATTTTCTTGTTTGTCAATCGTTCCCAGCGCATGTAGTCTCTTTGAAGAGACACGGATTTGAATCTGACACGGATCCTAATCGAGTAAGGTCTCTCATTCACCGCCTTCGAAGTTCGCTTTTCACTTCTTTCACGCGGACGGTCGTTAATATCCAAATCGCTGTCTTTGAAGCGACAAAACCAATCACGACACGTTGTTTAACTTGCCTAGCAGCATCTCCGTAAAGTTTTTGAAGCTCGCGTTGTGCTTCAGCCGTCAACTTCCTTGATGCTCGAGCTTTCAGACTCCTGTCACTCGCGTTAACGCAATAAGCAATGTCAAAAGCATCCGTGTGTAAACGCAGTCTAACACTGCTCTTGCGCTTTCGCCTACTCTTCCAGAGTATTATATTTAAGTAGAGATAAGATCCAAATGTTGGACCTGATTGAACTAGTTAGAAGAGACAATTGCTGACAAATTTCGTGAGGAACCATATTAATCTCATTTTCTCAACCGGATTTAATCTACATCCTTTATAATAACCTCAAAACTAAACCTAATTTAAATCTTCCAACTTCTAACTGTTCAAGCATTCTTTAATGTCCATTAATACTTCAAATATTCGCCAGTGGATATTTAAATTTGTAGTTAAGCCGCTTTTCGACCGCTCTCTGAAGCACACATACTTCTATACAACACAAATACAACTGAAAATACCACGTCCAGTTATGCTGATTGAATTACTTACGCTCCGAATAGAAGAGAATTCGGAAATTCGGTCTTTGGCAATCTCCATCGCAGTAATCATCAAAGTGGCTGAAACAAATACCAACCAAAATTTTTGTGGTTCTATGCATACTACATGTGTGTGTGTGTGGCTTTGGGTATATGAAAGTGATTTTAATTAATAGCAATTATCCAAATGTTTGCTAAGAGCAGGCAATAAAAGATCGTATCTAAAATTTTACGCATTAAATATTTGCTTGTGTGTAAGAAGTTGTACGCGGCGCAAGAAATATCTAAAAAATCGATAAGAATGCTGACTTTGAAAGGAAAAATACCGACAGACATATACAATTGCTTCAAAATTTGCTTGAGGCAACGCAGACAAGGATTAGTGAGGAGTGCGACTTGTAGAAGAAAAAAGGATAAAATTCGGTAAAAAATCCTTCTTATATACATACCTTCTTTAAAGAACAGTAGATAAGCATGTAAATTGCAGAAAACAAAAAAAATCTTTAAAACAAATAAAATCAGGCCATTTGCCCGCTTAGAAAGGATTGTGTGTTTAGAGATTTTATGTGTTTTGCTTTAATTTAACTAATGCAGAGCAGACTTCTTCCTATTACTCATGTTTTGTGTCCAATTTTATGGCTTGCATTGCGTTTCTTCGATTTTCGACTTCGTTGCTGCTAAAAGCAAATGAAATTCCAAAATTAGTAACACAAATGCCCATAAAAATTTCATTCATTACTCAATGCACACCCATTCATTAAAATCCAGTATTTATACAGGAACACACATACACTTTCATCTAGATATAAATATGCGTAAACGTGCCCAGTAGGAATTGGAAGCGAATAAATGATGAAAATAAATTTCGTGTTGTATTCGATTAAGAATCTTCTACTTACTTTAATTGAGCTTTAAACCAGAAGCTGTCTACGGTTTGCTAAATCTTAGGGAACGGCGAATTGAACTGGTAAGTAATGGGTTTTCCACCAGGGATGATGTGATGTGAGTACCGGCAATTTTTGATATGTCATTATCTGTATTTTTTTTTTTTTCATTGTATTCAGTAATGTTCGATGTTCAGAAATTATTCATTTTTATTATCAAAATATTCGTTCTCCAATTGCAATTTTCGTACGCGTTTGCTATTTGATGTCGTAATTGTTAAAATTTTCGAGAGTCCATTTCCTTTGCATGATGTCCTAATAAGACAAAAAAGTGATGAAAATATTGCTGCTGTCCAGGCAAGTGCTGCTGAAGGCCGCAATTTGTCGATTAAGAGACGTTTTGAAAAATTGGGATTGTCTCAAACTACATCCTGGCGGAGTTTGAGAAAAGGATTTGGGCTTGCATCTATTTAAAATTGTCTAAAGCCATTGGACCTTTCCTCAATAACTAGTGTTTGATAAAGAAATCATGTCGCTCCTATTGGAAAACCCTGTATAATAAATTAAATCTCATGTAATATTTGATTTACCATGTTTCGATATGGGATCAATTTAATGAAAATCGTCTAAGAACAGGGGATGTGATAAGGAATACAGAGGGATTTGAGACAAAAATTTATCATACATATTCCAGAATTCATAAAAAATGAGTGTGTGATTCCTTGATCCGTCACGAATCATTTTGAAGAAAACCACGGACCGATTTCCAGGAATTACATAACAATTCGCCAACAACTCATTAGTGAATAAGAGCATTTAACTAATTTTGCTGCATTGAAATTTTTAAGTACCAAAGACATTGTCAATGGGTCTTAAAGTTCACAGTTCTTTACTTAGAATACAATTCAAGACTTTGAAAATCTTAACCTCAATGCAATCATAGAAACAAATCTGTCCATAAGCTCAATATGACATAATCTATGTTGGGGTTTAATACATAAATGAAGGTTAGATTTGCGGCATTAGAAATGCATCGTAATGGAACTCGATGGATGAACATAACTGTATCTTCTAAGTTTCTTAAATCTGTCTTCAATGTCTGGTGGTTCCTTTGATGGATAAATATATAGATACAGAAGGAATGCAGTACACTTGGAATGATTCGAAATGTAATATAGTACCACCTCTAGCCTTTCTCAGCTTTCTTAGTATGGTAGTATGGCATCCGCAACTAGGCAGATTTATATTTGAACCGGATTGGTTGCTTAAGCTAAATAACTGAATAACAAGCTTGCTGGAAATATTGTGTTTCCAATAAAATCATGACCCCAGGGCTGTTGAAAATGTTCCATAGGTGTTTTGAAACATCTGTTTTATCACAAACATAAGTATTTGAGAGGCATATTGTAGTTAGTGAGGATTGTGAATAATCGAAAACTTGACTCATGCGCATCATTCATGCACCTATATAAATGAAGAGGGACAATGTCTAAAAATCCTCATAATGGCATCAAAGAGATAGCAGAAGATCTCAACAACACTTATGGAGATTTTGGTTAATGTTTCGGTTAATGTTTTCTTTAATGTTTTGATTAATATTTTGGTTAATGTTTTGGGTACGAAGCACAATGCTAGACGCATCGAGTAGAGGTCCCAAATGAAATGCTTTACACTTTGCATTACTAGTGACAACCTGTAGATTTTTGAACATGTCGTCGAAACTGCCGAATAATAACCGATAATCTACCGAAAGACGCCTCAAAAATGAGCCGAAACCGAAAAAATCAAAACGCTTCCATCATTGGCTTATATTGAGAAAAGGGAGAATTGTATGCAACATTCGCATACTCAGACATTGGCACGCTCAAGACCATATTTTGAATGCGATAGTGAATATTTTTATTAAAATTCATGAAAATGTATTTTCTGTTAGTCCGGGTCAAATTTGACCAGATGGTGATGCGTCCAAGAATTACCCTACAGATTGATTGCTCATCTCAAATAAAATAAGCAAAACTATTTTTCAGCGATCAAAATGCGCATTGCCTCGTATTATTCCTCTTAATTTCCCTAAAGGGCATTTACCTAAAAAGAAACATGTATATTTCTACTGCTTGGCAAATACGTATCCAAACACAAATACATTTGTATGCATGTTTGTGCATTCAAAGACAGCGGAGAATGCATTTAGATTTCGGGCATACAAATTAAATGCATTCGAATCTGAAATTAGGCTCCTTTTACCGCAAACACACAACGTGCCACAAGCTGCTTATGTGCTCATCGGTTTGCTCCCAAGCGCAGACACATACACGCACCCAGGCACAGCAGCAGCAGCAGCAGCAGCGTTGCTTGTTCGTTACACGCTGCTGCACCGTCTGCAAAATCAATTTTCGACATTTTGTTTCTTTTCACCTCAGAGTGCCACTTGGATAATGGCTCGGTGGCATGCAACAATGCTTGCAGACTGCATTCGATTAGGAAGAAGAATAGAAGAGTGTTTAAGCATTTTTGGTTTTTTGCAGCGTCTCGTTGTTCTCTGCATTTACTCACAATTCATTTGCCATGTACATTATTCCACATAAATAAAATATAGGGTGCTACATACATTTGTGAGTGTGTGTGTTTGTGTGCGTCGATGTGTCTGTGCGTAACTAAATCCTCCGCTTTGTTATTCCGCATTTAACTACACGCTCTTCGGCTCCTTCATTAAACCACTTTGTTGAGGCCATCAACTGCAGCCAAGCCGCCAGCAGCCAGCAGCCAATGACCAGTCTTCCAGCAGCCGGCAGATGTTTTTATACCAAATCACTTTTGCAGCTTCTAATGCATTCTTTTTGTCTTGTCAGCCGGTATCTCTTTCTCCATCTCTATTACTTCTTTTTCGCTTTTTTTTCTGCATTTTTTGTGCGCTGCTTTTATCACTGCTTAAAGAAATTTGTGATACTTTCATTGTTAAGCATCGCCGCTGTTATTGGCCGCATTTGTACAAGCAGCAAAGATATCCAGAAGACGACGAAAGAAAAAAACAAACTCGACAAAATGTGCGACTTGTTTTAAGGACCTTTTTAAAGGATAAATGGATTGTCGTTTGCTTGTCGTTCACAATTTTTCTTGCTTCCTAATTTTTTCATCTTCAGTTTGCTTGGTTTTTTCTACATTTGTGTGTTTTGCTATTGTTGCCGAGCCATTTCGTTTGGCTGAGTTATTTATGTGCGTGATGTGGGTCCTTTGGCCGGGTCGGGCGACAGAGTGACGTTGATAGTAAATTTGAGTTTGTTGCTGATTGCACTTTAAATGACAGTGAGATAGCAGTAATTTGGATTTGTGTGCGCGCGTGTGTGTGTGTATGTCGGAGTGTTCTTTTCAAGGTGGGCAATCAGACAACAGCAGTTGGTTTTCGCCCGGGATATTCTCCCGAGATAAGCTTTTTATCTCAAAATAGCTGTGGCATAAAAGTGGGAATGCGTTCGAAACTAACTGCTAAACATTTTGGTATTGAAAGTGAAAAGAAAAGGTTTATCAGCTGCAGGAAGTGTCTTAATAGTTTTCGTTCTTCTAATTATGCATTAGGTAGATGATTGGTGGGTTATTCTCTCTTTCAAAAGATAGCACTGGTGACACCTGGGAATAATTGGGAAAAAGATACGATGAACGGTATCTGTCTTTGCGATCTTTAATATGGAAATTATGAATTTAAAAACTTGAGGTTTTTTAGTCAATAGGCTAGAAACTTTGCTTTAAGATTTGATTATATCGAATTGAATCTCTTATTAAGTCGTGCGGTACAACTCTCAGTTCATTTCTTAATTTCTTGTGGGAATTATAGGTTAGAAGTGTTAGAGTGATGATAGCATTTTGATGGGAATTTGGAAGTCAGTCCCTACTAAAACTGTAGTCTATCCAGACTTAAAAAATGCAGTGAACAACAACTAAGAAGTGTTTTTTCAATAAATCCATTGTTTGATGCGATGTGTGAGAAGTGAGTGTGAAGAACCGAAGAGTGAAACCAAATGTCGCCGAGTTAACGAGCTTCATTTCCAGGTATCAAATAGTCAGTCATCATGCGATGATTCCATTGGCCCACAAAACACACCATACCGCTGTTTTTATCTGGAAGAAATGGCAGCTCTTGAGTGTTTTAAAGATCGGATCTTCTTGGAACTTCTCAAGATTCCATTGAGCGAAGGAAAGTTCGAATGGCTTCAGTTTTTGTATGCTTTCAATTTAAGAACTCAACGTCGTTCCGTACGTCAGTCCAAGTTGCTGCGAACGGCATCGAGGCGACTCTCCACGGTCTTCATATAAATTTGACACGGGCTGGAGACATTTGTACGTATTTTAACACAAATCTCTATTATAGCTTTCAAATTATGAGACAATACATTAACTAAACATAGGCCCCCTTAGGCTTTAGCGCGATTTCCAGGAATTGAAGGCGTCACGGAAGGTATTCTCCAGAACAGCCTTGGCAGCCGAGGGGCACGTTGCTTGGATCACCTCTGCCGTCTTAAAATGATTGCCTTTCATTGGCCTTTTCAAGCAAGGAAACAAAAAAGTCCGGGAGTCACATCTGCGATGTAGGGCGGCTGCGGAAGCAATGGGATGCCGGTTTTGGTTTTTTAGCTGTGAGTCGAGGCGTTTTCGTTGTGCAACTTCCAATTGGCTGCGATGGCTTATCCCGATTGACTCTTCGTTCAACGTCATGAACCACAGATTTTGATAAATTTAACATCTGGGCAATTAAAAGAATACTTAGTCGATGGTCTGAGTTCAAAACTTTGCGCACACTAGTCACATTGTCGGTGTTCCTCAGCGACATCTTCTCGGATCTCCACAGGAACACACCACTTCTTGCTAAATTAACATCTGGGTAAGCCTGCTTGATTATATTGAACGTCTCTGTTGCTGGTTTACCGAGTTTCATACAGAACCGCACACATAGTCGCGTACCTCTACTCTAACGAACGCTGCATTTTCGGCTTTCACCACTCAAAGAAACACGTCCTTCGACGTTTGTCCTGACTCTTCATGTGCTCAGAAACAACTGACCAGCCGCTCGTTCGTTAGCTAGCAACGCTTTCTACCGAATCCAGTCGGTGTGCGAACACTCCGAAGTATGATCGCGGCGGAAGAAAATCAGTCATATTACTTTCCGGACAAACTCTGTACCCTAAGGTATATTATGCCTTTCTCAAGTCGCAACGACTCACATAGCCTCAGCACATCACTGAAATCCAATATACTGCTAAGTGCTATCGGGGTGATGTGATCGCTTCTTAGAAAGGGAGTTCCCGGATCGATATCGCAGAACCGTCAGTTTTCATAAGAGGCCATGACCATGTTAATAAGTCCTTCTAGAGCTTGCAATGTCTAGTGTAGAATGCGGCAAGTAACCGGAATTTGTTTCTTGGGAGGTTGATTATATTTTTAAACCTGCTGAGGTCGTAACTTTCTATAAGCAATTTGGTCTGGGACATGCCATGGAGTTGTTGCCAATACTTGTCCCTGCCTACTCTTTCCTTATAGCAGGGCAGCTCCTATATGATATGAGTACCAACCGTAACACAGAGCTCTGGTCTTAATATTCTGGTGGAAGTTGCCGGGAAGGCAAGCTCGTCAGCTAGTCCATTCCTAACTACACCCCTGTGACCAATCACCCAGATAAGGTACACTTGGTTACAACCTGATAGGCTGTTCAATCGTTCTATGCACTTTTCGTCAGATCGTGTAACTTCTGCCCAGGGCTAATAACATTGGTATCATTGGCCTAAAGAATATAATATTTCTAATGCTTTCTTTAAATTTATTCTTTTGGTAGGAAAGCCAGGCGATTTTATCTGGTGGTGAACGAGTACGAGACTAAATATCTTCAGTTATCTAATGAATGATTCACCGAGTCATATCATGACTTATTTGTCAGTTGTGACGTTCATATCAAACGAAATATTAGTCTTATTTGGTGGAAGTAGTTTACGTAGTAAATTATGAGGAATTTCCTTTAACATATAATTAGACTATGATACCATCTAATCAGAACCCTTAAAGACACAAACTAACCTCTAATAAAATTAAACTCAAAGCATCTGTTGCAGGCAAGTACCTCGGCGGGTTTACTAGACTAGTAAGGACACTTAATGGCACCAACTAACCTCGGTGGGTTTACTGGAATATTAAAATTTCCACATTTGTTTCTCGGGAGAAGATAACTTTTAAACTTTTTATGAGTATATTTTATTAAACTATCTATTTTTTTAGCTCAATTGGTTTCAGCGTTTCTGCACCTCCCTTTTCAACCAACCAACCGTTTATTTTTTCTTTGAACGAAGTTCCATTCATTACAGAATGCTATGTAAAGACCGCATTAACATATGATTTGAGAGGTTTGAGTGAGCAAGTAATCAATAACCAAACTATCTTAAAAGGTAGTTGATCACAACTGGAAGTAACTTCCTTCCTTCCGGATTTTTCCTTCACTCATACATACTTACCCGTCTGCGGTTTCAATTAAAATGTATGATTTTTGCATTTAATCAGCTGCCATTTTGAGTAAACTTCAACTTCCCCAGCGTAGCGCTTCCGCTCTCAATGACTTTGACTTGCAGCAACTGATCGCTGATTACATAATTAAGAGCTGTTTGCGCCATCAAGGCAAAACAAACAAACAAGCAAACGAAAAAAGTCACTTCCTGCGCAGCATATCCTGCCCGAGCGTTGCCTCCTCACCCCGCGCTGTTGGTGCTTAGCTAATTTATGCCACTTTTTGCATTAGTGCCGAGTGGCATTTGTCCGCACGCAGGCGAGATGGTAATCGGATACTTCCCTTTTTGACATTTTTTGCCAACGAGGGCCATTAAAGAATTCATCAATCGCATATACTCGTAAAACAATCAGGTCCTCGTTGTGCAGTGAGCGCTTTGTGTGGAAATTGAGTAAGCATTGTCTTTGGGAGCTCGGCTGAATTTGATTAATGTGTGAAAGCAGTGCTCCGCTGCGTCCATGCTCGCTTGTGTGTATGAGCTTTTCGCCGCTTTCGTACATTTGTATGTGTGTCTGTGTGTGTGTGCGCGCGTTTATTTGATTGTGTTCGGCATCAATTACTATCCCGCGGCTTTCATTGGAGCCACCTTTGTTTCACGCGTTGTGCCCGAACACAATGGACCTCATATCGAGAATACAATCGCTGACACATGTATACAAGCGCGCAAGTACGTGTGTGTGTGCGTATGTGTGCTTACTGAAATGAATAACTATTGTTCACTTGAAATTTATCGCTCAAAATGTATTTACGAACTATTTCTATTTTTCAATTTTTTTCTCCCTGATTGCTCTTTTCGTTTTATTCCTGCTTTTATGTTTTCCATTTGATTGGCGTCACACTAAATCGTCATATCCTTTTCAACACGCTGACTCGTCCTTAGCCTTGCGCTTGTGCGCGGCACCACACTTTCCAGTTTTTATGTTTTATTTCGCAGATATTTTTCACAACTGCTGTCAAGGCAATAATATTGTTCTCCATCCTTGATATAAGCAATTTGTGTTATGAAAATATAAAAATGTCTATTCCTACCTTGTCCTTGCCGCCTAAACAATGCCTTTCATTTGGAATTTGATTGTTTTCCGCGTCGACGACTTTACAGTGATCTCATTTCGTGTGAGAACAAAGAAGTGTAGATACGTAAGCAGAAATATTCATTGCTGACGATTGTGTGACAGAGTAGTTTTGTGAGTGACTAACAATTGAGAATTGTGAGTTCAAATCCAAGGAATCAATCAGTTTTAGGTGAAATATACACTTATTTCGAAGTAATTTCATAACGCCGTTCTCATAGAAACCCTCGTCCATATTGAAAACAAACTGGGCCAGTCGATTTTCACAAGCTTCTCTCGAGGCGAAATTTTCATCAATAAAGTTATCATTAGATCCCAGGTTAGGACTGCAAGGTTACAAATATAACCTCCCTTCCAAGCTTCCAAAGTTCTGATGGAACACAATCCCCCTCCTATTCACTAAAGCTGGGCGCTTCTGTAAGATTACTTTCCTTAGTTGGTCGACTGTACAAGTCCGACTAAGAATTTAGGCTTAAGGGAGCATCTCTTAGCGGACTATATCCTGCCAATTCCACCAAACACAAAGCAAGACCTTCCTGCACGTCAAACATGGTTTTGCCACCGTTTGCGCCGGCTCAGTGGAGTTCAATCACCAGAGTTTTCGTTTGAATTTGAGCTGAGTGCCTCGCTTTTAATTATCAGTACCCACCGCTTCAGAGATCGATCGATTTTGTTGCAGTTTTATAAATATCTACAATTACTACTGTCGAGCAATACCAAAAGCTCAGTTCGTTCCCACGACAGTCGGGTCTACGTAACCGGAGCGGACCCGGATTTTCATCTGGTGAAAAGCTGTCGCTGCCGCTAAAACAACAACAAAAAACAACCAAAAGCTCCGCCAAGATCAGGAAGGACCTCTCACCTCTCTTCTAAAAGACTGTACAACTGCCGGCGTACGCTTATGACATCGATATGATTAACCCGAACAACCGCGCCGGTAGTTCTGCTTTCTCCAGGTTGGATAAAGAAGCGAAGCAAATGGATCTTGTAGTGAACGAGTGCAGTGCGAAATATCTCCTGTTATCAAACTGTCACTTTGGAACCAGCATTAACAACATAAACAACGTCAGTATCGAAATCAAACACAGAATAACTCTTGCCAACAGGTTCTACCTCGAACTGAGGAGGGAATTGGGAAGTAAAATCCTCTCTTCACGAACAAAAACAAAACTCTATAAGTCAATCATTATTTCCGTCCAGAGGTATGGACGATGACAACTTCTGTTGGGCTGGCGTTACGAGTTTTCGAGAGAAAGGTTCTGTGGAAGATTTACAGTTTTTTGCGGATTGGCAATGGCGAATACCGCAGTCAATGGAACGATGAGCTGTGCGAGATGTACGACGACGTTGACATAGTTCAGCGAATTAAAAGACAGCGATTACTCTGACTAGGTGATGTCGTCCGAATGGATTAAAACACTCCATCTCTGAAAGTATTCGACGCAGTACCAGCTGAGGGAAGCAGAGGTAGAGGAAGACCTCAACTCCGTTGGAGAGACCAGTTGGAGAAGGAACTGGCTACACTTGAAATCCCCAATTGGCGCCAAACAGGGAAAAAGTAGAACGACGGGTATGAATAATGAAGAAGCTCGGTCCGTAAAATATTCATTAGATGGTACGTCCTTATACTATTATGAAGAAATAAATCAGGAAGTTGACTTCGAATTTTTATGAATCTTCCTTCCTCGCCCTATTTAAACAACTACGATATTAGGCAATAAAAATCTTTGTCAAAAAACCTAGACTAAAGGAATAACGCTTTTAGAAAATATAGTTCCTATAGATGGGGTTGCAGAGACGTTCTACTATAGCGTTGCACTTTTCATTATTAAAATCTCTATTTCTTTTTATGGATATCAGTATTCCCTTACACATATGTCGGCAGGTTTATAAAGTATTTCACATATCGAAGAATGACCGCCTGTTTGCAAGGGAACACTTCATAAAAAATCGTGTAATCATTGAAGTTTATCGTTTAAGGCGGCAAACAAAATAATCACAAGTAATTTCAACAACAACAATGCAATATTTATTGCAACAAACACCGGCAATAATTCGAACAACACCATATGGCAATTTATTGAAACCCTTAAACAAGCTAACCCATGTACCATACATTAAAGGCCTGCCCTCACCTCATAATTGATCAGTAAATAAGCGAGTGAAACAAGCAACAAATTAATCCGAAAAAAAAAAAATAAAAATATAAAAACACAGAGTACACTAGAGAGCAAACACAATATGTTTGTAGGTAGCCGCTGAACTTTGATTGAGTAGCGGATAAACTGCCAAAAGCCGACATGTGTTCGCATCGCCCTTTTTTCGGGTCGAAACGCCCCTCATTTTATTTTTCATAAGGATATGGCAGTGAAAATACATAAACACTTTAAAAACACATACACAAGCACATATATATGAATGTACATATGCATGTGTCTGAGCATAGCACATTTTAAAGCATTTTTTTCCCATTTTTGTATCGCAAATAAATAAAATATATATTTTGTGTTTCAGCGGACACTCGAGACAGTTATTGCGGTAAAGCATTATTATGTGTGTTACGGATCAAATTTAGTGACTGACGTGCAATTGCTTGCCACAAGCTAAAATATTAAGTTTGAAATGAAGTGAATTGGAAAGTGTTTGTCTGTCACATTACGGTGCATATGTAAACATGGTTAAAGATTTTCATTTATTGAAGTGAGGTTAGGTGAGGTTAGGATACTTAGAATACATTTGGGACAAAGCGAACGCAAGTGGAATTAGCATAACTAAAGGAAATCAAGATAAGATTCGAAAAACAAACACAAATATTTCCAATTAAGTGGGGAGAGTTCTTTAGATATTTTTAATAATATTGCTAAGAATTTGTGAATCTTACATGGGGGGAGAAAAGTTATTATAACTTTTAAAGAAATTACGAAAACTATTTGAAAACCTTTTGATAACTGCAAGACAATATCTAGTAAAAAAAAAACTAGTTAGAACTTATTCCGTTATTAATTTCTTAAATAAAAAATCTTAGATATCAATGTTTGATCGATTTTTCAATGATATTTATCCATGATGTTGCAACACTCTTATCTCATGATAAATTTGGTGCTGGCAAACCTGTGAAAATCTGTAGAAAATATGGTGCTTCCATACATGAGCGTGAATGGACTTGAATCTGCAATTGACTTCGTTTCACTTTCAAAGTACTATATCTATGTAAATATGTATGAAAATACTTTATCGTCAAAAAACATCAGAGCTTTTTGAAGTCTGAAGGCAATAAAATCCTAAATATGAGATATCTGATTTTATCTAAAGCAAACAAAGAATCATTGCAAATGAAACAAAAGCAAGACGAAGAACTCTCTGCCGTCAAATATATAGTTAAAAGAGAAAAAGATATTATATTTTATATTTATGTTCTTCATAGACTCCGAAACAGCTGGATCGATTTAAATAAAATTTTAGGCGATCTTCAGTATAACCCAGGGAGTGTTCCTGTAAAGTTCGGCGATCGGAAATTTTTTGTCCAAGGTTCTTAAATGCATAAACGATGCGCTATCAGACCCATTTGTATCGCTTATTTGTCCAACCTGGAAAAAGCAGAATTGCGCGATTGTAATGGCCAATGATATCAATATCATCAGCGTACGCTAGCATTTGAATAGTTTTGTAGAAAATTGTACCTTCTCTATTCAGCTCTGCAGCGCGAAATTTTTTTTTCAAGCACTAGATTGAAGAAGTCGCACGATAGGGAGTCGTCTTGTCTGAAAACTCGTTTGGTATCGAACGGCTCGGAGAGGTCCTTCCCGATCCTCACGGAGCTTTTGGTATTGCTTAATGTCACTTTACACAGCCGTATTAGTTTTTCGGGGATACCAAATTCAGACATAACGGCATGAAGGCTGCTCAGACAAAGAGATGGTGTGTGTCGATTATCTTTTCACGGGTCATTTCCAGGGTTTGGCGCATGCTGAATATCTGGTCAGTTGTTGATATTCAGGGCTGATGCCATACAGATAAGGTCCAATCAGTTTGTTGACAGTGGGCTACAGTCTTTCACACACTACGCTCGATAAAACTTTATATACGATGATAAGGAGGTTTATCTCAGTAGTTGGGACAGATTGTGGGGTCTCCCTTTTTGTGGATTGGGCAGAGCACACTTAAATTCCAATCCTTGTTTTTTTAACGCTTAACTTAATCGAAAAATCATAGGAGACCATTTTTATAGAGCAGTAAATTTCCTACAAAACTATGAGTTTCATCATTCATAATAATTGAGTTATAAAATTCATAAGAAATAAAAAATTTTCCCAAAAATAATCAAACTTTAATTTTATTAATATCTTTTAAACGCTTGGGTTTACGAAAACGTCATTGGAGACCTTTGTTTAGGGCATTCAATTTCCTACAAAATCTAAGGAACAAGATATTTTTTCAAGTTGTTGGAAGCGAGATATAAATTTTTCTATCTAATAATAAGAAAAATTAGAAAACTCTATGTAGGAGAACCTTCCCGTTACAATTACTCGTAAAAACTCATATTTGAAGAGGCTTTCTTAGAGGTGTCTAGGAAACCTATTTTTTCGAGTACCAATCGAAAAAAAATTTTTTTTTGAATCACCCTAATGCATATATGAATGATCAGTGAGGCGAACTGAATCGATTTACCATCCATGCCCGTCTGATGTCTGTCGGTATATTTGGTATATACGCGAACTGGTCTCTCAGTTTTAAGATATTGACCTGAAATTGTGCACACGTTCTTCCCTCACCAAGAAGCTGTTCATTTGTCGAAATTGTTGACATCGGACCACCTTTGAATATGGCTTTCATATAAACTGAGCGATCTAACTCAAGTTCTTGTATGGAAAACTTTGTTAATTGGCAATTGATCGGCACGAAGTTTGCCTAGGTTGTTGTTCAAAACATATAGCAGCCATTAAAACTGGCCGATTTAAATCAAGTAAACGATCTTTCATATGATTCTGTGTAAGATTTTTGTGAAATAAAAACAGGTACAGTGTTACAACTGTTTTACTGTTTTATTCCTTAAGAAACTAATTTACTAATATATTATTTAATATTTATTTTATTTTTTATTTTTTTATCTATTTTAGGCTCGCCAGCGATCAGAGTTCAGTTTGATATTTCATATTGCTAATTTAATTGATTTTACGCCTTCATTACAAAATATCCTTTCTGGCATGCCACATATATAATTTCGCATACATAATTGTTTTATGTTTGTTCACAAAGTATTTTAAATCAATTTATATAGAGCTTAATTTTATATTTATCTGAGCAATAAAAGTTTTTAAGCGAGTTCGCCATGGAAAGCAATTGCCAGCATTAAGTGGACAGTACATTATCAAAACATCAGCGTAATTTCCATAATAATAATGATAATAATAATAGTAGTGGTGGTGGCATCAACGTGTGTGCGTGTGTGTGGATTTGTAATTGTGTTATTCGGAAATTGGATCGCATACATTATAAAAACAACAGCAACAACGGCGATGCGAGCACTCGGCATTTGTGCTACTCAATTTCATTATAAATTCCTCCACAATTGCGAATCTATGCGCTCGAGTGAATAAATCAAATTGCACAGGTATTTATTGGTTGTTCACTTGTGAACGGATGCGCCACCAACACAGGCACATGTATCACCATTAATTGTGTGTTTGTGCGTGTGTGAGTGGCTGTGTTGTCGGCATTGTTTTGCGCGCATAATTATTAAGCCTCGACCGAGACTTCAACATCGTGCGCCGCTTTGGTGACTGCCGTGCATCAGCGCCGTTGCAATCACTGAATCACACACACATGCATATGCACACCCAAGTTTGCTGGGATTTACAAAGGCACTTCATAAATTGGGCGAACGCCAGCCGTAATGAATGCATAATAAAACACAGAAATTACTTTGGCATTCAGCTGCAATGCAAATTATTATTAGCGTTGTTGTTCCCATTTATTTAATAGAGGATTTACGGTATTATTTTCTGTTGCGTTTACGCTACGAACAGTTGTTATCCTGTTGTTATCCTTGCCGTGTTGTGCCATATGGCGTAAACATTGTACGGCACAGCGCGAACAGCAGCCGCGTTAATAATTTTATGAATGTGCAACGGTGCTGTGGCATGCAATAACACATACACACGCTTGTTTTTTATACCGTGAACAAGTTATATTAAGTTTGCTACGAAGTTTGTAACAAGCAGCAAGAAACATATTACATATATGAATGATCATTAGGGTGATTCAAAAAAAATTTTTTTTTCGATTGGTACTTGGAAAAATAGGTTCCTAGACACCTCTAAGAAAGCCTCTCCAAAACCCTATGAGTTTCGTCATTCATAATGATTTTTTTCATTAAGTTATAAAATTAATAAGAAATAAAAAAAATCCCAAAAATAACCAAACTTTAACTATTAATATCTTTTAAACGGTTGGGTTTACGAAAAGAGACCTTTTTTTAGGGCATTCAATTTCCTACAAAATCTAAGGAACAAGATATTTTTTCAAGTAGTTGGAAGCGAGATATAAATTTTTTTATATGATAACAAGAAAAAATCGAAAACTGTAGGTGGGAGGACCTTCCCGTTACAATTAAAAACTCATATTTGGAGAGGCTTTCTTAAAGGTGTCTAGGAACTTATTTTTTCGAGTACCAATCAAAAAAAAAAAATTTTTTTTGAATCACCCTAATGATCAGCGTGACGAGCTAAGTCGACTCAGCCTGTTTGTAATGAGTTTTTCAATAAAATCGCTACAAAAGTGTGGTTTGTGATCCCAATAAAGTTCTTTATTCCTGTGAAAGTACATTCGATGTCATTATGTATGGAACTCGATTCCTTTTACATGGCCACCGCAGGCATGCTTGCAGAAGGCCAGATGCTGAGCTCAATTTTCGACGGTTTCAGGCATAAATCGGCCGATACTGTTGCAATTTAACATTCGATAGTCGTACGAAGTTCATCAATCGTCGCTGGCTTGTTGGCATAGACCATATACTTGACGTAGGCCTACATGAAATGGACTGAAAGCGTCACAACCGAGGCGGTCAATTGACTGGGCCATTTCGTGAGATAACACGTTCACCTCACTTAATTTTCCATAAATCGGTTTTGACATTCGCTGTGTGGTTTGTGGCGCCGTCCTGTCCAAGTCGATATCATCCAATTCGTGCCAAAAATATTCGGTTATCTTTGAGCGGTAGCTATTCTCATTCACAGTAACTTGCAGGTCTTGACCATCCCGCCGGCCCACAAGCCGTACCAAAATCGTAATTTTTTCCGGATGCAATGGTGACTTATTGAGAACGTGTCGATTTCTGCCAGACAAATAACCCATATGTAGCTTATTGATGAAGCCATTCAGCTAGAAAGATGACTTTTCGATGAAAATTCGGATCATTTTCAAGTTGTTGCTTAGCCCAATTCTCGAACATACGTCACGAATCTTCATTCTTGTGGTCAAGCGGCTTAAGTTATTGCGGCAATTTGATCTTGTAGGATATAAGCCAAGATCTTTTCGCAAAATTCGCCACAACGAGGTCACAGAGATGTCCAACGCTTGAGAAAGACGTGTGAGAGACTGATTGGGTTCTTCCTCAATTGATGCGCTAGCGGCCGCAATATTCTCGTCTCTACGGGCACTTCTTCCCCCATTAGCGCGGGAAGATTTTATGCTGTGCCTGTGGATTCTATTTTTTCCACTAGATGTGAGATTAACAACAGGATCAGATTATGACGACCATAAATTCGACGTAGCGCTCTTAAGCTTTAGGCCACTGACTCCGACTCCGGGTAGTAAATTTTAATAACTTCGACTAGTTGTTGGATCGTATATCTTTTCATAACGGAATGGCAAACCTTAGTGAAGAGAAAAGTCAAAAGAGCAGGGAAGAAAATGGCGTCGTTTGCTGTCCCTATCGGTCAACTTTTGTAGCGTCCTTTTCAATAGGAATCCGTTTCTAATAAATTTTTGAGATATTGCTCTAAAATTTTGTACAAATTATTTTTGCTCTAAGAAGTTGTTTACATGTTGATATGAACGATATTGGACAACTATAGCATATAGCTGCCATATAATTTTACCGATTAAAATTAAGTTTTTGTATGGAAAATTTTTTTACTTGGTGAGATATCTTCACGAAATTCAGCATTCATTATTGTACAAATCAACGCTTTAATCTCCGAAGAAATGGTTTAGATCGGACCACTGTAGCATATAGCTGCCATACAAATCCACTCATAAAAATAAAGTTCTTGTATGGAGAACTCTTTTATTTGACGAGAAACCCTTATAAAATTTAGTGTGGGTAACTTGATTGAGCAACGCTAAAGTCTCTGAAGGTATGGTTCAGATCGGATCATTATAACATATAACTGCCATACAAACTGAACGATCAAAATCGAGTTCTTGTTTAGAAAGATTTCTTATCCGTTTTCCGTTTTCCAAAGCAACCCTAAAATTTCCAAAAAAAAAAACTTGCTCTGATAAATACACTATAACTTATAGCTGCCCTAGAAACTGATCTCTCAATTTCAAAAACAGGATAATAATATTTTTATACCCTTTTATGCTATAAGCAATTCATGAATGTATGAAGGGTATCATAGCTTCGTTGCAGCCGAAGTTAAACTTTCTTATTCCTTTTTTTTTGGGTTTTTTTCTGTGATACAACTTTTTTGCGCCAGAATCGATTTGTGCGCTGGAAAATATGAAACAGGACATACGGTCGAAGGAGCGCATTCTTACACACACACACACACATGCATGCAAGCATATGCCACGCATCTCATTTACTTCATTGCTGCTTACATACGCGCACCATAATTATCGGCATTCCGCTTTATGCACTTTAATTTGAAAATTTCGTTATCCTGCAACATCATCTAGCCGACAGTATCGAATTTCACTGATTTTTAGAAAATTAAATATTTGAGGAGTCTGCGTTGCGGGCGCATAGCATGAAGCCGATGAAGAAAGCAAGTGAATAATTATGAAATTTTCACAACAACACAATTTTCCAAAAAAAGTAAACAATGAAGGGCGGAAAATGATTGAATGCGCGACAGCGTGGGCAAGAAAGCAACAATAACGGCGACCAAGAACTGTTGGTGGCATTCGCTGGCTGCGAGTCATGTTGCATGTGTTGTTGCTGTTGTCGCTAAAGTACTGCTGCTGCTGCTGTCGGCGGGCGAATTTACCCAAATTAAGCAGGGAGAATTAGTCAAAGGCTCACATAAATTATGCCAATTTGTTTGGACTTCAAACGCAAACAGACCGCCAGTGGTGGTCGCGGTGATTATTCGAAATTCTAAACAGCAGTGTCACATATGGCCAGCCGTGCATTCGTAAATAACACGTAAATACAATTGTGTGCACGCCGATACATACATACAAGCGCACATGCTTATATACATATATAAGTATATAAATACATACATACCTACAAACATGGATTCACATATTCACTCGCAGAAGCCTAAGCATACAAACATAAATAATTTAATTTATATCTGCTACACAGGTACATGTATTTGTGTGTGTAGGTATATACATATATGTGTTCGGGTATCAAAATGGCTGCATAGGGATTAGTATGGTGCAGACATGCAACATGAATAAGGCACAATGCATGCTAATGTGGACACAAATATGCCTCAGAATTGTATAAGCATAAAGGAGTATGCATGTGTGCGCCTGTAAATATGTTTGAATACAATCTGAGTCAATTAATACGAAACCACAAAATGCCTTAGTACAGCCACTAACAGTATTGTTTAGATAAATGCTACATTTGGGAAAATAAGGAATGTCAACAAATATTTATTACCTTGCACATATGTATGTATATATGTACATTAGGGTGGTATATATTCTGAGTCAATTGCTTAAAAGAGTACAATAAAAGCCGCATTCGGTTCGCCAAACTTACAAGTGCTCCTAAACGAACAATATTGGAAAAGCATTTTTTATTAGATGGTACGCAATAATTTTTTGTTTTCCGGTCTTAGACCATGTATCCTCTAGGTATCCCAAAAACATCCGTTTGATGGCGAAAAATTCCTACGCAGAGTTGTGCACTGGGTTTGGGACCCGTAAAAAACACTTCCAATGAAAAGAAGAAAGAGCCTTGAACGAGAGACCCCCATTGAGGATAACGATTTACGGATATGCACCTGGCCCAGATGGTTGATGTTCTCGTAAGAGTAAAGACTGATATCACCGCCGTCCAAGAAGTGGACCGGACCGGACAAGCGCTGAGATGAGTAGGCCATTGTGGCATTCGTGGTTGGAGAGAAATTCCGTCGCCTAGTCCTGTCATTCAACCCGGTGGATGAACGTCTAGCCACAATCCGCATCAAAGCGAGGTTCTTCAACATATCGCTGATTTGCGTCCACGTCCCGACGGAAAAGAAGAACCATGAGCGCACCTTAGGGAGCAGTTCCCTCCACGATGTCAAAATCGACTTTGAGAATTGAATCTAAGGAGGCTAAGCCAGGTCCTGGAACCCATTGCAGGTTTATAGGAGGGCAATTTTGGTAATTTGCTAAAAACATACTATCTTCTACTCGATTATCTAGTTTGGACCCATCTGTATATACGCTTATCCCTGCGCCCTTGTCCACCTCGCCCCTTTCCCACTGTTCTCTGGAAGGTAAGACTGTTGTCGTTTGGAACGCAATTTCATGCTACTCTCTGGAACAGTCGACTTTCTCATGCTTCCCTTGAGAGGAATTTTTACAAACAAAATATCTCGCCAGGAACAGGCGTGATCATTTGATAACGTGTCCGAATCATACGGTTGGCGAGTGATTATCGAAGTGGTTAGACTGGTGATGCAGGGCTCTTTTCAAAGCTGGCCGCTTCTTGATGATTTTTTCCTTCAGACGGTTAAATTAATGTTTGTCACACTAAGAGTTTGGCAACGAAGTAACAGCTCTAGGTGATTTTCTGCCTATCCCACCAAAGTACATATCAAACCTTTTTTGATCGTCAGTCTCGGCTTGGCAAACGTTTGCATCGTCTTACTACGATTCGACCACGACCATTTCTAATCGATGTTGTCACAAGGTTGTTGACTTGTGTGGCTCCTATATGTACATCGGCTCGACGATTTCCATTATTTAATCAATACTTTCGACAGAATTACATTGTTGAGTCAAACAGATAAAAAACTGCCTGAGACGTAGGATATCTGATCTTTCTAACGCCATAAAACGTAACCACCCGATCGCAATCTTTCAGGGCCGCTTACAGTTAACTAAAGCCGTCATTCGAAAAAGAGCGGACTTCTTTTTACTAGATCTTATATTCTGACAATGTTTTAATACTAATGAAATAATGGTCGCCTTTATTTATCAGGTGAATACAGTGAAATTTCATTATATTTTCATTATTTTACCACCATCTCGGGCGGATAGCCCGATTTCACCATGAAAGTTCGCCTTGGGATCATCAATAGTCCAACAATCTCGTGTGAACATTTTGCTTCTCGAATAACCCCATAAATAGATTAATATTAATATCTAAGGAACTTGAATAATATCAACGGAAATGACTTTCCGATTCACAATAAGGTGTCTCCTAGCAATTGCGCCTGTTGAACCATCTACTATCGGATCTGCTATGAGCAGGAGACGAAGTCAGTTTGGGCCTCAGTAGCAGAATGGTTATGTCACTATCCATTACAGAGATCAAATATATAATTCTATTTAAGACTATAGGAATCATCTCATTGAGAAGCTCACCCGCCATTAGGTAGGTTTTTGATAGCGAAAGCAATGCACCAATATGGATACAGGCGTATGTTAAACAAATAATTAAAGTGCATACGCTTTCTGCATTTCGAGTAATAAGTGCTTTCCGGACAATATCAACCTATGCTGTTGAAGAATAAGCCAGTATTCCGCCTATTAACATCCAGGGAGATGAACTCGAGCGATTACATCAGCCATCAGTCTTAAACAATACAGGCAAGAAGAAGAGAGGAACAAAAGCTTCAATATGTGGCAGCAGTGGTGGAATATCTCATCCGAAGAGCGCTGGACCCCCGGACGAATATCGGATATCTACTTATGGATAGATAGACGACATGGGAACCCATCTGCCCCAATTACTTAGTGAACATGACTGCTTTAGAAGCAAGCTTTATATAGTATATTCCAGAATGACATTAGATCGAACTGTCTGACGTGGACGGAGTATATAGACTCTGAACATGTATTATTTTATTGCCCTCGCTTTTCAAATATAAGGGAAAAACTAAAAATCACACTCGATGGTAGTTGTACTGTCTGTAATTTATCGACACTTATGTGCCAGTTAAGTAAGTAATGGAAAGCTGTCAACGAAGCGTCAGCATTCATGTTCAGATTAATTGGTATGCAGAATAAAAGTCTTGTCCCTCCCACGAAGTAGTCTGGCGGTTCCGTGGGACAGTCTTGAGTTGGGAGTAGGTTAGGTTTAGCGGCTTAAAGTTCCACACTCCGGCTTTCGATGCTTCCTCCTAATATAAAAAACCGTCATTAGGTCAACCTACAGTTCTGAATGGTAATCATTGCAGTTGGAAGCAGACAATGAGTGACAAATTAAGATTAAAGGTGAGGTCTTCTGAGTTATCTGTTGGAGAGTTTGCAGACGTTAATAATCCATAAGATGAAATAAGCAGTTGAAAATCCTTGGTATAATATCAATGCTGGAGTCGGATCTATCAAACAGTGCTACAACTCCAAGGCTTCATTAGCCATAATGTTTAATTTCTTCACTACAACTGTTTCACACAACATTTGTTTCAATTACTTAATTAGCACTGTACTAGTTTGTGAACTGAAATGAAATGATTATTGTATTGTGTTGCGGTGTGGCCAGCGATGAATAATATTTCGCACTAAATTTCATTGACGTCGGCTTGTCATGCGAGCATTGAAAGCGCGCGGGAAAGGGAAACTATAAGCATGAATAATCTAAGGACAAACAGGCACATAAATACACTCAGATGCAAGTTGAATATGTGCGGCCATTGAGCACTAATTATGTGTCCATATAACAAATAAAGCTGTCATAAAGCACCATAAAATTAATTTATTTGCCAGCAATTGCATGGCGTGCAGCCAAATCATTAATAAATGAACCAACGCACACGCACACAGATAAGCAAATCAATGCATGCACTTATACATAAATATGTACATAAATGAGCATATTTAAAAGGCGTAATTTTACACTTTTGAATGCCGGCAGCAGCATGGCACAGCCCAAAATGTAAGCTGATAAAAACCAAATTCAATCAGAGCAAATCCAGTCTAAGCCAAAATGGCCGAAAACAAAAAAGTGTCGGCATGCAAACAATCACAAAAAGAGGACAAATTTCCGAAATACGAATAGAAATTGAGAAAAATTGGAAATATGCCACAAATCCAGTAACCTAAGGGCGAGCAGAGAGCGCCAAAATCAGCATAGGCAAATATGCAGTGATTTTTTAGCCCACAGGCATATTTGGCACATCCGCCCGTCCGCACGACCTAACGTTGGACGAGCTGTGCAGAGCTCAAAGCAAAGTAACTGTAACAAATTGGTTTGAATTGGCGCTGGAACGTGTCACACACAAACGTTAGCCGCAGCAGCATGGACGCCGTTGGCCCTGAGCGCAACCGTTCGAACTCGCATTGCCAATGCCAATGCCAACGCCAACGCCAACGCCGTTCAATGGCATTCATAATTGAATTGGTTTGGTGAGAAATTATTGAAGTGAGTCGGTGGCATGCAAAACATGCCACTGAATTTTTTAAATGGAACTTTATTGATTTTCCACACCCTTGCAGCGGCGGCGGGGGCCAAAAAGGATATGCCTTGCTTTTGTGGCCTTACTGGGCGAACATGGTATAATTTTTTTCCGCTGTTGCCTGCTCGCCGCATTTGTGCAAATTCGTTTTTTTGCGCTTTGCTTAATAGCGTAAAACATGCCTTTGCAATTTCCGGAACGCCGGTTTAGGTGTGTCTTTGTGTGTGTGTATGTGTGTGTGTGCGAGAGAGTGCGACATGTGTGGGGGGTCTAATCGAAAAAAGGTGTCAAAGGAGCCAGCGCTGCGGTAGGGGCGGCCAAGGCAACAAGGGCAGCAGCGGCCTCAACCGAGCACTGGCCACGCTTTTGCTGTCAGCTTACATAGGCCAAGCAATCAACTAAACATCCGATCGACCGCTGTGTGTGCACAGGATGTGCGCCAGTTGCTGCTCGCTTGGTGGTTATGGCACCTACCTACACACACATATACACACGATCTCGCATATGTACTTAGCTGCGTACTTTTGCCGTTGGACAGAGATCGACAGCAGTGAAATTGTGCTGAAGGCATATGGCACGCATGCGGGTGGTTCGTGGAGCGCGTGTGTGCGTGTGCGGCCTGGGTCCTTGCTGTCATTTGTAGCACGGCATATAAAAAATTTCACTAACAGGATACGACATGCCATTTCGTCGCTTGTAAAAGCATGCTTACACATTTATGCTATTTGCGGAAAAAATCGAATTTTTAAACAAAAAGGTGTCACAGTCATATATTTGTGTCAGTTTAAAGGCGTACATACAGGGTGGTCCTTGAAGTAAGTTGTTTTGCGAATTTTAAAATGTAGTGGTAAATATAAATAAATTTATATTCTTCTTCATTTTTCTCGGGTCCTTAGAGACTAAAAAATGTTTTCCAAATAGGTATATTAGAAGCTTCCTTCCCTGATTGGCCTGTCTGGCTTCACTCCAGGTAATTGTGTTAACTAAGGTTTACATGTTTGTTCTTGTTGTTGTTGTTGTAAGGGTTATCTAGACCCCGAGAATGGTAAGGTTTAGATAAGTTGTCATCGAGGTCATCTAACGGTAGGTCCAGGAAACGTGCTGTTTCGACAGGATCAGACCATAAGGAGAGGGGTGTCCGATGTGTAAGGTTAGCTGGGTACGAATACAGTTGGTTAGAGCTATGCGAGTACTCGTTGTATGCTGGATAAATGTTTGATATGTGAGGGTTGATTCTGGATAAGTAGGAGTTTAACCGGCTTCAGTTTCTAGCACGAAGCTGCGATAAGGTAACTCTCGCTTCTCGGGGCAACTCGAACTCTAGGTCCGCAATGGGTGGTGGTTCGACCCAAGTACGTCATTCTCTGAGAGGGAGTCGGTGAATTTGTTTATGACTCCGCTGTGAATGGCAGTCAGTGCATGTCCAAAGTTCTAAGTCTGGTCGGCGTATTATTTAATGACGTCGACGTAGTTGAGGAAAGACCTCTTGATGATCGTAAGAAGTGGTTCCGCTTCAAGCAGATATCTGCAAAGATGATTTCTACGAGAACACCTCAGCAAAAACTGCTTGGAGAGTAGATTATTATGATCTTTAACTGGAAGAATGCGAGCCTTACTGTGCAGATGTTCGAAAGGAGACGTGAAGAAGCATGCCATTCTGATATGTCTGAAACTTCCTTGTCTATGTTTCACTATATCCAGGCGACTATATTAGCGAGGCGTAGTTAAGGACCGGTCGGTCGATTGACTCGTATGTTACCAACAATGTTTCTTTGGATTCCCCATGAGCTGCCGGCTAGCGACTTGAGGATCTGACTTTTAGCAATAATCGTTTTCGTGTGACGAATGAAGGGAGCACCGGCTAAAGTTAGTTATTGACTTTCGACGTTTTCGAACGAAAGATCGGAAAGATAGCCGTCTTCTTTTGAGCACATGCCATCGTTTGCAGGTGCTTTGTGTGTGGTTCTAGCTCTAACTCAGGATTGGATTGCTTTATATTCTTCTTTGAAATTCAAGTTCGTTGAATATCCGTTCTTCAACCCCGCCTACGAGAAAAGACTAATCGACGAAGCGGCTCAGAAACAAGATTTTTCACTAGAACGGTTTTTAAATGTAACGTTTGGCCATCGCACAATCCTGATCAAATTAGTGAAACTCTGTATCAACTTCTTCAGTTTCTAATAACAAACGGTTCTGACTATACCGCTGACTTAAAATATACTATCTTTATCATTCTCTTCCTCCTCCTTTTTATTTCTCTATCACTATGATGGATTTTTTGTTAGAGAAGCCTTTGATGCCGTGGATCCCAAATTCTTCGCCTTCTCATTTTAGATCGCCTGGATGTTTGTTGCCTACACAGGAAATACTTGGAAGTCGTAAGCTGCTGGAACCACATATAAAAGAATCGTCTCCGGCTAACTACCAGGTGAATGACAATAAAAAACTGTCCTCACTTGCTTGAATTTGAAGTTCGCATTCAGTCGAGAAAAGCGCAAATGTACCACCCTATACGTTACGTAAATGTGTATATATACGAGTTTATTCAACGGTTAGGCTGAGTTTACCAACCACGCCGCCAACATATTACATACGTCCTCCGCGCCCGGATTCGGTTATGTTTACTTTGACTTCTTTTATGTATTAAATTTCCTCAATATCCCAGTTGAGTAAGCGTCTTTTTCCAAACATTTTTTGCCGCTCCGCTTTTTTTTTCTTTCGACTCCTTTGCCGTTGACACTTTTGCGCCGCCATTTCGCTTCGGTCGAGTTGATTGTGTAGCAAATAATGCTTGCTTCAAGTGTTTAAGGGTATTTAAAATGTAATTCAAAACCACACATCATTTCGTTTGGCACTCGGCGGCGGAGTCGTGTACGTCAAACTCGTTTGCTGTAGCGAACGTATCGAAAAAAGGATGCTCGCTTACGAACGATGCTTACTGCTTACTCAGGCGGTAGGCGGCACTTATGGCACTTGGAAGTCTACATGGATCTTTCCGTTGTCATAGCCTGCTTGTTTGGGTAATGGCAATCAGCTGCTGTCCAGATGATATTTGACAATCATCGAGGCTCCAGCAAACATTTGTATACTTACATAGTACATACATACATAGTAGTACTTACAAATGGGCATGGTTGTTTGCAAGTGGTTTACTTGTGGTTGCCAAGTGTACCCTTGAGTGTATGCTAAGAGCAGGCGAGTAGGTTAATATGTTGGAGTGGGCGCTGTGATAACAGCGGTTCTCGAAAGGGACGGTTGTTTACTTTCTGCTTATTGTCATATTGACTTGGTAACCGATAGAACAAGCAGCTGTTAAATAAAACAATGATACAGATCCAAGTGGTCGAAGATTGATTGAGGTTGTTGCAGCTTGGCTACATAAATGTGAAGAACAAACAGATGCTCCTATTCAAGCGGTTAAAGGGGATATGCTTGGAGAGTGAGTAAAATAATTTAAAATTAGTTGGGTTACAATAAAAATAAATAAAATCAGGTCAGATAAACTTAAAAATGCTTAACGTAACAAATCAGATGTATTATGTAGTAAACGAAGGTTAACAAACGAGGTCAAATCAGTTTAAATCAAGAAATATTTAAGGGGACTTATTATAGAATAATACGAAAATAATAAATTCGATGGTTTGAGGCTCCCAGATTATGAATTTTTCATGGAAGTATGGAATGTGCTCTTGTTTTATAATATTTGCATTTATTATGTTCTTCAACTAACGCCTTTTTAGTAATAAAATAAAATTAATTTTTTTTTCAGTCATGATTAAAAAAAGTTCGCTTGCTCTCATAAACAGAGATGACGTCAAATTCCGTGTGAAAGAGCGGGTGAAACATCTACTCCAAATATTATTTTTTTTTGTTTTTTTTTTTTTTTTTGCAAAAGGAACTCAGTGGCTTATTATGCGATCAATTTAGGAATGATATAGCAATTTTTCAAAGCCTTAAACGTGGAAGGATATTGCTTTAGTGAGATTTGTAAAAAATTTCGGAAGCTTGATCGAAAGGTGGACTATTTGTTAGTCCTTCAGTAAAGATACAGAGTTTTTCCGGAAATTGAAGCTAGGAAAATTTTTGGTTGGTAGTCGAAACTTTTCTTGGTCAGCATAAAGCATCAAATTATGAAGAAATTGTGCAAAACATAACACCAAAATAATCAAGTTAGACTATGCCCGTAATCATTTGGATAAATTTCCTGAAAATTTAGGAATTTATATTAGAGAATCGGGTTCACCATATCCAGATATTAAACTTTCAACACCGCTCAGTAGACTAGAGAAGTCTTCTCTCCATAACTTCAGTATGCTCTGAACATCAGCCACTAGATCACCACTTTGGGTCCTACCGGAGTAAACTCCGGTCTTGAAACCTCCCGTTAGTCGCTGCATCTTTTCGTAGAACTTTCAAGCATTAGCCCTGTCGTCCAGCTTCTCAGGCTCTTCATACTCACGCAACTCGTCGTCTGTATTTTTGGTCTGCATATGCGTTTCGCTTCCTTCTTCAACGTACAGTATCTATTCCACCCCGCTCGTGTTGTGGTTGATGGCCACCGTGTGAGGTAGGCTCCCTGCTTTTTCTCAACTACGACATGACAGTTCTCATTGCACCAGCTGCTCTTTCGACCTTTAAGAAAACCATTGGTTTCGCTTACAGTTTTACGTAATGAGCTTAAAAAGGCGTCCCACAGTAACCTTATACCGATGCTGACGTGTCCTATCAGATAGCAGAAAACGCTGTCGGTTGTGATAGTAACACCTCAAAGTCGGATCTTCCTTATATTTGTTGACGGGCGTACAACAAGATAGTGGTTCAAGGCGATGTAAGGTACTCGGAGCGTACGTCCGTCAAGGACACTGAAGACGTGTCGTCTATCTATCGCAACGTGATCGATCAGGTTACAAAATTTTCGATACGGAGACACACAAGTAGTTTGATGAATTTTCTTGTGCTGGAATCTAGTATTACAGACAACTATATTTCGGGCCCTGTGAAGGGAATTTATTCTAACAAATTTTCAAGAAATTATAAAACATATGTATGTCATATGGTTTCTTAAGATTTGAATCTTTAAACTCGTTCAGTCTTCGTTCCTATGTTATTGCCATGGTATTGTCTATGATGTGCGCAAGTAGCATTACTATCGATGATATTTTCGTAACCCCTCGGTTTTGAGCAGTCATGGCTAACATTTCCTGTACAAAAAAAAAAAAAAACGAATTGGTTGAATAATGTACTCATCTTTTTTTTAATTTGAAAGAGTTTTGGTTTTTAATTTTTTGTACAATAGTATGTATTACTCAAAGTATTGCCTTCGACTATTATAACATTTTCCTATCCTTCTGACAATTTGTCCATTCCATCTCAAAAGAACTGCGCCGCATTGGTGTGCAAGAAAGAATCAATCCACATTTTGATATATCTTGTTCACGTGTGACTCTTATTCCTGTTAGGGCATTTCTGACATGCAAAATCAACGTTTCTTGGCTTCGATTTCTTCCCTTTTAAATGTTTTGAAATGGCTGCTTGGGTGACTTCCAAATATTCTGTGAAATTTTCTTGTATTTGACTACAATCTTCACTGCTTTCAATTCTTCATCTTCAATTTTTCTGGCTGTCCGTGATACTATTTTTCTTCTACAAAATCTGCGTTTGAAATCGTGCAAATCACTTATGATTCATTCGCCCAGCTAGAGCATGTTCATCATTCCACTGAACATATCCACCAAAATCAATGACTTTTGGTTGAGTTTTTCTCCATGTTAAAATTCTAAAGAAGAACTCCCAGCAAAAACACAGTTTCAGGTACAATGTTGATGGAAAAAAAATTATTGCTGTTTACGCTGGAAATAAATGTAGCAGTTTTCTAACACACATTCATAGAAACAAGGGAAAATAATGAAGTTACGCCATCTCTTGTCAAAACGCACGAATATAGTTATAGAATTGGTTAAAGACCCAATAATTTGTATGTTTAAAATAGAAAATATCAAACAAACGCAAACATTTAGGTTAATTTTACTCACAAGTCTAATAACTCTGGTACAAATACATTTCATAATTATTTTTGTTCATAGCTTTAAGTCAAGTTATTTGGTTGTCGGCATTCAACGTCTTCCAATTCCAAGGTATTCTCGACTATAAAAATATATTTACATTCATACAAGACCACAATTCCTTTAGCCTTTACAGTGATGTGACTTTTACCCAAGCAATTTCGGGCATTGCAACCTTAAGCAAATACTTTTTCATTTCTAAAATTACACTCCATATTGTTTTCTATGCATTTTATGACTTCTTCCACTGCAAATACAATTTAAACAAAGCAATTTGCTTAAAATTGAAAATGGCTGCTAAGCCAAGCGTTTCATTTCCATTTCGATAGTGCTTGCGACACACACGCACGCAATATAAGATCCCACTCTACTCCAACTATATGCAGTGCGGTGTTTTCTTGCCTTTTTCTCACGTATGCAATATACATTTGCCGCCGCTTCCCCAAATAAATGATTCCCCAAAGGGATTTATGCTGACCCCCACATTGAGGTGTTAAATGTGGCATTTGTCACGCTTCACCTTACAAGCATTTTTTGGAGCACCACACTAACACACACACACACGTACATATATAGACTAGCAATTACATAAACACAAGTGTGTGTATGTGTGCTTTTAAAACCCCACAGCTGAGGTGCCTTTGTCTTCTCCGCCCAATAAATGTTTATGGAAATTTCAGCCGACGATAGTATCACCAAACCAAATACCAAACTAATTGAACGGCCATTTGGTGAACATCACCGATGTCACCATAACGATTTAATGGAGTTGCTATCATGAAATCTCGAAAATGGAAGGAACCAAAGACGGCCAACTGTATGTAAGTGGTGGGGGGAGGCGGCGAAAAGATGGATGAAGTGTTTTATTGAGCATATCCAAGGAGGGTGAGAACGTAGCTGCGCTGTAAGGGGAGGAAAATATTATGGCGACGTGACAAAAGTGCGATTGTGCAGCTTACGGAGCCAATGTATTAAGCGTGCAGTGTGCTGAGGGGAAGGATGGAGCGCTATGGATTACTTTAATAGTGCTGCCGGCCAACCCCACACGCTCAAAGCGATGTGCGGCCTTAAATGCCGATAAAAATTAAAAATGCTCTAAAAGTGTTGAAGTGATAGCTTTGAACTTGAACTTTAAGCAAATTACGAAGAAACATTTTTATAACGGTACCATAAAAAAGATTGCTTGAGTGCCACGCATGGCACATCCAACGAGCGCTCTGCAAACACTCCCCATCATATGAATGTGTATGTGTGTGTGTGTGTTGATAAGCTATTTGCTAGATTTGTTGTAAATTCCCTTTGTCTGCTTGCTTTGGAATTTTTTTTATTGATATTTCCGAAAATTATTGACTTAATGTAATTTTCACTTATCATAAAAGGGAAATGCGTCATACACATAACGCATATGCTTACATATAAAGATATAATGTCTAAATGTAAGAATGCGCCGAACATAAATGCATTTTAATACTTTCCTGCCTTTTACGAGTGTGCGTTATACAAATTTTTATGTGAAAAATAAGCCGCAATTGGAAATTCGTGTGCCGAAGTGCCTTACAGCTAGAGAGTTTGGTGCTTAAGCCACTTGCCTCAGTGTGTATGTGTGTGGCGCTTGTGCCCCCGAATAGCACTCGATAACACTTATGGGAAATGTTCGAAAATGTGAAAAATTCACATGCATATCTATTGGCATTAGAACTATGGCAAATGTGAATTTATACAGTGTTGTTCATAAGCATAGACACGGCTATTTTTTTTTTTTTTTACTAGAATAAAGCATCGATGTGTGAGGCTCTTGTGACTCAATCTGGCCACTGTAAGGTGTTGTTATCTTTTTTGAGCAGTAATTTTGCTAATAGTCTCTTTATCAACTTCACCTCATACCTCCTGGCTCCTGATTACTTCAGTGTGTTTTTCAAGTGGACGTTGCTGCCATTAAGATAGCGGTAAATATACTGCTGCGGAATGCAGCCTCTTTCAAAGAGTGACTATTCACTCTGATAGCAGGTCGGCGCTACAAGCTTTGAGCTCACTAACCGTGCTTTAAGGTCTGGTTATGGAATTCCTCATTCAAGCCGTAACAGAATCCCAGATAACTGAGAAGCTGAAGAGCTGGCAAGGAAAGGTGCCTTAACTCCATTATCAGTAAAAAGGGAATGAGTGATTTCTCCACCGTCGACGTGCGTTCTATTACTGGATAGCTGGGCCTCCTGGGAGCCTGCTTACCGCTGAGCTATCATCGTTTCATGCGCTATCCCAGGATGTTTTTGGCTCAAGATCCGATCGTAAGACCCCCAATGAGCTGTTTGCTCTAAGTACGACTAGCCTCACGCTACTTGTGAGGGTTCTAACAGGTCAAAAGGCCTTATTGGTACTGTACGGTTGAGAATCTTACCCGAGGTCAGCCGCAGAGGCTGTTTGGAAAAAAAAACGAATGGAAAAATTCAAACACATTCCGTGTTTGCGAGATCAAGACTTAAACACTTGAGAGCTCACACTTTCAGATATCCCACCGAGCTGGTGAAAATAGAAATTAATTAAGCAAACTTTTGGTTGCAAAGCATTTTCTTAACTTATAAGATCGAATACAGGAGTTCTATTTTTATGGCTCAACAAAGATCTGCATACAGTAATCCAACTGCGATTTATGTATCTGCCATCGAACCTTATCCTTATCCTCTTAAACTAACTGTGTAACTTCCCTTTACAACTGCATTCCCCCAATCTCTACGCAAGATCATCTTTAGATCATGTCATTCTCATGTGTATATCTCTTTTGGGTTAGTAGTATATCGAAGTAAAATCTAAGATATAGATGGAGAAGAGACGATAAGCGTATTTGTTTTCCGAAGTGTTTTCCAATTTTTCTGAACACTAAAAATTAGTCGAACTTTTTTGGCAAAATAATCCAGATTCTTAATTCTGGGCGTATTCAAAGTTTAGTGGAAGAAGAATCAAGTATATAATTTTTGCGCATCATAATGTTAAAATATGATAAAATAAGTTCTTGCACCCCAGTTCGAAATAGTTAAGTATTGAAACCCAAAACCGACTGGACTAGTTTCACGGAAACGGTCAGTTCATTCTGTTAAAGTGGTTCCATAAGAGAGAGAAAGAGAGAGAGACAGAAAGAGAGAGAAGTGAGAGATAAAAAAAAGCGAGACAGAGAGAAGCGAGAGACAGAGAAAAGTTCGTTTTCGACTTCATCGAATGAGAAGTCCATGAATCTTCTGTGTCGACAAGGTGGGATAATAATGAGACGGGTTTTAGATATGCAAGCTAGATGTGTCTTAGGGGACCTGTTTACATAGAAAATCCTTAATGTTATTTAGATATATATAGATTTTTAACAATCCAGCTAATCAGTTTTGCTTAATCAGCGATTTTTCAAGCTACCTTTTCATATTCTCTCTACAAATGGAAAACTTACCCCGCTATGAGCTCAAGTTAGATATGATTCATGAGGCTTCAGCAGCTCAACCCTTTTAAGTCGCAGGGTTAATGATCACTGAGCTTTATTCGACCGTTGTCGAACCTTTTTTTGAAGTCAAAATTTTATTTTTGAAATATGAGTATTCGAATGTTGCAACAAAACAAGAATTTAATTAAATCCATATTCAAAGAGTACTTCTATTAAGTTGCACACCGCTGTAATTAAGTATGCACACATTGGCGCTTGCGTGTTTTTACTGTTAGGTTTTGTGTTCAATACTGAAATTTTCGAAATTTTATCTGGCCTTGCACTCAATCATACACTCACTTTAATTGTTTTTCGTTGCACTTGACTGACGCCGATACTTTTCATGCATGAGCTGGAATTCGTAGCAACCGAAAAGCAAGTAAAAAACACACATGAATGAGATTAGAAAAACAACAAGCGAAACATTCTGAGCCGGAAAATGCATTAAGCGCTTCAGGCGGCTTCAAGTGGGTGCAACAACAGATACGCCCGACCGGAGTGCCGCTCGCCTGCCATGTGCAGCAGCATCCTGCCGCAGGATCAATGCAACTCAGTTTAAGCTTAAAATTAACAGCATTGTTGTGTCAGTTCCATTTAAATTGTGCCAAATATTTACAGTTGCCAAACTGAAATTTAAGCTTTGGTGGAAAATTTTCAAAACTGCGACTCATTTCCTTTTGCTTCGTTGAAGTGAAGGCAAAAATGTATTTTTCTTGCGATATTTATTTTTTCAATTTTCAGATTTTCAGTTTTCCTTGTATTTGATATTCGAATTAGTATAAATTACCCGGCACCTCCACGCTTGACTGAGCGCGTTCATATTATTGCTGCGTTCGCTATTTATGCTCTTTCTTTCCCGACTGCTGGCGCTGCTTCTTAATGCAATATCCTTTTGCAACAATTTATTGATTTCCGCCTGTCCTCGCACCCACAATTCATTCATCCATATGCCACGGTCGCTGTGCCAGTCGGCGCTTGTGGCCCCGTGGGCGAGTGCAAGTGCTGAATTCTTTGCTGAAATGGCTTAATAGGATTTCGTTGCAATTTATTTCGTTTGCCTTCAACACGCTCCATAAACTTATGTAAATCTTCTTGAACAGCGTAACGAATCGGACAAACCAATCGATGATTGGACGGGCAAATAACAGTGGGACGCTGCCGGTAATTTAGGCGTAAAAATTTTAATAAAAAACTTTATTTGATTAACTGAATATTTACTACGTAATGTAATGGTAACATTGTCCCTCTAACCTTTCTTTGTGTCCGGTAAGATTCCCAACCTTACAGTATGGACGCCAACAGGGCATAGCCTTTTAAGAGCCCCATAACTGGGCAGAGGTTAGGCTTACTGAGCGCAAAGAAATCACTAGACCCCTGCGATCAATCATGGCCCGAAAGGCTTTTGCGACAGCTCAAGAGGATACGATGGCATCGACTTGCTCCCGTTCTACCGATAGCGGTTCTAGTGTGCCTTCCTTAGCTAGCTCATCAGCTTTGTAATTTCCTGCAAATCCGCGATGACTCGGAACCCATACTTTTCTGAGTGAATGGTCACATCTCTGAAGGAGTCTGCACTCCGGAGCAGCAGATCCATTGCTACCTTAATGGCTGCAACCTCGACTTGAAAGACACTGCAATAGTCAGGAAGTCTGAAGCTGGAGTGTAGCTCTTGACAGTAAACCCCTCCACCAACCTTTCCTCAAGCTTTAACCCATGCATAAAGAAGCTCACGGCTTCTCGCCTCCTATTAGTTTTTCCCATCCACAACTCTTTCGTCGGTACATGGGCAGAGTAGAAGCCCATAGAGTTCGGTTTGGCGACTCCAGGGTCCAAGTGATCCAGTGTCAAAGTGCGTGAGGATATCCGAATGTTCAGATACGTGTTCTTTTAAGAATCGGTTACCTTTTCTACAAATATTAACTTATATATTAGATTAGGTTAAGCCGTAAGATGGTTGATAGCTCAAGATGGCGTCCGATCACATTTGGACTGCTGTGTGAAGTCCTTTATGAGTCCAGATAAAAACTCTTGTGGTTGGATATCAACTATCAATAAAACGATTCTTTCAGAGCGGTGATTTTTCGCTCCGATTGTATGACAGCGCAAAGTTAATCGCTGATTCTTCGTTCCAAACTAGCTTCTGGCAACTGCTAAGCTATTGAGCTTGCTAGGTTAGGTCTTCAGTCTCTCTATCTTAAGATAGGCAACTAGCTCCGTTGGATTCATGCGGCTCATTACTCTATGATTGGACCTTAAACTAGCTCAGCAAACGTTCGTCAACTACTAGTAACAGAGCAGTGGAAGCATCCTGTTGGTCCTCCAAATCGTAGGAGGTTCGGGATCGCCCTCAGAAAAACCCACCTTTCATGTTCTACAGGAATTATAACTGCATTCACGCGGTGCGATTTCATCAGCTACTTGTTAGAAGATGAGAAAAAAGCCTCTCAACACTTTCTATTCAAATGTTCTTTTCAATCAAATCGACACTTTTAAAGCTCTAAATGGTTTCTTGAAGTGTTGTATTGAAGGACTCTTTCTACTCCTATTCGAATGTCCCGCCTTTGCCAAATAAAAGTTTAAACACTTCAAATATCATACTTTTTGACATTCATTTTTCATTGTAGATTTACATAATTATAAGGATTTGATTTCGACGGGACTATCATATCCGACCGATATAGCCGACCGGCAATTGCTGACAGGCATGAACAAATTTTTGGTACCTTTGTGAGCAAACTGAAACACTGTGCCGCACACAATATCGCACCCGAAGAAATCTAATATCGAGCGCCTTTGCCACAGTCCAAAGGATACACTTAAGGGTTGATTCATCCTGAACGTCTTCTGCTGGTCCGCAACGATGGCGACGATATTTTAATGATTCCACTGACACTCAACACTCAATGGATATATTTGGCGGGCATTTCACACCACTTCGTCCACACATCGAGCATTTCGCAGTGAATGCACTTCCATTAAATTGCTGGATTTTTATGTTTATCAGCAACTGGGGAGTTGTTAGCCAAACCAAGAGCTTTTCGAAAGCATTAGAATAACCACCGACGCTATCGAGAAATTGTGGTTATGTGTGGCAAATAAAATAAAACCGAGGGCAGATAAGCAATGAGTATGTACGACTTTTTTCGGTTTGGTGGGTGCGAGGAGTCGGGGCATCCTTAGTAATAGTGCTGATGGGTAATCTTTAGTTCAGGTCGTAACATCAAGTCATATAAATCCGTATGGCTCACAAATGCACGAAATTGCTTTAGTTTCTTATTTAAGCACTGATTCCCAGATGACAAACGTACGTCTCACTTCGATTCTTCGATCCGCCAGCTTGAATGTGAGAGTGTTTGCTTAGATGTATACGCGTGTGTGTGTGAAAAAGTCTACGCTGAGCCAATTATCGCCACAATTTATCTACGGACGCACTGCTCTGAGGTCACACCTAATTTTCGTTTTTGTTGTTGCTATTATTGGCTTTGAACATCTTGAGTTCAACGTTTGAGGGATAATAATTAAAATCTACAAACGAAGATCTCTTTAAGCCCACTTTAAGAAGGTAAATGCACGCACACACTCAAGTACGCACAATTCGTGTGTGTGCATGTGTGTGTGTTTGGACCACAAGTGCCTGCTTCGCATTGAAAGAAACTCGAACTCGATGATAGCAACGAGCAGAGTAAATACTTCGAAAAGCAAACAATTTCAAAATGCACGAAGATACCTAATTCTCTGACTTTGTTGTTGTTATCTGCTCAATCATCGTAGCAATTCCATGCAAAAGCAACAAATATTCACAACAACAAGGGAATAATAAAAATTCCGAACAAGACAAACTATCTTGGGAGGAGACGGCGAGCAGACAACAGCCGGGTAGGTATCGCAGTGAGGCAAGGAGCGTCTTACTCACCTACATATGAATACCTATAAACAAATAGGCATACATACATACATGTGTTTATGCAGTCATCCATTGATCGGCGTATCAATTGTGGCACATCGAAAACTCAGTCAAATGAAAATGAAACCCCCAAATGAAAATGACAAAATACTTCATAAAACAACAACCGAAAATAGCAATAACAACAAAGTCATGCATAAAAACTATGCCAACAATTTCGGTTAATAACAGCAACACTGCAGGCCACTCATAACAGGCAAGCATCTCCAGGTCATTGCAGAGCCGATATTTCATTTCGAAGGCACAACACAAACAACAACACAGAGGGAACAGGGCAATAAAAGTTGAGGAGAAATCCAATGAATCATTGAAATCGGCTCAATCGTAAGATGCAATATGCGCACAAATACTGGAAAATTGAAACAAATTGCAAGGAACCCGCTAGGAATGAAGTGCTTTTGTACATTTTTTGTTGACAGCTGTCAACTTTGTTTGATCCCTTATACTTTTCAGAATATTATTGTATTGCTTTCGGTAAAATACAATAATATTAGATGTAAAATAATATTTTCTTTTAAAATTTTCGAAACTTTTCGAGGTTCTAAAAGGTAGCTTGCAGTCTTGCATTGAAGAACTCTTTCTAAGCTAACTCTTTTGGTTATGAAAAATCGGGCAAGAAGGGCCTTCTAAGGAGATAAGTATTCGGGGAATAAGTCGCTGTTTGTATACCTCTCAGATGAAGATATAACGTCAGATCAAATTTGACCCGAACTGTTCTTTTAAAAAAAGAAGATCCCTATATGAAGACAAGTACTCTGGGAATAAGTCGCTGCTAGTATTTTTCTTAAGAAAAGGCTTGGAGAAGATATACCATCTGATCAAATTTGACCCGGACTGTTCCATTAAAACTGAGCGCGCAAAGCAAGTCGACTAAAATTTTGGTTTGATCTTCACCAAGTAATATTTAAAATAGGAAGAATTCGTCGGAGAATTTTTACCTTAAAAAAATTAGATAATGAATTCTCGAAATTTTGTATTTCGAAGGGATGCACTACTAAAGAATCTTTGGAAAAGTTTCAGCAGAAGATCTAAACAAAATAATATCAACATTTATTACGGATCGAATCTACACTTTCTGGTTAATGTTTTGGATATGAAGTGTGTCAATGTTAGACTCGTACAAAAATTTTCCAAAACAAGGTCTAAAAGAGGTTCTTGACAATGTAGCCGGGCAGCTCACATTCACCAAATGCATCATTATTGCTTACGAAACGTGGGCTTATGAATATGAGGGCTAAAGGGTCCAGCAAAATAGCGAATGCGTATCCAAAACTTGGCCGAAACCGAAACACGCAAAATTCGGTGATGTCACGAAAGAACAGGGTCCATAACTAGCGTACGGGAAATTGAATTCAGTATTGTCGTTCTTATATTGACTTAAAAGAAGCCTAAGTAATAGAGTTTTTCGAAAGCCTGAAAATATAGTTGATTTTTCGACTGTCAGTCCAGGTAATTTTTGAACACATGGAAGAAAAGTCCTTAAATGAATTCTCTCTGATCGGAAGATGGTGTAGATTACAAACATTAGACAGCACTTTTTGGATTTTTCGTTTCTCTCAAGGTCTGTAGACCACAGTTCCAGAGTTCAAATAATTTTGAGAGACGAAAACCTTTACATGATTAATCTAAAATAACGGCAACTAAAAGATCGTTTCAGTTGTGTATGAATATTTGTTTTCAATAATGTTTGAAAACAGATTAATAGAAACTGTTTCCGTAAACAGAAAAATATCTAAAGCCTTGTTGGGTAAACTAAATTTGTCAACCCTCTAGAATAGAAAGAACGATATCTAGCATTTTCTCGTGAAGTGGTCGGCTTTTTTAAGCGTTTACTTAGGTAAGACCTGGTGTAATACTATGTACATATAAATGGTCCATTCGAGTACCAAAACTGACCTTTGAAAATAGTCGTCGAATCGCATTAACTTAATTATCAATTTCTAGTGGGGATTTGCTCAAACGGATAAGCGGTTGTTTGAGTGCACGGACAGACAAATCGAACGTGCTGTGAGTGATTGAGCAGAAGTGGCGACGAAAGAGGGAAATCTGCATACAAATCCGAAATGCAACGAAGTGAATGTACTCATCTCCAAACTTAAATACCCACATACAAATGTAAATGTAAGTATGTACAGCTGTGAACGTTCAAGCTGTTGTGCTTGCGAATACAAGTGTATTTACGCATGTAGTTATTGCTTTTGTGGATGAGCATCTACGATGATATTGGGTAAAACGCTGGCAATTCCACTTGAACGCACCGAATGCAAAAAACATCATTTTTACAAATACTTTTATGTCAATTCGGCATGCAAGGGCTAGAAGTCTAAGCACGCGTGCTCACATTCGGATGTGTATTTATAAGAGTTTTTCGAACAATGCCACGCGACTGAGAATGAAATGATAGTCTGGGTGCGCTGTGTTGTGGGCTGAGAGGCGGTCGTCGCTCTTACAATTGCAGATGTTCGTTGCATATTTACATGTGACGTTGCCAAAAGCGGCTGACACCTTTGTAGATGCTTACTTTTTCATATATGGCTTCATAGACAACAGAGTTGCCATTAAATTGCCTTATTGATAAAGAAATGCTTGGAAAATGACTAAGGACCAGAGTGAGGAAAAAGTAAACAAGCAAAATTGCCACATTTTGGACGAAGACCAACTTGAACAGATTCAAGAGCTGCCATTTTATCTAGAAAAAAGGACGGCTTGGTGTAGTTTGCGGACCGGTAGAATCATAGTTCCATTTTACTTCAAAAAGTGATGCTGGTTAGAATGTAACCGTCAATGGCGACCGTTATCGCCCCATGATGCCTTAAATTGAAGCTCGTAATCTCGGCGACGTCTGGTTTCAACAAGACGGCATCACTTCCCACACATCATATCAATCAATGGATTTATTAAGAGAGCACTTGTGGTGAGTTAATAATTTCACGTTTCGGGCCAGTCGATTGGCCACCAAAGTCGTGTGATATTACACCGTTAAACTTTTTCCTGTGGAGATACATATGTAAAGTCTAAAGTCTATTCGGACAATAAGGATCACCCTTATCTATATTACTACTTATAAACCTATCTATTGAACCTATTAAGGGTATACGACATACATGTGTGAATTCTAAGCCTTCTCTCTCAGAAATATGATATGTAGTATATTCAGATGTAAGAGAGCAATAGCCATTTGTGGCTAATTTGAGAGATTTATCCAAAATTGAAATATTACGTTAGTATTATATTTTTCTATTTCTAAAATCGCAGTTCTACCCAAAATCGTCTATTTTCCTCTTCTTCTCTCTCCCATTCCATTTCTGAATTATTTTATTTTCTAGACTAATAATCGCTTTGAGGATCATAAGTAATTTAATGCATTTCTCATAAAAAGTAGAATTTACACAATCGCCTTAAAGAATTTTTTTTTTCAAGCTGGCAACACTACTAAGAAAAAATATTAAAATTCGCAAAGAATTCTATTTGAATGTATATAAGCATGTACATATATATTACATGTAAATAAAGCAAGACGAGATTGCCGAAGACAAAGCAATTCAATAATAAAAATCCTGCAACTTAACTGGCGGCAAAATATTGCCAGCGATTGTCTTCTGTTATTTGAAATGCTGGAACAATATTGTTGAATTGAGATGCAAAAACATAGATAAACATATACATATGTATATGTAAATTCTTAGCATTTCTAGCATATGCAAAAGTGTTTTCGAGAAAACACACATGCACACACGTATACACATATATACATACAAAAACATTTATGTTATTGTATTATTGTTTTTGCATTCAAATCTGTTTTGTTAGCTTGTGGATTACAGTTTTTGCCCCAGAGGGACTTGCGAACACGCATACGCACACACCGCAACAACAAAACTTACACATATTTGAATAAATATTTTTACACGCACACACACTCATGCATAGATGCATTACAGAGCTGCCCTGCAGCGAAGAGTGTGAAACTAGTTATGAATGGTGCTAGTTTAAAACTAGAATGCGAAATTGAGTTAGTCAGAAAAACATTGAACATTTGTATAAGCGCGACTTAGATGCATGAGATTTCGTATTGAAGAAATCTCTCGGTTAGTTTGTGTTCACTTGAAAAGGCGTCAAAGATTGACGTCAGTATGAAGAAAGTAAGTCATAGTTTACAGTTTTCCTTCGAGGTTGAAACGCAAGCCTGGCGGCTGGTAATGTGCCTGTGTGATCTTGATAATCTAACAGCTAATTGCCCAAAATCTCGGCTTTATCCGGTTATTCCATTACGGTAATTTTGATGTTAAACGCAGAACGCTCTGGAAGGCTAATTGCCGAAAATATCGATAAAATAACTAAAATCGATTAAGTTTTGCACCGAATGGTAACTGGTGATGAAAACTGGGTCTTTTACGATAAGGTCCAGCGAAAATGTTCATAGCTGAATCGCATGAGCCCGCAAAATCAGTGGCCAAGCCAGGTTTGACAGTCAGGGTGGTTTGGTACATATTTGATGGGATTGCCAGGATATCATCTACTATGAGCCTCTACTTTATGTCCAAACTCTTAACGCTGGCCTCTAATATTAACAATCGGCCTGTCTGAGGGAAACAGATGACTAGAAGCGGTTAGCTTTGGCCAATAGTGGAAGAATTTTGTCTCAACAAGACGGCGCCAGGCCACACATTTCCATAGTGGCTCACCGGAAGCTTCGGAAGCTTGGTTGAGAGGTTGCTATGCATCTTCATTATAGACTGGACTTGACAACAATTGGTTAAGACCTGTTTTTGACTGCGGCGAGTGATTTTGCTGATCAAAAATTAGTCCAAGAGTTCGTGTAAGTCAAAGATCCCAGTTCCTATGAGAGTAACATTATAAAATCATCTTCGAAATGACAACTATTTATCGAACAAAACGGTGAAGTAATAAAATAATGAGTTCTGGCTAGGAATCAATACTTCTCCAATACCAAACGAATAATACCTAGTAAGACTAACAGGCATTTGAAAGCTCAGTTTACACTTTTTTCGAAGTTTAACGGATACCTATTATCTAATTCTAAGGACTAGATGATGTAGTCCAGGTATTTACGCAGCTGTTCTACCGTCTTTTTGATGAATAATTCCAAGCTGACTGAGCTGACAACCATTCTGATTCGTTTGTCAGCCCTTTCCGAAATCTCATAGTGTTTTCCAGCGGTATGGGAGCTTTTGGCAATTTCATCAGCTATTTTCTTTCCTATAATGTCATAGCGGGGCTTGTTGTTTCCTTTCATTGGGGGTGTTTTTTTACGTGGCGGGTCCCAAACCCAGCGCACAACCCTAAGTAGGGAATATTTCGCATTCTCTCTTTAGCTCGCCTTCAAACGGATGTTCTTAGGCTGCCCAGAGGATATTTGATCAAAGACCGGAAGTCGTGAGCTGCTTGAGTCATATGTAAAACAATCGTTTCTGGCCACTCCCAAGTGAAAGGCGTTCAGAGAACTTTCCTCATTTGCGTGAACTTCTACACATGACTCTTCTATATGGTGCAGAGGCTTGGACGATGACAACAACCGATAAGTCGACGTTACGAGTTTTCGAGAGAAAGGTTCTGCAAAAGATTTATGGTCCTTTGCGCATTGGCCACGGGGAATATCGCATTCGGATGGATGGAAACACTCCAGCTCTGAAAGTATTCGACGCAGTACCCGCCGCGGGAAGCAGAAGAAGAGGAAGACCTCCACTCCGTTGGAAGGACCAAGTAGAGAATGACCTGACTTCGCTTGGAATATCCAATTGGCGCCACGTAGCGAAGAGAAGAAACGACTGGCGCGTTGTTGCTGACTCGGCTATAATCGCGTAAGCGGTGTCTACGCCAGGAAAGAAGAAGAAGAATGTCCTAGCGGCCCGGAATCCAGTATACATATATGCTGTCACTTACGGGCAGCCATTATATCTACTGTTTCCCTGCCTCTAAGGACATTCTCTGACGCCTTGCGATAGAGTTAATTGAGAACTCGTGGGACACTATTTCATCAAAAACAACCATTTCTTGTATAGAAAAGGACAGTTCGCCGACTAGTTCTGACTAGTTGCCAAAGAAAGTAGTTTGCAATACGTTGATTAAACTTTAGCATTAACTATGCGGCCTTGCAGCGCTATAATCTCTATCGCACACTCACTTTTATTTGTGTTTGTGTGCGCCACTGGCTTTAGGTTTACACTATTAAATGTGTGCGTGATTGAAAAACTCCATTATTGTTTCAACTGCTCAGCACTGTATTTCGGTTTGTGGATTAAATCAATAAAATTGTTTTTCCATCATTCCACTTAGCAATACAAACACACGCACACATGCGTAAATACATGAATGCATTTGTAAGTTTATTGTTCGTTATATTCAGCGAAAATATTTTCATATTAAATTTTTACTATTGTTACGGGTATTTGTTTGCCTACAGTGAATTATTACATGCTTCATGCTCAAATGCTCATGACACACACACACATGTATGCTCATAGTCCAGCTCATATTTACCCACATACACATATGCAGGTTTATTTGTGTTTGGCTTTTGCAGCTCATTACGAACCTGCCACAGTTTTTTTTGGCCATACAATTGTTATGCTGGGCCGCAGTTTGTTTGTTCAACATCTATAAATGGCCACTCAATTCGATGAACGTAATAGGATTCGAGGCAGACGCCGTGCTTGTTATCGCCTTTTTTTATACGCTTGCAACATGTTGGTACAGAGTATAATAGTTTTGTTCAACTAACGGTTGTAGGTATCACCTAAAACTAAGTGAGATAGATATAGTGCTTTATATATACAAATTATCAGGATGACGAGACGAGTTGAAATCCGGTTGACTGTCCGTACGTCCGTCCGTCCGAGCAAGCTTTAACTTGAGTAAAAATCCATGAAACTTGGTATGTGAGTTCCTGTACAAAAAAAAAATTCAAGTTCGTAGATCGGCGTAATCGGACCACTGCCACGAGCACAAAACGCCATTAAGTGAAAACCTATAAAGTGACATAACAAAGCACAAAATTAAGATATCTTACTTTGGACAGGCAATCGCAGTAGTGGATAAAAAATTTTGAAAAAGTAGGCGTGGCCCCGCCCTCTACTAAGTTGAATGTACATATCTCCTAAATCACTAAAGCTACAACAACCACATTCGCCTAACACCAATACTACAAGAACTTCTACCGACAGTGTGGAAACGGATGAAAGCGGACTCATTCCCCATATAACGGTACTGTCAAAAACTTCTAAAATAACAAATTTTCACTAATAATTCCTTTAAAGTGTACCACCTTGTGACCAAAAATTTCCCAAATCTAAACGAAATTGTTCAAGCCTCTAAAAACCGAAAATGTGGACTCCAGTATATATAATTGACTTTTGACTAAAAGTATCGGTCAATGCGGGAGATATACACTTGCTATTCAGAGATAATCCTTTCCTGACATTAGTAACTCTATATTTCAAAAATGGGTTGAATCGGGTCAATACTTCCCTAAGCCCCATATACCTAATATAAAGATTTTCGAACTTCCGGGTGATTTTGTACCGCATATATTGGCCAATATTTGAGTTAACTCAATGAAAATAAAAGAGCGTGTTTATCTCATGACAATTTATATTTGTGCCTAAAATAGATCAAGATGGGTCAAAACTTGACTTAACCCCTTATAACAAATATCAGGATTTTCGAACATTTCCGAATATTTCAGTTAGTGTATGAGTTATATATAGCATATTTATACATAAAATATCCAGCACACAAATATCCAGCACATACAGACCCATACTCTGGTTGATGTTTTACACCTTAAGCTATTTCCCTGGCTTTGATTCTTGCAAATTGCAAGTGTACAAAAATTTTGGTTGCCCCCGAATTTAGCCCTCCCTTACTTGCTTTTTATTTTTTTTCTCTTTTTTGGTTTCGTTGCACACTTTACGGTTTAGTTTGGGCTTAAAATCACCGATAAGTAAAGCTGACAGCGTGATGGGATAAATTTGGCAGATGTGCGTGTGCATGTATGTATGTGTGTGTGTGTGTGTGGGGATGTGTGCGCTTGAATGGAGGTGTTTCGCCAATGGCGTTTGGCGCTCATAGACACATGCGGCTGTACTGAAAGTGGCGTGCGAATGCATAAATGTGTTTTTGTAATAAAATAAAATACTTTAAATCCACACGCTCACCAACACTGGCAGACATTAGAAATGAATTTAGTGGCATGTGACTACATATTTATTGATTTAAAGCTTGCAGATAATATTTGCATGTGAACTAAAGCCTTTCACTGTTTGATTTATTTAACTTGAATAATAAATTTCATTGATATGTGTAAAATTTTGGTAAAATCTGCAAGACTAACAACTGGATTTAAATTAATCAATGCTTATAAAGAAAAGTATAAACATATACTATACATACATATGTCTGCCCTAGAGGACACATATCCTCCATTCCACACCTGGTATGCATTTATGAATAATTAAAATTTATTATATTTATATTTATCTGTTAAAATTAAGCTCATCAATGCTAAAGTCAATTTTCCCTGAAAGTGTTATAAGCTTCGGCTGGGCGTCTTCAGTTCTTTTAGCGGATTTTTGGTTTCGGCTTATTCTTGGAGCCCCATTCGCTAGCTTATTGGAGAATTTCGCCGTCAAAATTATAAACTCATATCTTTTCATCAGACATGTAGCATTTGGTGAATATAGACTCCTCAGATAATTGTTAAGCATCAACTCTTTCGCGACTTTACTCGACGTTTTTGAAGGAGATGGAGGTCTTTTGGTACCAGTCTAGCTTTGATACTCTTCATACTTCCTAGAACAGTGATCAAAATACATATATTAAATCGATACATAAGAGATATTGAGATCCACTGTAATCTTTCCGTTGGCAACACTATGATTTTCATGCACTGTTTCTTTAACCTTTTGTTGTTATCGTCTTTAAGATACTTAGGTAGATGGGTGACTCGCATGAAACAAATTTTCAAGGACTTTTCGATTTTCACTGAATGTTCTGTGATACTTAAAAACTTGTGTTCGTGACGTAATTAACTCTTTGTTGAACGTAAAAAATTGTTTTTATCAAAAAATTTAAAAAAAAAAAAAATTATCGATATTTTATCGGGACAAAGATATTAGTCCCACATTTTTCCTCTCTCATATTGATCAAGTTATTTAAATGGGTTTTTAAATATATCAAGGAAGAATGATAGGAGACTGACTCAATGGTTAGCAGTCAATGCTTCTTTGATTTCGAAGGCATCAACTTCTCTTGAGAAATGTTACATTGATTACCTCTAAATACTATTTTATGCACGGTTGCTTACACTAAACAGATATGTTCGTTTCACCACTCTACTCGCTACTTTTGTTAATCGCACATTTGCCAAAAATCAACATATGAAAGCAACAATAAAGCTATCCTATTGAATTCAAAGCAACAAAGTATGTGAGCACCTCGATAAAGTCGTATAAGCTCTTCTTACTCGTTTTTAATCTAACTGAGCCAGTCGTTTGTTCGATTCGACATTTTTTTAATACTAGTTTTGGCAAAGTGATTAGAATTGGAATTTCAGAAAACATGATAAACATAAACTTACTCAACTGAGATTTCACAGCAAATGCTCTCAAGCAGAGATACCAGAAAAATTGTATGTCTGTGATAACATACTTTGTGTAAAAGAACTCGCTTTATCATTTTGAAAACTCATACCAAAATTGGGTGCGTTCATTAAGCCACAGAATAGTCAAAATGAATTCCATAAATTATTTTCTTTAAGCATAATCGTAGCTACTTAATTGTTTTAATTTTAAATTGTAAAAATATTACTAAAAAGACTGTTTGTGGTACTTTTAATGGCTCAACTACTGTAAGTCTTTCAAAATTTCTTATCAGATATTGATCCTGTATTCCTAGACTTACATACAACGAAGCTTTCCCAACTTACAAAATAGTAATTTAAAACAATACTCGTGAGCAGCATTTTTACAATAAAAAACTGTAAAACTCGAAATATCCTTCCATCAACTTCAACACTGCTTTCGCTTTATTGACGTCACATAGCCTAAATTTATATACATTTCCATGATCTATTATCTGTTATACCTAAACTTGACAGCCACGTCATCAAATTCATTCATTTCATAACCTAAATTGTAGCAAATATTACGCCTACGCCTCAATCTGTCAGCGTATTCAAGAATGCTTGAGCAACATTCCACACATATCTTTGTTAAATTTTTTCCCGTCTCTTTCCCGTCTACGAAGACGAGCGACATTTCCGTCAATTCCACAAATGACTAATTCTTACAAAGAATTTAAGCCGAATTTAACAACTATTGAATATCAGATGGCAATTTTCACACTATTATCCGTTTTATAATCGCCATATACTTGGCTAAATTTATATACTCGTAAGGAAGTTTATTAGTTCTAAATGGCAGGCGACGTAAATGTTTTATAGTAAAACTTGCATTTTGTGCATAAAAAGTTGCCGACGCTTCCCAAGCTCCCCAAACCTTATCAGATTGGGTGTTGTGTTGGGAATAGTACATAAATTCGCTTATTATGATGACATAATACACAATGCGCGTCAAGTGCATAAGTGCGGATAATTGTTGTGTAGAGGAAATGTTCTTAGAAGAACGTGTGAAAAACTAAATCGATGGGTTTTGCTACAGGATAAACAATTTCGTTAAGTCGCGGTTAAAGCAGTTGATGAAAAAATTAAAAGAATATGGTTATTTTTGGATAAAAGTAGTATGCCAGTTGTAGTCCCGATCTCTCGAAAGAGAAGGCAATTAATGATTTCAAAACCGAGCATTTTTCAAACCATTAAACATTTTGAAAAAGTTTTTTTTTTTATTAGTTCTCGCAGAGCTCTCTTTTTGCGTTTTTAAGGATTGGCATTTAGCGGTGTTTTCAATTCGAGAATATTCGGATTGGATTGTTTTAATTCCAACTAATGTTCACGAGCATAAATTTTCGAATAATATTTTTAAAGAACCGATCATAAAGCACGAAAAACAGATCTGAGATATGCAATCGGAACTTATTCCCAATTTCTAAGACGAAAAACTCCATCAGAAATGTTTCCATTCAATTTGTGGTTATTGTTCATTAACTGTTTGTTCCTTTGTAGTATATGATCGCATGGAAGATAGGCTTTATGATGATTTCTTCCGTCGGTCTATACATTCCTTTTATTATTGTAAACTATAAAGGGTGTCGTTTAAGATATGAGGTTTTCAAGATGAAATAAATGGCATATAGTTTATGTTTATGGCCAACAACGTAGCTTTATTATAAAAATAGGGATTTGCCATTATGTTTTCAAAATTATTTCGGGCCAGTGACCGCAGGGCAGCAATACTAGCCTTAAACTCATTTACATTGCGTTCAGGGTTGGCCAAGGAGTGTCTAACCTCGCTATCAATAGCATCGATTCTTTTTGTGATAAGACGTAATCGCAGGATGGCTGATGAGCTAGTAAGGAAAGGTAGCCTAAAACCGCTATCGGTAGAATGGGAGCGGGTAGGTGATTACGTATCCTCTTGTGTTCTGCTACTAGACAGCTAGACTTCTGGAGAGAGATGAGGTGGAAACAACTCAACACTTCCTTCTTGACTGTCCCGCGTTTGGGAAGTCAAGACTTAAACACTTGGGAGCGCATCCCACCGAATTGGAGGGAATCGAAATTAAACGCTAATGTATTGGTTACTACGCGTTTTATAAGTTCGAATACAGGAGTTCTTCTTTTCTATGGCTTCATAAAGGACTAAATATAGCAGTCCACGTGCGATCTCTTTAGATCAGCTATGTAACCCAAACGCCACGACTGGTTGAATAAATTCCAGCGGATTGACCGTATTTTCAACCACGTTTTGCAGCAACGAGGGCCGTATGTCAGAAAAAACGCGGTGTCGATCATTTTAAGCTTATCTGCGTAGACAAGGGATTTCACATAACTACACTAACTAACTTTTGCACGAGTTTTTTGTTCGCAGCAACTCGAACTGACGTATTGAACGACATATTATGTCAAGATCTTAAATTGAAAGCGTACAAAATACAACTTTTGAAAGAACTGAAGCCGCTCGACCTTCGCAAGCAACAACGCTGAATGAGCCCATGTTTTGGAGCCAAAAGAAGGAACTCGAAGAGATTCAAGAGCAGTTATTTCATCCAGACGAAAAAAAGAATTAGTGTGGTTTGTGGGCCGGTGGAATCATCGGTCAACGGATGGATCGTCTGAGACGTAGCCGCTCAAACAAAAAATGCCAAAGAATGTTCTTTCGAATGTTGATAAATAATACGCACGCACTTTTTTAATAAACATTCCCCATTAACTTTGATGTTTTTGTGTTTTTTCTTCAAAAAGTAGGGAATCTCAAATGGATTACCCTTCATAACAGGTATCTGATTAAGCTTTGGCATACTTGTAGTAGCCTAGGGTCCCAATTTACGGTAGTAAATATTTGTATTAAAATACGTGAAAATGTAGTTTTATGTCAGTCCGGGTCAAACCTGATCAGATGGCATATCCCAACCATTATCAAAATATTGAAAGATTTTGCCTAAATGATGTAAACCCAAGCATCGCAAAATCAACTCATCTTTCAAGAAGTAAGCTCTTTAGATGACCAGTGGTACGCCATAAATCTCTTCACTGCGACTTCCAATTTCAAGTAAACTTCCATTTGACGCTCAGTGTGCGACTGGTAACACATACATACTTATTTGCTCATATAACATGCAACCCTTCTCCACCATGTATATGTGTATGTGTGTGTACTTCCATACAAGGAATTACTACTATGTAGTGGTATGTATATGAGCAGTTATATTGCTTGACCATAGAAAATCCCCACTTTAATGCGCACATAACAATTTCAGCATCAAATGCTCTTAACCAACGAACCGTTGTTCATTGCCGTTGCAGAGGCAGCACGGCTAACGGGCATAAGAAGGCATAAACTTGCAAAGCAAACGAGCTTTTTTACTTAGTCCTCGGTGTGATATATCTGCGTACATATTTATATAAGTATGTATGTATGTATTACTGTGTGTGTTGGATAAATTACATGCATGTTCTGTAGTTATGAAAGTGTGTGTGTGAACATATTCGCATTGTTGCGTAAAAGTATCCTGGGAATTGTAACAATAGCCCGAGGCCGAGATAAAACTCTATCGCACATTTTCCATAAACCAATAAAAATGCTCGCTCGGACAAGGCAATCGAATATGAGACCACTCTGGGGCGCACTCGCTCACATTTATACACGCATGTAAGTATGTATGTGCAGATAAAGGCATAAATATAAATGATCAACCTATACATATGTATGTATGTATGTGGAGATATTTACGCTCAAGTCAGCTTGAATGTGTGTGCGTGTGTGTCTGTATAATATTATGACTTCATAGAGTTTTCGAGCTGTACAAGCATCGAGCATCCTTCGTACTCCGGCGAGTATACACATTTGTAAGCGTTCATGCTAATAAACTTCTTGTGGCAGAGAAAAGGTATTACGAATTGCATGTTGCATGTTGCCTGTTCGCAGGATAATAAGGATAACTTTATGTTGCACACAAATGGATAATAGTCGAGTGCAAATGTGGTGTGGATTAACTACTTTGCCATAACTGAATCACACGCACACATATATAAAGTTGTTGGTTATTGTCTACGCCTTCTTCGCCTGCATTGTCGTTGGTGCGCCTTTGTTTATGCAACACGAGTGGCAAGCGGCAAATGCGTCTACGCCGTACACATTTCTATTCGCATCATAAAATTCTGTGCGGAAATGTGTCACATGCAATAGTAATTCAACAACAACTACAACAACAAAAACTGACAACAGCAACAACAGCACAGCCAATAACTCCAATGTTTCTACAGGTTTGTTTGCATGTATGTTTGCATGTGTGTGTGTGTGTAATAATATGGCTGATGCCTGCAACATTTTCCTTTTAACACAACATTGTCTCCTACGTAATTGCTCTGATTCGCCTTTATTTGGAATTTTCATTTTTGCCGTTATTGTGTCCCGTATTCCAGCTACGCATCACAATGTGTGTCTTTTTTGCGCGCTGCAAGTTGCAGTAATTCATTGCAAACGCACACAATTTTCACACATCGCAACACGCATACCCTTACACAGATACATATACTCTTACCCATAACCACACAAACACATACTTACATACGCACACATATGTACATGGCATCAAATGTGCAATTTATTATAAACCCAAAAAACGAGCAGAAAAAATTCCTGTACGCCAGCATTGAATGCTGCAACAAACTATTGCATTGTGTTGCATGCATTGAGGCACACATTTATGTGTGTCTGCATTTTTTCGTTTTTCGCTCTGTGTGCGTTATCTTGCAACAATGTGCGCAGAAGGCGGTCCCCGTGCATAATCGTCGATGCACTAAGCGGCTTTTACGTTTCACATGTTACCTCACATTGTTGTTGTTGCTGTTGTTGTAGTTTAGTTTATCCTTTTCCTGCGTTCTATTTCTTGTTATTCCACCTTTATGCACATCGCATTATTTTTCTCCGCTATGACACATTTATTTATGCTTTTTGCCGTAAACAATCGACAGCTGGTCACAAGTGTCAGATAAATATCAAAGCGAAGTGCATTTATGGAGAACCATTAATTAAGTTGACTCTTTTGAAATAAGAAACATCAAATCTTTTGTTTAAAGTGATTTATTATATTAGTTTTCAGAGGCGTTCTAGTGAAAAAGTTGGCTTTTGCTGTGACACAGTTATGAAATTCTTCTAATTAAATTGAGTTCCTTGGAAAAAGATGCAATGTCAGATTCATAGAATAGGTTATAAATTATAGTCTGGTGAGAACTCTATCTTTAGTGATCGAATCTGCACAACAAACTCTGATCATTACTTCAACAGATATCTAATAAATTAAAGTATCATATTGCAATGATTCATTTTGAAGAAATCATAATTTATTATTTTATATTCGAGCGCACACCATCTTGCACATTGTGCCCATCAAACTTAGAGAATCTGTATTCTTAAAAGAACACGTATTTGAACACTCGGATGTCCTCACACACTTTGATTTCATACAGGATCACTCGGATTATGTCGCCAAACCCAACTCTGGCGACTCCTTCTCAGCCCATATACTGATGAGGAAGTTGCGGGTGGGAAGAAACCGTTGAAGGAGAGGGGCAGTGAGCTTCTTTACAGATGGGTCAAAGCTTATGGGGAAGGTTGGTGGAGGCACTTACTTTCAGAAGCTCTCTATCAACTCCAGCTTCAGACTTTCTAACTATTGCAGTGTCTGCGAATCCATTCACTCAGATAGCAGAGCGGCGATACTAGTATTGAACTCATTAACAGTGCATTTAGGACGAGTTCGAGTAGTGCGTATCCTCGCTATTAGTAGCATGAAGTAGCTTTGCGATGAGACTGGCATGGCTGCCAGGCCACAACAGAATATCAGGAAATTGTAAAGTTGACGAGTTCGATAGCTGCGCCACCATCGGTACATGCCCTGTAGCAAAGGTCTTTGGGCCCAAGATCAATCGCAAGAGATCTCGTGATCTCTTTACCCTCAGTAAGGCTAGCCTCTCCCTAGTTGTGGGGCTTTTAACTGGTCATAGACCTGTTGGCGTCCATGCGGTAAAGTTGGGAAACGCCATCTGCAGAAAATGTGTGGAAGAAGATGAGGTGGACACAACTTAGTACTTCTTTCTTGACTGTGGCGCGTTTGGAGTTAAACATATGGGAGTGCATACCTCAAGACATCTCACCGTAGTGGCGGGAATAGAAATTAAGCGCCTGTGCAAGTTTGTATTGCCAATTTATAAGTTCGAACACAGAAGTTCTTCTTTTCTATGACTTCACAAAGCACAGCTATGTACGAGTATAGTCGCGTGCGATCTTTGATCAGCCATCTAACCTAACCTAACCTCATCAAAATAGGTTCCTTTTGAGTGTGATTCAAACAATTAATTCAATTTTCCATACAATTGTTACATGTCTCGGCTGAGATGGCCTCCAGTGTCTTCAGTTTTTAGGTTTCGATTTATTTTTGGAGCACCGTTCGCTAGATTGTGGGATAGTTACGGAATCATGTTCATAAATATCATCAACCTCAGCTGCGTTGTCAAGCATCTCTTTGGTAACCTCTAATCTACGTTGTTTTTGCAAAGAATACAGGTCTTTTGGTACGAATCTAAGATTGAAATTCTTCATCTCTGAAACAAAAATGGTTGCGTTGATTCAGATGTTGGGATCCTCTGTTATCGCTCGATGATTTCGAAGCATACTTTCTTTAACAGAATTTGAACTGAGGTAGGATGGACAATTCGAAAGAGACAAATTTTGGAAGACTTTAAGACATTCACTTAATGTTCTGTGTCATTCAAGTATGTGATTTTCTTCTCATTCTTGATAAAATTTATTCCCCAAATCAGTTCTGACTTTGTTTCAACGATTCAAGTTTTTTTAATGATACACGCATATTGACGTATAGAGTTCAAACCACAAACATAAAAAAAGGTTGAGTAATTCAAGATAAAAATTGGTATTGAGCAGTCCGAGTTAATTTTGATCAGGTGGTATGTAATCTAGAATTTTGTGTTTTTTTTCAACACTACTCCTCCAAGAAGGTATTTCATGCAGTTACTCGAAAATTGAAGCCTGATATTAATGCTACAGATCTGATTTTCCGTGAGTACTTCTTTATGCATAACAGATCAAGCCTGACCAGATATTTTGGATATCATATTAGAATTCTTTGAAGGATAAATGATAGGTCTGATGCCTTTTTTCTTAAGTGATGCTTAGCAGTTAAACCAAAATAAATCAGATTATGTCTTCCAAAGCTTAGATTTCAATAGTCACTTCCGCGTGAGGTCCCCTTCTAGATTTGAATGAAGAAATGTTTAGTTGGGTGGATAACATTATCTAGTAGGAGCGGGGGAATATTCTAATGATGTTGACATCTCTCTCCATATACAGCTGCAAAACTCAGCCAGCGTCTTCTAAGTGGATGTACTAGGTAGAAGAAGGTCTGTGGAGTTTTATGAAATAGCTACGAAAGGATATAGAAAACAAATATATATACGGACTTGTAAGCAGCGAATTAAAGCTTGACATGTCAATTCCACTTTTCCATAATTTGGTTTCCCGGTCAAGGAAGAGATTTGTTTGCATTTTGAACAAATAGCTCAATGACTCATTAAAAATGTTCAGCAAAAATATAACAGCTTACAGCTACTATAAAGGGTCACCAGCCTTTTGGAGAGCATGCGCTAAAAATAGGTCTGCCTTATGACAATATTTGTCGAAACTGAACCACCTGGTTGACTGCTTTCTACCTACCCAGCCGGAAGCAATTCAGGAAATTACAGGATTTACAGCAAAAATCATCAGAGAGGATATTGAATGACTTCAGTATTATCACCATTTTAAAGTCTTTCCTATAACTGATATCAAATCATTAATGAGCTACATACGGCTTTTAAACCTGGCTCAAAACCCTAGAAAAAAAAAATGTTGTTCACTTACATTGGATTGTCGAACAGTTTTTCAGAAATAATCGTTGCGAAGTAAAATTTGTACTGAGTTCACCGTATGTTCTGTTTCTATAGAGAACCTCGTTAAATGCTTTCGAGGGAAACTGTTTTAATCTCACGGCGATTTTAAACAAACCGATTAATTATATTTTTTAATAAATTTTTCACGTACATATAAGACGAAAATGAACAATTAATAAGGGTTCCATACAAGATTTAAGCTGAAATACCAAATTTTAGAAAACAAAGTTTTTTCTAATTCGATCTACCACTTATATTATTATTATATTTCTTAAATTGCGCAACAAAAGTTTAGTGATATAAAATTTTCGCATTTGTCGTCTTAGAATTACGGTTTCCTTAATTGAAATCCAATACAATTCTAATTAACTAAAAACATGCGATTTATTTCGGGCATTTTGTCATTTGCAGCAGACAACTTGCCTTTTCTTCCTTTCCTTTTCCTATTGCTTGCCTGATTTTCTTTGGAAGGACACGAAACGCCACTCATAACAAAAAGTTAGCTAACCTTTTTACCAAATATAATACTTACGAAACAAGAATTACAGAAACATAGCTAATTGCCATGACTGGCGCAGCACTTAAACGTACAAAACATAACCACCTTTTTGCCCCGCTCACTGCCAGGAAGTGGTTTTTGTGATAATTCGAAATTCAATTTCCTTTGCAGGATATGAGCGAAGTGAATGTACAATGTACAAACACATACATACATATATGTATACGAAGGTATGCGACACTCTTGCTTAATTGGATGTTTAACTGTAAATACGCAGTTAACTGCGGCGCCAGCGGAAATGAGTGGAATAAGAAATCTAATTTTTTGGACTGCAATCAGAGCACCAGATTTTCCATTTAATTTCATAGACCGCACAATTTAATCTCAGATTTGTGTGCATTATTGTTTTTGGCATGGTGACGCAATTCTCTGTGTTCTTCAAGCGTAAAATATGAATATAGAATAAGTAATTAATTTTATGGCAGCGGACCACCGCGGGTGTTCGTGGAAATATTGATTGACTGAAGTGTACAGTCCTTCAAAACAGTCCTCACCTGAGCGCACACGCCTGTTCGAGGAATGAGAGCAGACGTTTTTGGCGTAATTTGACACTTATTTTCTAGGAACAAACACGAAGTGCACAGCTTTAGATGTCATGGCGAAGCTGAAAAGATTTGGTTTAATTTTTGTTGGTAGGAGTTGCAGAGATTAAATACAAAATATTTAGGGACGTAGAGAGAATTATTCGTAACAGATAGAAAGATACATTTGTTACTTACAGATTCTCATAGATGGAAGGTGAAATACTTGAGCTTATCATTGATAGAAAGCTTTTATGGATGCAAAATATTAAGGTTTGAGTAGGGAAGGCTTCAGTTGCCTTAAGAACGTGTTCAAATAGCGGTTCCTATTGGCATCTGCGTTGCACTACGAATTACACCAACGAAATGCCCCTACACATAGCTACCGGGGATAGAGTTGGAAGGCATTGCTGCGAATTTTGCCTAAAAACTCAGAAAAACTGGGTCTATGGAGGGACTCAAACAGGGTTAATTCGATCCTTCTTCGGCTGTGTCCCTGAAAACTTGGACCACAGTCAGGAGAAGAGACGGAGTTCACGGATGTTTAAAACCTCGAAGAGAAGTTTTAGGCTATGGGATCCCTGTAGTCGATGATCTTTCTGATATTGAATAGAACACAGGAGATCAACCAAACGCACTTTTACTGAGCACTGCCTAATGGATGTGATTAAAGAACTCGCTGAACTATGTCAATGCCTCTCATACAGCTCATCGTTCCATCGACTGCGGTATTTGCCGTTCCCAACGCAAAGAACCATAAATCTTTCACAGAACCTTTCTTTCGAAAACTGGTAACGCCGACTCATCAGATGTTGTCATCGTCCATGCTTCTGCACAATATAGCAGGACGGAGATGATGAGTGACTTGTAGCGGTTGGTCTTTGTTTGTCGAGAGGGAACTTTGCTTCTCAATTGCCTACTCAGTCCGAAGTAGCATCTGTTGACAAGAGTTTCGAGGCTGACGTTGTCGTTGATGTTAATGCTGGTTTCAAGATAGAAGAAGTTATCAATAATTTCGAAGTTATGACTGCCAACAATATTTCGTTTTGCCCTCGTTTACTACCAGATCCGTTTTCTTTGCTTCCTTAACCAGTCTGCAGAAAGCAGAACTAACGGCGCGATTGTTGAGGCCAATGATATAAATATCTTCGCCGTACTTCAGCAGCTGTACACTCTTACAAAATATTGTACTTGCTCCATTAAGTACTGCAGCTCAAATTATTTTTTCCAAAAGTAGATTGAAGAAGTCACACGAAAGAGAATCGCCTTGTTTGAAACCTCGTTTGGTATCGAACGGCTCGGAGAGATCCTTGCCAATCTTGACGGAGCTTTCGATGTTGCTCAACATCAGTTTACACAGCCGTATTAGTTTTGCGGGGATACCAAATTCAGACATCACTGCATAAAGGCAGCTCCTTTTCGTGCTGTCAAATGCAGCTTTGAAATCGAAGAAGACCACATTATACAAAGAAGTTGAATGCTCCTTATCAGTTCTTCGCTGCCGTGTTTGAATAGCTCGGCCGACTATCCGTCGGCGCTTTGTTGTTTTTCAGACGGATAATTGCTATTCGAACTTCTTCATGGTCGGGCAATGGAACATCTGCTCCATCGTCATCGATTGGGGAATCGGGTTCACCATCTTCCAGTGTTTTGCTTTCACTGCCATTCAGCAGGCTGGAGAAGTGTTCTTCATAATTTCAGTATGCTCTAGACATCAATCAATAGATCATTTCTGCGGGTTCTACAAGAGTACTATATGCTGCGGTCTTAAAGCCTTCAGTTAGTCGAAGAAAATTATCGATAGTAAATTCCTGATAGAGTTCTCAATGTTTAATTAAACAGTGGCCAACGCTAAGTTGAAGTCGTTTGTAACCTTTAGCAACTTTTTCTGCATGAGTCCTCAAGCGAATGCTCGCTCTTAAGAAATTATCATTTTTAAGCAATATACTAATAATACTACCAAATGGTATCGTAAAGTTAAAAGATGGATCCCTGACACCATATATGTACAATAAAATAAAATCGAATTTTCAAACAAAAACAAAAAAGAAAAAGAAAAAATTCAGAAATCATTTGATAGGTTTTTTAAATTAACAGAAACTAAATGCAAACCGTATCATCAAAAGTAAGTGAAAGGCACACATAAAATTGCTTTAAATTGGAAATCGATATAAAATGCCTTTTATTATTTTAATTTTGTCATTTGCGCATTTGCCGACTGTCGAACCCACATCAAGGGCGTTTCGCCGCTTAAAGTGGCACCCTGTCTGGTGTGCGTGTAATTTCACTTCCGTCGAATAAGCATTTTTTGTTAATGCATTGTGAGCCTTTTTAATGACAGCTACTGGTTTCTAGCAGGCTGAGGACCTTTTCGCAGTCCTTCCACGGTGCGGCTTAAGCACCCTGCCACATGTGAGTGCGCGCCAAAATAAAGGGATTTTTTTCTAATGCCAAGGCATAGCTATTGATTTTAAAATTTAAACGGCTTAATTTACAATTTAATTACATTAAGCAAGTAAGCCAAGGGTGACGCGAAGTGCAGGTAGACTGGAGTAAGGGTAAGTGAGAGAGAGGAAGTTGGAAAAGGCATTTAAATTGTCGCTTTGAAGAAGCGAGGCGCGGCGACTGCCAGCGGATTTGCCAAAAATACATTTAACTGAAATAGACTGCAATTACGGGGTTTCGTTGGGCATTGTTTGGTAGACAGACGCGACGACGCGTCACCAATAAGTGCGCGCGGGCGGTGATAGAGGCAGCCAGCAAAGAGGCACTTGCTCATGTGGCGTTTAAGGCTGAGCGCACTAAGTAATATACTATGCATATTGATATGTGTGTAAGTGTGTGCGCGCGCCACAGCCATTCAAGGTTATCTCGCTGTGGTGGCAACAGACGTTGTCATCAACGCCGCCAACACCAATGCCAACGCTGAAATCGTCAATTTCACTTAAGCGCGACGCAATTCAATTTGCCAGCCTGCTGACAAGCAAACAAAGGATTCAACGTCGCTGATTACTGTGCGTCATACGTAGATATACGCGCGTGAAAGCATTAAAAATTCCAGTAAAAAGGGAAAAAGCGGCAAGTAAAATCGACTGCAAAATTGATATAATGGCAGTGTAACACGAAGGACATTAACGCGCGCTGACAAGCGCACACACATACGGGCATGCATACGTGTGATCCGCGCGCGGCCGCATATAACGGTGCTTTACAGCCGCTAACTCGGCCAGCGCCAGTCAAAGTCGCCAGTCAATCAGTCACCCTGCCGCTACACAGCGCGAACCACACATTTCCAGGCGCGCATGTGTGTGCATATGTGCGTGCGCGCAGCGAATGTCCTTTGATAGCGTTTGTGACAAATTGCCAGATTCATGCAATTGCAAGCAGGGGCGCGCGTATGTGCAGATTTTTTGCATTCACGGCGCGTTTTTTATTTGCAGCAAACTCTCGACCGCCGCACCGCGCGCCACCATCATTTTACGCTGTCGTGCAATTGATAGCGGGATTTGCCACTTATTTTTTTCCCTCCTTTGTTTTTATTGCTGGAGGCAAGCGCCGCATGGATGCGGGTCCGGTCGGCCAATGTCTTTGACTTAATGCCTCAATGCGGCATGACGGTTATGCTTGATTTTCACATTGCGCGCTCTTTTTCCATGCGCTTTGCACTTTCTCCCTCATCTTTTCAGTTGGCACTTTGCACTTTCATTTTTTATTCACTGCGACATGGCGCAGTGAAAATCACGGAATAAATGACTTTGCGAAAAATAGTGTGGAACGCAACAAAAAAGCAGAAAAAAATGAAAATGAAAATGATGTTGCAAAGAAACTGCAGGCACCCCGCGGTGCGCCAGCCAACACAAAAGTCTGACAGGCTAAAAGCCCTAGTCAGCCGCGCGCCAGCGATAAATGTGAAAAATCGAATTTTCCTGTTGCAATGCGGGCCACAAGCTGAGCCTTGGCTATGCTACGCTGTGCTGCGCAGAACAAAGCGCTGTGTGGGGACAAAGGGGGTTGAGGCGCGCATAAATAAGGCAAAGCACAAAGCTTTTGCAATATTAAAGCATGTTAGCGCGCGTTGCTGCCAGCAGCCGCATAGGTGTGGCAAGGAAATCCGTTTTTAATAGAGAAATATTTCCGAGGATTTCGGTTACATTGTTTGCGCCTTTGTTACTGTGTGTGTGTGTGATGTTGTGCTGTGGGTGGCTAGCGGGCTGGCGCTGGCAAGTAAGTCAGCAATTATGTTTTTTCATATCTATGCTTCATCTAAAGCCGCAAAGCGTGCGTACACGAAATGATTATGTGCGCGTGTATGTGTGTGTGTGTGTTTTCTTGGGTAATGGTGGCGGCTGGCGCAGTGCAGGGAATTCCTTAAATTAAACGCGTTTGTAAATTAATGCTAATGACGCACATCCCCTTTGTGCCGCACAAGGTTCTGATAAAGAAAGCTGTCACATTTTCATTTTGATTTCCATTACATCCAGATTTATGCGGAATCAATGGGATTATGTTTTATTTTGATCGATATGTTGCATAAATCAGATTTACTCTATAAAATATTAGAAAATCAGCATAGCCTGTGTCACTCTGTTTATTGATAAGTTGACGTAAGCGTTGTAATTTTGAGGGTGGCATAGCAATTTTTAATATAAGTTAATCCCTTGCCTTCGGCAGTTAAAAATTATGATTTCATCATCGAGTGAAATATTCGAAGCGTATGAAAGCGACACGAGATTGTGGTTGATCGTTTGGTATAATATGTGTTAGAACTTGAGTGATAAATTCAGTAAGACACGGCTTGTGGTGGGAGTGTGGATAGACTCCTGTTAACAGTTCTTTAAGATACATACAAGTATTTTTAAGAGCTAGAATTTTTCTGTAGTTAAACTTTAATGAATACTTGAAAAGTTTCCAGCTGATTTTTTTAAGTATTTTTCAAAAGTCTTGATGTGCTTATATCTTCCAATTTTTTCACTCTCAAATTCTAAACAAGTGCTACATCTTTTCTCCTAGAACGAAAACTTATCCATTTCATATTTCAAATTAAACTTATTTACTTATTCTTGTTGAAAAAAATCTTGTCTTGGCTATACTCGCAGTATAATTTAAGATCTCTTGACTACAAAAAGCTTTTGAAGAAGAAGAATTTCTGGATTTCATCGCGTTTACTGGCTTGTTTTCATGTGAACCGTATTCCAGTGAAGTCGTTATGAGTCAACTGGTAGAAATAGTAATCATAAAGAGTTAGGTCTGGGCTGTAAGGCGGTTGAGGCAAAACTTCCTTACTGCCTCATGTCTAATCGCAAATTTTAGGAATTTCTCGGTGATCGCTAACTGTCGGTAGAATTCGACGTTTGCGACTCCGATCCCACCATATACAGAGCATTACCTTATCCTCCGGAATAGTCGGCTGCGACCTTGATTTGGCCAGGTTTCACATATTATTTTTATATCTTAAGGTTTGTCATAATGGACCCATTTTTCATTACAAGTTAATACGATGCAAGAACAATTTTTTTGTTGGTTGAAGCATGACTTCTGATATGAAAAATATTTTTTCAGCGCCTATTTTATTCAATTTATATACTACCTATTTTCCATGCATTTTAAGTTATCCGGCTGCTTTAATGACTTCCAAAGATATTGTGAACTGTACTTATGATTGATATCTTCAACTAGTAATGCTTCCAGTTTCTCAACTTCAGAATTTTTCGCTCGTCTTAACTAATTTTGGAGCGTTTGCTCAACTAGAGCATGTTCACAGAAAATTTCCACTAAATATAATGACTTTCGGCAGAGGTTGGTGGACTTGGTCGCGATAGCTTCACGTTAGACTCCAGTTTCAGAAAAGCCTAGGCTTGGATAACGCTATGCTCTCATTCAAAATAACAATACTTATTAGTTTTCTTACATATAGTTAAAGTAGTAAATCATGAAAATATCAAATGTTTTGGCTTTCATTGAGGTAGCTTCAAAAATTGAAAGTTATTCACAGAGCTAATTCACAGAATGACAATGAAAGTAACACCAGGAAATGGTGAGCTCGATTCTCTAAAGATGACGATGGAGCAGACGTTCTGAAGAACAACAAAGTGGCGGGATCCGATGGATTACCGGTCGAGCTATTTAAAGACGGCGGCGAAGAACTGATTAGAGGTATGCATTAGCTATTTTGTAGAATATGGTCGGACGAAAGCATGGCGATCGGTATTTAAGTGAGCTCTGTCCAATCCACAAAAAAGGAGGCCTCACAGTATGCACCAAATACCGTGGGATGAACCTACTTATTATCGCATGTAAGGTCTTATCGCGCGTAGTGTGTGAAAGACTGAAGCCCACCGGTAGGTATCTTGAAAATCTACTATCGGGCAGATTTTCTCCATGCCCCAAGTCCTTCTTCAAGATGGAAGATCCGCACACACCACCTCTTCGTCGATTTTAAAGCCGCCATAAACAGCGTGAAAAAGCTGTCTTTATAGGGCTACGTCTGAATTTGAATTTGATATTCCCGAAAAACTAACACGGGTATGTAAACTGATTTTAAGTAATATCAGAAGCTCTTCAGGATCTGGAAGAAACTCTCCATGCTGTTTGATACCAACGAGATTTCGGAGAAGGCGACTCGTTTTCGTCCGAATTCTTCAATATACCCTTAGGGAAAATAATTCGAGCTGCAGAACTGAATAGAGAAGGTACCATCTTCTGTAAGAGTGTATAGCTCTTGGCGTACACCGATAATATTGATATCGTTGGACGGTCTTTGTTTTAGCACCGTCGGACATTACGTATTATTCAAAAAATATTTATTTGTTCTCTTCAAAAAATCTGATCACACTTATTAAAACATTTATTAATAACTATACAATTAAAATTAAAAATTTAGCCGAAACTGCCCAAAAAATAAGGTGACATTGTATTTATTTTGAAAATTCTTTATTTATTCTTCCAAATCAATTTCATCCCGTTCAAAGTAATCCCCTCCCGATGCAATGCACTTATGCCAACGGATTTTCAAATCTTCGAAACACTGGTTGTAGTCACTTTCCGGGATGGCCTTCAGTTCCGTCTTCGCTGCGGCCTGAATCTCCTCTATCGTATAAAAACGGTGTCCCCGGAGCGGTCTTTTGAGCTGGGTGAACAGCCAGAAGTCGCACGGCGCCAGATCAGGTGAATACGGTGGTTGCGGAACGATATGGGTTGAGTTTTTGGTGAAATGATCACGAATTACGAGGGCAGTATGGGATGGTGCATTATCGTGGTGTAAAAACCAATAATTGTCTTTCCACAATTCCGGCCTTTTTAGGCGGATAGCGTTACGCAAACGACGCACAACGTTCAAATAATATTCCTTGTTGACTGTTTGACCGGTTGGAAGGAATTCATAATGCACCACACCACGATAATCGAAAAAAACGTCAACATGACCTCGATTTTTGAGCGACTTTGGCGCGATTTTTTTGGTCTCGGCTCTTTTTTAGCACGATATCCGTTCGATTTATCGGTTGTTTCGGGATCGTAAGCATAGATCCAAGTCTCATCGCCAGTTATAATGCGTTTCATGACACCCTGGTAGTCAGAAAGCATCGTTTCACACACTTCAACGCGACGCCTCTTTTCCAAAAAATTCAATGTTTTCGGTACCAGTCGAGATTTGACGCGCTTGAGGTCCAAAACATCCTTCAAAATTGTATTGGCTGAGCCTTTCGATATGCCAACTTCATCAGCAAGGTCTCCAATTGTTAATCGACGGTTTTTCAACACGAAATCTTTGATTTGTTGAACGTGAGCTTCGTCGGTTGAGGTTGATGGTCGCCCTGGACGCTCTTCGTCTTCGACACGTTCACGGCCGGCTTGGAACTCACTATACCACTTGTAAACATTTTTTTTAGACATAGCCTCATCACCAAAGGCTTTCTGCACCATCCTCAACGTATCCGCAGCAGAACATTGATTCCGTAAACAAAATTTAATGCAAATTCTTTGCTCAACAAATTTCGACATCGCAAAAAACGAAAAACTCACTTTTAGAAGCTCACAAAACGACACGTATCTCAAACACTAATGAATATTTTGACATGACTGACAGTACTATCAACCTATAAAATAATTCTCCAAATCCTTCGACGCGCGCAGTTTAAATTCAAATGTCACCTTATTTTTTGGGCACAGTGCTTAATTAGCAGTAAATGTTATTCCCCGAAATGTCTTTTTCCTAGTTAATTTGAAACTCATTTAACCTAAAGAAAAATTCACAAAAACTATAAACAAGGATATTCAACACTTCGTACCATAATTAACAGCATACTTAACAGGAATTCCAAATTCATTGACCTGTTAATGCTTGTAAATAAAACATGCTGAGCAGCAGCAGCGAGCCAAAATGCCAAAATACAAAAAGAAAACAGAAATTTGAGAATACTTAAACATAGAGGAAACGTATATGAAGTAGAATTGCCACACAATTACAGCAAAAATTTAAAAATAGAGTTTATAACTGCAAAAAAAAAAAGCAAAAGGTACAACCGAAAACTGTAACAACTGCTAAACTAGCTGACAATAGTCTCAACTTTCAAACTATCCACAAACAAAAAAATTAAATAAAAGGAGATATGGAGATATATAAATAAAATAGAAATGTACAAAAGCCAAAGGCATTAAATAGAGAACAGCAAAGGGACCAACAACAAAAAGTAGGTAAAACTGAAAGCAAAAATCCAACTGTTGCACAGCACTGTCCGTCCCATTGGGCACTGTCACCGGCGGCAATCAAATTAAATACACAATAAAACTACAACAACGACAAAATGTGGGATTAAAGTTGCAACACAGAGCAGGATGTGCCGTAGACTTGGCAAGAAATGTAATACCTTTGTAACTTTTGTACTTATGTGTCGTATGTGTGTGTGTGTGTGTGTCTTTGTTAGTTCCAGCCTTTTTGCACTTTGTTATTCTGTGTATTTTTAAGAAGGTAAATATCTATTCAATATTTGTCAGGTTTTTTGTTGCATTTGTTGCATTAAAGCCATTGTGTGGCGGCTATAATTCCCAAAGTGCATGCACACTTTTGTCTACACTCACACACATGCATACGTGTAATCACACACAAATCAAGATAACATTTCGAAGATCTTATCGGCACACTCACACAAACACACACACATGCATGTGCAGGATGCTGCAAATGCGAGCATTTTGTTTGTACAAATAAAGGACTCGTATGCAATGCATGCTTAGTCACATTTAAAGATACCAATTGCATGTGTGTGTGTAATGCCTTTTGTTGCATTTCACACAATGAGGCGCTGCTTGCATGTCCTTTGATCCCTCTTTTGCTGCTGTTGGCGCTGCTGAGGCTTATTTGTGAAAATTTGTGAATTCGCTACAATGGCAAATGGATTTCAACCAAGTATTTAGCAACTCCTTTACATGCATTTATACATACATGTGTGTGAGTGTGTGTGTGTGAGTTCATATGGCTCAGCTAACAAAATGGTGAAACATTTTGAAACTAAAATTTCCAAAAATCATTGTTATACCCTAAACAGTTTATATTAGATGTACCTTTTTTTTAATTTGTGACTTTCAGAAGAAAATACAGGAGACTCTTAAAATAAATACATAAATGATCAGCTTAGCAAGCTGAATCCCTTTAGCTCGTCCATCAGTCCGTCGGTCAGTATATATATAGGAATTTCTCTCTCAGTTTTTAAGATATCTATCTGAAATTTTGCATACGTCCTTTTATTTCTAAGAAGCTGCTTATTAGTCGGTATCGTAGAAATCGGATAACCTTATTATATGGCTGTCACGCAAACTGAACGATCGGATTTAAGTTCTTGTATAGAATATTTCCTCATTTGACGAGATATCTTCACTAATTTTGGAGTAGATTATTATCTAAAACAATAACGCAATCTCTGAAGAAATTGTTCATATCGGATAACTATAGCATATAGCTGTCATACAAACTGATCGAACAAACTCAATCCCTTGTATGGAAAGCTGTATTAATTTACAAGATATCTTCTTGAAGTTTGGTGAGACTTGTTTTCCAAAGCAATGCTGTAATCTCCAGAAATATTGTTAAGATCGGATCACTATAATATATAGCTCCCATACAAACTGAACGGTCAAGCACAAGTCTTTGCATGGAAAACTTTCTCATTTGACGAGATATCTTCGCGAAATTTGGCGCGGCTTATTTTCCAAAGCAATGCTAGAATCTCCAAAAATATTGTTAAGATCGGAGAATTATAATATATAGCTCCCATACAAACTGAACGGTCAAGCACAAGTCTTTGCATGGAAAACTTTCTCATTTGACGAGATATCTTCGCGAAATTTGGCGCGGCTTATTTTCCAAAGCAATGCTAGAATCTCCAAAAATATTGTTAAGATCGGAGAATTATAAGGTATAGCTGCCATATAAATTGAACGTTCGAAAGCAAGATAAAGTACTTTTCATAACATGGCATGCAGCTGTGAAGGGTATAGCTAGCTTTAGTGTAACAGAAGTTAACATTTTTTCTTGTTTTTGTTGTACTGTCCTGCCACTAGGCTACCCTGTGGGTGCTAGTGTCGCCTTCACTGCATTTTCAACTGGCAGGTGTGAGCAGCTGCAGTGTCGAGTGAATTATCCTGCTGTGCTAATGTGCCACAATCGCTGTGTGGCTGTGTGTGAGTGTTTATAGAAATTAACAATGTGCATGAATTGTGAATGCTTAATGCCTCAATTTGCAGAATTTGTGAGATTTGTAGAATTTGTTAGGCCATGCCGCAGCCAACTACACTACATGTCGCGCATTGCGTTTAAATTTATATTAAATGAGTAAGGGTATTATTATGAGTGTGAGAGTGTATTAAAATGTACATATGTGTGGATGTGTGCGCTCGCTGTTTATGCATTATAATGGCCACTTTAAAGCAAGTGCGCTGCATTTAATTTTACGAAATTTCCATTTTGCCAAAAACACGCAAACACACACATACACACTCACATCAACAGCTGAAAGCGCGCTATCGAACACGCCGCAGACGAGCAAGCAGTGGGCGCATATTTTGCATATTTTCGCAATTGAATTGTGTGTGGTTTGTCTCACCTCCCCCGCACGCCCAGCCAAACCCTCGCAGCCCACGCCGCTCAGCCCTCACCTACGCGTCAGCACCCAGCGTAGCGCCGCCGCTGAGCACACTGCCAATTAGCTGCGTATTTCGCAGGCTATTATGCAAATAATTTGCGTACATGTTCCGCCGAAACCACAAAATGCACCGCCACTTACTCTTTCGTGTATTACGTACGGTCCGTTCATTGTGCCACGCCAAGTACGTCGCGCACCGCTGCAGATACCGCTGTAAGCATTCGTTTGCTTCCTCCTGTCTGTCGCTCTATGTAGGTTTGGCGGTGGGTCTCTCTCACTTTTGCTTGGCTGCGGTTGAATTGCAAATTTATTGCAATTTTATTGGCTGCACAAAGGCAAAATAGCAAATTTGCTTGCAACAATGCGGCAATCAGTCGTCGCACAAATGCCACAAAAGCCGCATGTGGCTTTGGGCTGTGCGCTCCTCGCTTGTTCGCATGTTCACTCGGGCACACGGCTTTACCAACCCACACACATACATGCAGTTGAGTTAGCAGGACAATGCAATGCTTGCAACACTCGCCAGCGCACAAAGTCACAAGCACAACTCAGTGTATATGTATGTGTGCGTTTGTCTGGCGGTGTGGCTGTGTGCTCACATAGCGGTTATTAGCGAGACCAAGCTGAAACCGAGGAATTATGATTAATGCGAGCATGTGGCAATAGCGAGCGTATTAATGGCGTAACGCAATTGCAACAGCGCCCGCGGGGACAGTAGTTCATTTATGTACGATCGCTAATTTATCGATGAAAAGGGTTTATTGAATTTCTTGGCCGCAGCTTTATTTAAAGTCAATTTTAAAGACTTGAAAAATCGCCCTTTTTACAACAAATTTGCCATGTTGCAAGGCGTTAGAGGTAATCTTGTTTGTCAGAGGAGTTGAGTATGTTGAAACCGAAATTTTTTTTAGCGAAATTGGTGACTGCGGTGAGCTCTGGTGTAAATAATCAATTAAAAAACAATTTTACTAACTTTACGCGCAAATAAAACGCCGCGATAAGGATATAAAGGATTTTCTTTTCTACCTAAAATTCAGCTTTATAGACAAGCTTGACCTAAGGCGTATTCGAACTTTACTGTCCACCTTATTATTCTCCTTTACTAGCTTGGACACCGAGTCTCTTCCTAACCTATCTAGAAAAGTACTGTTTTTCCAAACTCGAAATGTTACCTTGACACTATTTGAGCCCAAAACCTACTGACAATTACATGAGACCCTAAATACTAAAATTAGTTCCAGGAATTCAGTTCTCAAGCCTTTGAGTATTATTAGTGTTGAGTTTCTCAAGCTCTCCACCAATCGAGATTATTCAATGGTTTGAACTGAATTTTAACAAAAACAAAGTTTTAAGTATGAGCTCAGAAACTAACTCTCACTATATACAACTTTGGGTTTCCTTATGCTGTTTTCTTAAATAATTGCAACAACTTTCAGTATTTTACAGTAATATATATTATATAGTATATAGTTTTAAAATAGTACCAGCTTCCAGTATCTTTTTCTATAAAACTCACTCTTTGGGTGTACTTTTATTAAGCATATAGTCGTTTTCTCTCTGATACAGTTATCATATAAGAAGTGATAGATCGTAAATCCTGATAAATCCACTGAAGGTTTCCAAATTAAAGCTGTAATTGCAGTTCCTGAGTGTTTGAAATGAGGTCGGCAAACTCTGGACACAAATAATTGTATCCAAACTTCACTATCGTCCGTTTCAAATCATCGTTTATTGAGTATCAGTTCCTCAGAACTGTTTCTGGTCTTGCAAAATCCATCAAAAATAACAACCACTTCAAAAGATGATCGCCTATATCGCGCCATTTCCTCTGCTGAATAATGATATAAGGTAATAAAGCAGTCTATATTCTTCTCAGATATTCCAAATTCGCGGGACGAGCTAAGTCGATTTAGCCAGGTTCGTCTGTCTCTCCGTCTGCCTGTATATAGGCGAAGTATACCCACAATCTTTGAGATATCGATCTGAAATTTTGCACGCCTTTTACCCTACATCTTTAGAACCGGTTCGTCTGTCAATTTCGAAACACTACAAGATATAGCGGCCATACAAACTGACCGATCCAACTAAGGCTCTTATAAGGAAAACTTTTAGATTTGACAAAATACTGCTCTGAAATTTGGCGGAGATTACTGTTTAGGGCAGTGCTATATTTTTTGAATAAACTGTGTAGATCGGACAACTATAGCATATAGCTGCCATACAAATTGATCAATCCAACTCAAGTTTTTGTATGGAAAACATTTTTATTTACCGAGATATCTTAACGAAATTTCAAGCAGATAATTGTTAGACAAAACGCTATAATATGCTAACAAATTGTCAATATCGGACAACTATAGCATATAGCTGCCATACAAGCAGATCGATTCAACACAAGTTCTTGTACGGAAAACTTTTTTACTAAACGAGATATCTTCATGAAATTTTCCGCAAATAATATTTATAAAAAACGCTACAATCGCCCAACAAATTATCGAGATCTGATAACTATAAGATATAGCTGCCATACAAACGGACCAATCAAAATTATGTTCTGGTATGGAAATTTGTATTATTTAAAGAGATATCTTCACGAAATTTGGCATGAAATTTTATTAAAGTCAACACTACAACCTCCGCACACATTGTTCAGATCGGACCACTATAACATGTAGCTGCAATGCAAACCTACCGATCCAAATCAAGTTAAATATCTTTTTATACCTTTTTATATTTTAAGAAGTGCACCTGTGAGGTGTGTTACACCAGAAATTTACATTTCTTCTTATTTTCCACCAAAATTTCTACAGAGCTGGAACCGTCACGCACCTTTGGGACTTCCACCACACTTTCTTTTCAGTTAGTATTCCAAAATAATGCGCTAGTCACACCACACTGCTCAACACCTCTTAATTCTCACATTTAATTAGTTTAAATTAATTTGCGTACAACCAGAGATACCAGAGACACCAGAGATTCACCACAAATTCTCAATTACCACAAAGTTTTTATTAGAGCGACTGATTGCTTAATCAGCTTAATCTATGTAATTTCATTGCTGGCACACTTCAGCAGCCAAGAGCTCAAAAGTTCAACACTTTGCAACATGTACAATTAAATTAAATCTTAATTTTTTGCCGCACAATATTATATAAATTTAATTGTGAAAGTAGTAATACCACTGTCTGCAGTCGGTCAAATGCATTACGTCCGCTTGCCGCTTGCGGCGCTTAAATAATGCATCTCCATAGCATTGCCATTGCGGCAGCCACAATTCACTTGCCGCACGAGCAGCTTTGACGCCACTTTCAGCACTCCTGTTCGTGCTAACTATTTAAGCCCAATGCTCCGTATGACAACAATCCGCAAGCGCACAACACCCACACACACACACAGACACACAACAGTCAAGCAAGCGCGTGCATGCCGACTGCCTGACTGCCTGCCTGCCGTCCTGGCTGGCTGCTTGGCTACATGCATACATATTTATCACTGTCGTTGCTGCTCTGATTGTTTTTGTTGCTTTTATTGTTACCATTGTTACTGCTGCTGTTGCAATTGTTGTCGCCATTGTTGTCGTTGTTGCTTTTGCTGTCGTTGCAATGCCAGCCTTCGCCTATGTTTGGATGCGCAATGTACTTAATTTTTAATTAGCCGGAGCAAAGCACAACCAATGCTCACTCACCGCTGGGTAATTGCAACGCGCTTGTTGCAACAACACACCATACACACACACACACAGAATGTGCTACAAAGCGAATTTCCTATGTTTGCGCACACAAACATACAAATTTACGGTAAATATGTGTGTATTTGTGCGGTGGCTTATTGTGCAACCGCGCTGAGTACTCAGCACTGAGCAGTGAGGACTGTGGACTGAGCGCTCGGCGTTGAAGCTTCAAGATTGCAGCTTGAGTTGAGCTTGGCGCTGAGATTGAGCGACGCAAATCCTCTAATTTCGGTGGCGGCTTTAGTGGCAAGACTGCTACTTACTACGTTATTTGTTGTTGTTAACGCAAATTTGCGTGTTTTTGTTTGTGTTTGCGCGGGCGTTTTTGTTTTCCTCGGAAAACCGCAACTTTCACTTAATTTTTTCCGCCCACTTTGCGGCTTTTTTTGCAATTTTTCGTAAGTAGGTGTCATGCCACCAATCACGAGCAGCGCGCTTGTGGCTTCCGCGCTTCAATTTTGACATTTTCAATGAGACTTTAATTTGGCCGTTCATATTCTTTAATTTACTTCGTGTCAACAACATGATCGTGAGTTCATACACCTACACAAACACACAGCGTAGCGCCATGCGAACGTGTAATGAAAAGTAGTGGCAAATACAAGCAAAGACACACATACGCACACAAATGTATGTATGTATATGCTCGTCCAACCTCTACAAGCCGCTCATTAACGCCTGCCGCTCCGCCCAACCGCTGTCCTGATTCCCAGCTGAATGACACGCTCTGCAGACACTCGTCGTCTTTCCAATTATTTGCATTAATGGCGTCTGGCTCGTTAGTTTACAAATAGAAAATAACACAAAAAACAGAAATAGAAAAAAAAAATAAAAACAGAAATAGAAAAATAAATAAATAAAAAAAAAATAAAAATAAAAAAAAAATAAAACAGAAAATAAAGTGTGAAAAAATAAATCGAGAAAAAGCGCGCAAAGCAAACTTAAATCGATTTAATTTGTTTCTCACTTTCTGTTGACGCCATTTGGACTGCTTGCTGGTCCACTTACACACACATACACTCAACAGCTATCTATTTTTATAGAAAATTTATGTGCTTGTATGGCTCGACTCGGCTTTACCACTTCTTCGACGCTTCCTTGTTTACTACACGGGTTGTTTTGGTTACTTGTCTGTATATATGTATGCCTACATGTACATATGTATGTTCTTGCCGGCGCGTGTTCAATGCCCTCCGTGACACGTGACTTTCTAATGAGTGCCTTTGTGTGTTCATTTGCATTTTTCATTCATTCTTTCGTTCCTTCTTGCCACGGCGCCCAACTTCTAACCCACACACACACACACATACACACGCACTAACTTATACGCAATACTTTTGTACAATTTGTAAGCTTTGCATTTGTCGATTTGGTGTTAAGTGAGCTGTTATGATTTGCCATTAGAAAATTTGTACGCCTTGTCAAGCCTTCCCTTTACATAAACAACCGTAAGGTTAACGAGCGCCGTAAGAATAAAATTTATCAAAATTCTCGAAATTATGTTTCTATTTATTATTTCCACTTTTTTGCCTTTAACTTTTATTACTACGCAGCTCTTGCCAAATAAGTCAAATAAATTCTAAACAAATAACCAAAAATATCTAATTTTTTGTTGCACATCGGACATCTCCTCGTTCTAATAAATTTGAGTGTCGTTAATGTGCTAATGAGCTGTGAATTATTATAATTTAAATAGCTCTCTCGGTTAATTGCTTTTTAATTTGTTGACTAGTCGTGATTTTTTGTCGTTTTTCGCTAAGCTGGCTGGAAGCTGTCATGCGAAATGAATGTCGGATATTAAATTTATTGTATCTAGATTGTTTTAATATCTTATTAATTAAGCCACTATAATAACGGTATATAAAAGAACGGCTGATATACATGTGTACGTATTTATAATACTTACCATATAAGAGTACATAAAAGATGCACATTCCTAATTTAGTCGGTTATGGTGGTTTTCAAGCGATTCCGAAAGTGACTGTCGAGAATTTATTCATAAACACTACCTGTTCATTAACCTCCAACTATATAATTTTTCATCTTAAGAACCTATATCCATTTGGAAGTCAGAAAAAAAACGTAAACCCTTGATCCCGGAGCCAATCTAGGAGGACCTCCGAAAAGTGAGAGATGAAAGAGATTTATCTTATTAAAATTGTGTCAATTCTATAAACCAAAAGCAACTATTATTACTAGAGATAAGTACAGGTGATAGTCGAAAGATAAGTCAAAATTTTGTTTTTGAAAAAATGGCGGCTTGCCTAAAAAAGTCGATGTTTGCGAAAACATTTATACGTCAAAGTGGCTTAAGGGGTTAGTTACATGGGGTTACGAGTTTCAAAACAATCGAATTTGTTTATTATCTTAATAAATTCGGCAATACCCCTAGAATATTGTCAACAATTTTCAAATTAATCAGACTATTATATAGTAATAGTGTAGGAGTTAAAGCTTTTGAAAATATCTGGTCTCGAGGATAGCTAAACTACGTGCGCTGCCTTTAAACGCGGTTTTCTCGAAACTGTGAAGTCGGTTAGCAAGATTTCTAGAGAACTAATAAAGCGATCTTCATGAAATTTTACACAGGTGTCTGAGATATAATTCTTAAAGACTTGGACAAAGGAATTTTTTTTTTTGAAAATTAAAATAAAAATGTTGCGAAATTTTTACTGAAATATTAGTTTTTTTGTAAGGAGCTATCCTGATAACGCGGACGCACGTTTTTTTCGAGAGGTCGCCGAGTTTAAAAATTTCAAAATTTTTTCGTTAATAGTGTATTTTTATAACAATAAAATATTCCAATATAAATATTTCATTTTCCCCTCCTTTTCGTTCACAACATTAAATATCCTTTGGTTGGTATTTTTCTTCTATGCCTCATGGGCTGTTAGCATTTCTAATGCAATGATCTGAGGATAGTAAATATATAGTAAGTATATAGTAGTATTACATTTTATATTCTTTTATTCCGGCTTCTGCTTTAAATTAGTACTATATATCCGTGTTTTCTTTATAAATATAATTCAGCAAGAATATTCTCAATGTCCGTCTTTTTTTCAAAATACAGTATGTAAATTAAATGCATGAGGATGATCGTTATTTCAGTACCATATATCGGATCAAATTTGACCCGGACTGGTCGCTCAAACCGAATCGATAAATCTTCTTTTAATAAAGACGTCCACTCTCCTCTGCTAATGACGATAGTTTCGAAAAAGCTTAAAAAAACATGTTCAAAACCATCATGTTGGCATCAAAGTGATTACAGGGAATCTTAACATCTCTATGGCTTAACTCAAACATTTGGTTAATATTTTTGGTAAGCAGCATGTCAATGCTCTAGACTCGCACCAGAAGACCTGAGTCTTTTTCAAAACGATGTCGAGTAGAATTCGCAAAAGATACCACTGTGATCAAATTGAAAGGTGAATTTTGTCCATTTCATCTCCTTCAAAGTAATCTCCTTCCGCTGCAATACACTTATGCCAATGAATTTTTAGCCATCATAGTACTTGGAAAAATCCTCCGTCGTGATGGTCATCAGTGCCTTCTTCGATTCAGCTTTTATATCCTCAATTGAGACAAAAAGGACTTACGAATGAACAACGTTTGCAAATCGAAAATCCACATTTTTAATCGGCCTACAGATCCATCATCCATCTTGAGACCCAGCACTATTGGATAAAATTCGAACGAATAGACCATGACCAACACGCAATGAAGACAATACAATAGCCGTAGCTGGCAGTATACACGAAGACTATGGAAAGTCGATTCGGAGCCATTCGCAGCAACTCGGGGTGACCTATGGAACGACTTGGAGTTTTTCACGTCGAGTTATTAAATTGAAAGCGTACAAAATACAGCTAGTGCAAAAACTGAAGTTGTCAAGCAACACCCCTTTCGCCTGGGCTCTTGAAATGTTCCAAGAAGATCCGACGTTTTCGGTCTTTTTGTTCAGCGATGAGGTTCATTTCTGGCTGGGTACGTAAAAAAACAAAATTTCCGCATCTATGACGAAGAGCAACCTGCAAAGCCATTTCATCCAGAAAAAACAACGGTTTGTTGTGGTTTGTGAGCCGGTGAAATCAATGGTTCATATTCCCTCAAAAATGATGCCAGTGAGAACGTAACCGTCAATGGCGACCGTTATTGCGCCATAATAACCGACTATTAGATGTCTGAAATTGGAGATCGCGATTCTGGCGGCCTTTGGCTTCAACAAGACGTCGCCATTTCCAACACACCGCATCAATCAATGGATTTATTTAGAGGAGTCTTCGGTGAGCAGATAATTTTGGGCCGGTCGATTGGCCGCTAAGATCGTGTGGTACCACACCGTTAGCCTTTACGGAATATATAAAGTCTAAGGTCTTTGCAAACAAACCCGCTTCAATTCAGACCTTCGAGCAAAACATTACGCGTGTCATTCGTCAATTACCAGTCGAATCTCGAACGAGTCATTGAAAATTGAACTCAACTAGTTGCGGCCAACATCTGAAAGAGATGATCAAAAAATATTTTTTCGAATGAAAATAAAAAGTAGGGAACCTCGAAATGGATCACGCTTTAAATATGTTTTGAAAAACTGGTTCTGACGAATGAACAAAAAGTATAAAGGGAAGTTATCGTTTAAGTTTCGAATTTTTTGCTGGGAATCACTAATATCTCTATTAAGTTTTAATCAAAGAGGTCTCATACACTTTTTCAAAACAAAAAAATCTCACAAATCGTATGCTCTATGCTAGCATACAACAGCAGACTCTTCTGGTTCACTTTCCGTTAAACTTTCAACCATTTAAACCATTTTCAAAGTCAGTCTTAAAGTGTATTAACTTTAATGGTTCCTAAAAATATACTTCCCTATATTTACAGTTATGTAGCAGCATACACTTTACGTGCCACACATTAAGCACTCACCTCGGACTTACCACACTAGTCCGGGGGCTTATCACCTGTAGGTGTTGTTGCGTATTATGCGCTTAACTGCTTTAGTTTTAAGCAAACTTATGCACTTAAATAACGGATACGTTAGCGAGACACACACTCTTATGTATAGATGTAGAGAGCGAAGCCAGAAGTGCCTGCACACGCTGCTGCCTGTAAAGCGTCCAAAGCCACTTTCGAATTATTAAAAACTAAAAGCAAGAGAAATTGGCAAAAGTATGCCAATCTCTTCTCTTAGTTGCCACAAGTGCGCGCACTTTAAAAAGGATTTCATGAAACGCAGTGTGTTAAGTACGTGTCCGTAATACATAAGTAATGGCGCTTAAGTGCGCATGTGTGTGTGTGTGCGGTGCTTGGCTGGTGCATCCTCCGCAGCGTTGAATGAAAATAAATTCGATTATACTTTCAAAAGGGACATCGTGACCTGAGCGACGAGCGCTGCTGCTGCTGCTGCTCGCTGGTGCATAGACTTACATGGATAACTGTCGTTCAGAGATATTACGCTGTACTAGCTTGGAAGATAGACAGTTATGTGCGGCAGTATAAATGTGTATATGTGTATGTGTGTGTGTGTTTGAGCGCCCGACTGCAGCAAGTGCAAGAAGGTAACGAAATTTATTGGCAAACAAACCAAATCAACCTAACCAACTAACCGACCAACTAAACGAGTCAACTAACTGTGCAACCAGCCAAGCGGCTAACGAAGCCAGAGTGTTGACAGTCGTACAAGCCAAGCGTGCACGGTCAAATAAACTCGCAAGTGTATGCTTTTGTCTATGTGTGTGTGTGAGTGTGTGTAGTTGCTGTATATCGTAAAACAATAACATGAAAATGGCCATTGAAAATGAAAATAGAATTGAAAAATTTATAAACTACGTGTTGGGCAGCAGCGGTGTAAGCGCGCGCCTGTGTGTATGTGTGTGTGTGTGGAACAATGCGAAATGTTGCCAGCGTTCGCGCCGAGGAGCTGAGCTGCCAAAGTCGTAACCATAAATCATTTCAACGCCACCAGCTTGCGGGCCAACTTGCTGGCCTGGCCGCTGGTTTTGATGGCGCAAAGCCGGACACACTGCGGCGTGCTGACCTGACGGATTTGAACCGAAAACTCATTTTGGGTCAAAGTGCTTTAGATTTTATTATTTTTGCTATTTTCATTATTTTCATTTTGTTTCTCACTTTCATTTATTTGGTTTCACCAGATTCACGTCACTCACTGCTGCAGGACGCCAAACACTCAAGCCTTTCGTAAAACGCGCTGTATGAATGTGTGTGTGCGGTCAGCGGCATACGCGGAAGTAGCTCGTTAAATCCATAGCGTCGCTTAAATATGTCGAGCGCGTCGGTTTTGATGTGCTGGCAGCCACACACACAAACACACACGGCTCGGCAGCGCAGGTAGACATGTTGTAACGCATTTGAGGTCTTGAGGTCTCTGCGGTTTTTACGAGCTCGATGACTGGTGAATTCCAATTAAGTCGTCGAGTGGCATAAACCTTGACCGCTCAGGCACAATGCAGAAACGGGTCGCTGGCGCCATTCACTCTCACTGTTACTGCCAGGCAGCACTTGCCACACATACACACACACATATGAACATAGCAGCAGAACAAAGTCATTATTTCTGCGTTGACGCAACGTCTTCCGCGTTTTCTTTTCCGTTTTGCTTTTCTCTTTCGCTTTCTGTTTCGCAGTCAGCATTTTAGCACATTGCGCATTATTCTCGCTGCGTCCCGTTATTATTATGATTTTTGTTGTTGTTGCTCGTTTTTGTTTCGCGCTAAGAATTATGAGCATATTTTCCAACGAAGTCAAGCACTTCGTCAGCTGTGTGCCACTTTGCGTGGCATGCAACCGGCCGGCCAGGCAGCCAAACCAAACCAAACCGCGCCACATCAAAGCGCGCCAGGCCAAGCCATCGAGTTGCGGCATTAATTTTCCTGTTGACCTCAACACGCTTTTAAAAAGTCTTAATTGGCGTTCAGCGCTTGTCGCTTGTCGCTCCGCAGTTGTCGCCCTGCGCTGGCATTTGCAGTGTTTTAGTGTTCTTCATTTCACTTTTAGAATGCATAAAGTCATTATCCCTGTACGTGTGCATGTTTGTGGGTGTGTGCGTGTGCGCGTGTGTTTGTATTGCATTTTCCAGCGAAAAGCGAAAATTTGTTTTTCCTCCGTCAGGCAACACTTGTCGTTTGTGGAAAATTTATAGTTGCACGCTCTCTGCATAGCTAACGGTACATATTTGTTTGTGCCACATAACTAAATATCTTTGTATGTATATGCGTATATATGTGTGTGTATGTGTTTGCGCCAAGAATGCAGAACGCCTTGAGTATACATGGCGGCCATAAATCAAAGCGCTGCTATTTAGGTTAGGAAAATATTTAATGTGCTGTGAAATTTAGGGGCGTTTAATATTGTGCAATAATTGCAGATAGAAATTCATGATTGCTTGCATATGCTTGTATGTACATACATACTTATGTCTGCATCAATGTATTTAGCTAAGAATGTCGGCGCTCGTTGCGGGAAAGTGAAAGTGAGCGCATTCATTTTCAGTTATCTTTGTGGCAGCTGCTGCAATTAGCAGACAAATATTTGCGTCTTCTTCCAGAAATTAATTAATTCTTAGATTCTGCTGCTTTTATTAGCTGCGAGATGAGACTATCAAAATGTTTATTTAATTTATTCTTAGTGACATATTTGGCGTGGTTGAGACATCGTTTCGTTGGCTAAATTGTCTTCGCATTTATTAAAAGTGTTCGAGTGTTAATGCCAATATAAGCGGTCAAGTCGAATATATTGGGTTGTCAAAAAAGTCTTGCGATATTTTTATTGAATCAATTCGTGTGGAGCCCATACATCGAGCTTCTTAGTGACTACAAGCTTCTTCAAATGGTTTATAACGGTTTGATGACTTCAATGCCGGCCTCTTTCGACCAATTCAGCAATTTTATCGCAGTTTTCGACAACAGGCCTTCCGGAGCGTGGCGCATCTTCGACCACCTCTACACCAGAACGAAAACGTTCAAACCATCGTTGTGCGGTGGAAATGGAAACTGTATCGCGTCCATAAACTGCACAAATTTTATTGGCGGATTTAGATGCATTTTTGCCTTTATCGTAGTAGTACTGTAAAATATGCCGTATTTTCTCTTTATTTTGCTCCATGTTTGCGACGCTATAACTCACGAAAGACTTAAAAGAAACGACAATCAATCAAACACGTGTTAGCGCGTGAAATAAGCTTTCCAAAACGGTATAGCATGACCCGATGCGACCAATAAAACTAGAACTACGCGTTTTCAGCGCCAACTAGCGAAAATACCGCAAGACTTTTTTGACAACCTAATATAAGAATATAGCGTCAATGGTAATCAAAACAATAAATAGAATAAGAAAACCCATTGACTTCGGCTGCACCGAAGCTATAATACCCTTCACAAGTAAATTTTTTGTAGCATGAACAGGTATAAATAGATCTTTAATTTAAATTTGATCGGTCAATTTGTATGGCAGTTTTGTCGTATAATGGTCCGATCTGAGCGATTTCTTCGAAAACGGATATAACTACATCAACTCAGTTTGTCACCCTAAGCATTTAAATGTCTACACTCTATTTGAATGAAATTAGCTACGACTTCTTCGAAGTTATGACTGTCAACAGTGACGTGGAAGCCAAGTTGCAAGTGCGAAGACCGGTTGTTTGGTGACAGAAGATAAGTATGTCGTTTTGCCTTCGTTCTCTCATCCGAGGCTTTTTTCTTCTTTTCATTTGGGTTGATTTTTACGATGCGGGTGTCAAAGCAGCGCACAAAACTGGGGAGGGATCTTCCGCCTTCTGTTTTTGGGCAGCCAAATATTCTCTGATCTTAGACCGGAAGTCGAGTGCTGTTTGAGACATATACAAAATAATCGTTTTTCACTCTCAAGGGAATGGCCTTCAGAAAACTTTGCTCTCTTGCGTGAACTTCTACACATAGCTTCATCCCTGGACTTAGTGTAATTAATCCTTATCCATTTACCTCAACAAGCAGTTGTAGGAGTTATTGTCTCTACTACGAAGCAGTAGCATGTGGAACCTGTGTATTTCTGAAAAGTCTTTCTCATTTTGATCCATATAGGCAATTAGGATGCAGCTAGTAAGAGCAACATCTCATCAAATTCACTCGGCCCTGGAATTGTGCTGTCTCGTTTGAGTGGGACAATGAGGAGTTAGGTGAGTTAGATGGATATCATGGGCATACAAAAGGTGTGGTTAGAATCATGCCAATTCTGGATAGGTAAGGCTTTAACATCATCTATCAGTAGGTTACGTGAAAGTCACTCTAGATTTAGGAGGCAATTTCTAATGAAGATGAATGGAAAAGGAAAGACGTGGGGTCACAGGATCTGGAGACATTTTCAAATGTTTATTTATAATACCTTGTAATATCTGTATACGATACATCACTACGAGTATTATTACCGAAAATAAAATCGAAATTCACAGAGAATGTGTTTTTATCTATTTACTTCTAAAATTAAATATATTTAAGTCTTCAGTATTTATATGCTTAGCTTTAATTCTGAGTTTTGCAAGTTTCAACGTCCTTCATAAGGATCGCGAGTGGAAGCTTTTATACTGCAGAACACCATACAATATCGTTTCATCGATGGCGACATCGACAGCAGGAATACTACTCTTGAATATCACGGTATAGTTGGCTTGAAATATTTAATATATACATTCCGCCAATTACATGTTGCCCTACATAATATCACCTGTACATAGATTTGCCACTTCGTGGTGAAAGCCGTTTGGTACTAGGCGACTTTAACGCGCGTCACGATTTTTGGCATTCCTTCTTGTTGAATGATCGTATGGGGAAGGAGCTGGTGGAGCAAATAGACGATTTGACATTCTGCACAATGAATTACGAAAGTTCCACTTGGGTAATAGTATACTTCATCACCAAGGTTCTCAACCTGTCACTGACCACTCTCCTAATAAACGACGTGTAGAAAATTGAAAGTGTGCTACCACTACTGAAATCTAAGAAACCCGCCAACAAAGTGGAGTCATAACGTTCGATAACTCTACTTTCTCCAGCAGTAAAGACACTTGAGGTCTTGTTACTTCCGACTTTCACTCACCACCTGAGTCTAGCAAACTATCAGCATGGCTTCCGTAAAGTGTACTCTACTACAACTACTATAGAATTTAGTGTCATAAATGCCTGGATAGTTTATGGCCTAAACCAAAACCAAACTCAAGAAGACGATTCTCGTAACGGAGGATTAATCAAAAGCCATTGACACAGTCAACCACGCTACGCTACTTGAGGACAACGAAAAATCTGTGCTGTCGCCAGGGTTGAAGAGGTGGTCTATGGACAACCTGAGCGGTTTCTTCATTTCGAAATTCCCTCAACGAGCAGAGGGAATCCCTATCACCCTCGTACGCTGATGATTTGAGCGCAATGTGACCACACTCAATGCTAGAATTGCCGCTTTGCGGTCGAAGTGAATGTGCACTTTCTTAAAAGAATCTACATTTCGGAGCAACACTTCTACTGCTACCTTAATGACAGCCATCTATGCTTTGAAGACAATGATCCGTTAGCCTAAATCTATGCTTGAGTTGCAGCTCCTTACAGAAAAATCCACCACCAACCTTCCATTTGTGGAAAAGCTCACTGCGCATCTTCTCTACTGTATTTTTATGCTAATAAGGCGGAAAGTTAAAATTAAGAAGTGAATAATTAAATTTTACTATTTAAAAATGCATAAAAAACCATAAACTAATTTTCAACTGAAAATAATGTGTTAGCTTTTCGAGTTTTGAAAGGAATACTCACCGGAAATCTTGCAAGTTTTCTATGAGAAACTCAGAAGAATATGGATCTCACCGCACATCATTGAAGGCAAAGCAATAAATTTTTACTCTGATAATAATTTTTAAGAAATTGATGTCTTTATGCATTAGTGTTGTTGTTGTTGTGGTTGCTACTGTGCTATATTCTTGCATGGACATTTTTGGGTGCTAAATCTATCAACCTCACATCCGCCTTGCCAGGTTTTCTACTGCCATTTCTAATGAATTTCCCCATTTTCCCGCACAATTTTGTGGGAAAATGAATTTGAATGTGGTGAAGTGAAACTAACTTTAACGAAGTGCGCACATAAAAGACCCAAAATGCGCTTGAGTGCAAACTAAATGATTTCATTAATAAAAGCATCACTTAAAAATTTTGTGGCACTTTAAATTGGTTAAATTGACTTGATGTTGCACAACCTTAAACCGAATATTTAATATGCATGCGAACAACAACAACAACAACAGCAAACAGTTATAATAAGTGCATACTCCCACAACGCAGCTGGAATGTGGCAAATGCAACAACAACAAAAGCATTTGGAGCGTTGCAAGCGAGATGAGAACTTTTGAAATTGTGTGAAAAATGACTTCCTGATTTTTACATAAACAAAAGCAAATGCAACGCCACGCCACGCCACGCCACCACGAAGGGAGACCGAAAGCAGGCGGAATTGTTCTACAAAGACGATAACGATGTTGCTGATGCCATTACTGCTACTGCTGCTGCTGCCGTTGCCGTTGCCAACGCCGTTGTCGTTGCAATGAGTTTTGAACTTCATCGTAAACGTGTCAACAGCAACTAAAACTAACAACAGCAACCGAGGTGCTGATCCCCTGAGCTGTTATTCTTGTTTGCATTTTTTCATTGTCGTTGTCGTCGTCAACGTCATTGCTGCTGTTGTTGTTGTTGTTGTTGCTGAGATCTCGCAGTTTTTGTTGTTGTTGCTTTTGCTGTTTTCGCTTCAAAAATTTGTTGTTGTTGTAGATGGTAATGTTGTTTTTGTTGTTGTTGTAGTTTTGTTGTTGGTGCAATGCCTACTGTTCTTGTTGTTGCTGATGTTGTTATTGTTGTTGCTACTGTTTTTTTGTTGCTGTTGCTACTGTTCTTCTTGTTGTTGTTGTTGTCGTTGCAAGTCATATAGCTTTTGTTGCAGCCGCATCCTTGACACAGAAACCGCACCAAAGCCGCAGAAAGTTAAATTGCCTGCGGCAATTGCAGCAACAACGGCGTCGTCAACGCCACCGATGTTGTCAGCGAAAGTGCGGGCGAGCAAATACAACATATGCACGTGCATTTCTATGTGTGTGTGTGTGTGTGTGGAGCGGCGTTGAATGGTGAAAGTGTAATGAGAACGCACGGGTGGTGGGGGGTGCGAAGCGCTTTCGCCGGCTGGCTTTAGTGGCTTTTGGGAGATTAGGGGTAGGGCTGGCATTTTAATTACATTCAAATACGAGCGCAGTAACGCCGTGGCGCTCAACGACAACGACAGATAGTGACAGAGTGCGAGTGATTTTTGTCACCGCAATGTCACCGCAACAACAACAACGCAAATGACTTGCCGACTAGCGAGCACACATATTTATATTTACACGCCCGCACTCTGGGAGCAAACAGTGCCCTGCGGCCTGCAGTTTGTACAACTTGTAGCAAGCACTACTGTGCACTGCTATGTGGGTGCGTCTGTGTATGTGCGCCCGAAGTGAGGCGCGTGGGATTTGGCTGTGTCGTTGTCAACGCGGCAGCTGCTCGCATTCGTAGTTTTAAGGATTTAAATGAATGCAACGCGCGCAGTACCGTTAAATGAGGGCGCCGCACACACACACATATAGCCTGCTGTCCGAGTGACTGAGTGTCCTGCCAACGCCACCACCTTCGTCAATTGCCGCGCCACCCGCGCTACCGTTATCACTCGCACCTTTGGCGCACTCGACGCCGCACTGAGTGGCTCACTGTGCTCGGGCTTCAATTAAATTAAATGAAATTAAATTGATGGAAAAATATGCGCTTTATTAAAGGCATAAATCTACTTGAGTTTGAGTAAGGGCGCGCAATGAGAAAGAAAAATGCGAAGAAGTAGAAGCGGAGCGCGGTGAAACTTAGCACTCAAGGGTTGCCCGGCTTGAAGCACAAATGTCACTCGCCATTTGCCATTCGCCTTTTGCCATTTTTTCTCCACTCGTCGCTGTTGTTCCGTGCATAAAATTCAATTATTTTGCAAATAAAAAACCCCGAAAAAAAAACAATGTTGGAATAATAAGGGCGCGCAAGCCAAGCAAAGCAAGTAAAGCAAACAAAGCCAAAACTGGCAAAGGCATAATAACCAAAAATAAATAACAATAATAAAAACATAATTGCAATAACAACAACGGCGCAGTTGGCAAGCACAGCTACTATTTCTAAATACAATATTTATTCGTGCGACCCCCGACCACCCCATGCGTCTTTGCCTGTCGCATTCTTCGTTACGCTCGAATGTCCTTTCGATTGTTTCGCTTGTTTGTCCAATTTTTATTCTATTTATATACATATTTATTTTTTTTATTCTTCGTCTATTCTATTTACGTTTACATTATTTGCCTTTTTCACATTGCATTGCCATCTTTCTTCGGTCGGTCGTATTTCATGCAATTGTGCACTCACTTACCCCATTAGAGAAATGCGGGACGACTGTCTATCCTTGAGACTGTGTTTATACTGGCAGAATGTTGTCGCAAAAAGAACTTTTTCGTAACTCCACTTCATTTGTAGCGGAAGAAAAAACAACCGTACCGTACGTGCTTGGGCTGCGTTCGACATGCTGTCAACATAATCGAGCAGCAAAGTCGGTATTTCGAGCATAGATGGATTGGTTTCACACTACTTTTATTCCCGTGGATAATGCGCATCGTCAGAGACCTCAGTAAGTTCATCGGCCATCGCGAACGAAAATCGGAGCTGAGCCTGTCCACTCTATGGAAGATTTCGCGGAAGGATTTTGGCTTCCGGGCTTACAAAATCCAACTCATGCGAGATTTTCAGCCGAATGACCCTCAAGCGCGTCGCACCTTCGACTGAGTCGATTTAAAAAGATTTATTGAACCAATCGATACAATTCTTTAAAAACTTTCAAAGCAGGTTCCTTCTTCCTCGATGCAGAGCTGCTAGCGCGATATCCAAACATTGAAGGCGTCACGGAAGGCATTCTCCGGAATAACCTTGAGAGCCAAAGTGCATACTGCTTGGATCCCCTCTGTCGTTTCAAAATACTTGCCTTTCATCGGCCTTTTCAGACAAAAAACAGAAAAGTCCGGCGGGCCATATCTGGGCTATAGGACGGCTTAGGAAGCGTTGGGATGCCAGTCTTGGTTAGGTAGCGGTGTGAACCAGGGGCTGTCGTGGCCCCAATTAACCCTTTGTTTGGACTTCCACGTAAAACTTGGCGCTGACGGTTTGTCCAAATGGAACAAATGCATGGTGGACGATGCCTTTGATGTCAGAAGAGACAATGAGCATTGTTTTCATTTTGGATTTGCCCATTCTTCCCCTTTTTGGGCGAGGAGCCGCCGGCGTGCTCCACTCTGAAGATTTCCTCTTTTTCTCGGGATCATACTCAAAGATCCATGACTCAACGCCTGTGATTATGATATTCAAAAATTGGGGATCACTTTCAAACAAGTTCATATCAAATGTTTTTGTCGCAGATTACCGAGTGCAGTCGGTGCGCGCACGCTCCATAGGATAGTCGCGCCGGAAGAAAATCAATCCTATTACTTTCCGGACAAACCCTGTATAATCCACAAGACCTTGTGGAGTCGCCATTGCCTCCTGAAAAAATCTCCGTTTAAGGTTCTCAATGGGCAGAGGGAATCATTGGTCGATATATCTATCATCTGGACTTTTTCGTGCTTGATTTAGAGAATGTTGGTGTGGAGGACCTTTGGTTCAAAAAAGACGGGATACATGCCATTGAAGACAACTTTTGGTGAGCGCAATAACTTATGTCGAGGCCTTGTAGGCTTTTTTTGTAGTTGTTTACCACCGCTGAACTATTTTTTGTGGGGTTATGTGACGTCGCTTGTCTACGTAGATAAATTATGTAAGATTGATGTCCTGGAAGAGAATATTCTGCGCGTTATTGGCGTTATGGCCTCAATTACTGTAAAATGTGGTCGAAAAACGGGCTGAAGACTGGAATTTATTCGAGCTTACCAAGACGGTCAATTGCCTGAAGTCATTTTAAACCATAATAGCAAACCCTTACCTTTACAATAAAAATGCATTATTTATTTAATTTCTCCAAATTGGCGAACTCTTATTACCCGTGTGAATAAAATGGGCAACCAAAAAAAAAAAATCGATAATGAGCGCCTAAGCAATAAAACTCTTCGTGTGTAAACTCAGTCTTACTATGCCGTGCTATGCTGGCCCGTGTCTCTGTGTCGGTGCGCACATGCGACTTCGCTCATTCCTCGATTTTTCGCTTCAATGCGTTCATTCAAATTGATTGCAGCACTTAAAGCTTTCGAAGTAGGTGAAAGCATGAGTTGTTGTTGTTGTTGTTGTTGTTAATGTTCCAAAATGGGGGGTGGCACTCGAGCAATTAATAAGCGTATACAATTTAATGAAATATACATGCATTCAAAATAGCAACAAGCCTTTAAGTATTTACTTTATTGAATGAATTATTGGATTTGCATACTTGGAAATTCTAATTAAATTCTGTCAAGTGATCTCACGCACTTGCACGCACACATACATTGAAAGCATGCAGACAGACATACATGCACATACATACAGCCATATATGCACTTGCATGCATACAACATTTGTATGCTTAAGCAGTTGTAGTGTTGTGTGCCTGTGCTGAATGTGGCATGTCCTCGCTGTGCGGAGTCACTTTCTTGGTATAATACATATCTGTGTATGTATGTATATTCATTTACAATTCGTGCTGCAGTATGTGTATGCATCCTTGCAACAACAAAAAACAATTTGGCATGCAAATAAGTTAGTTAGATAAGTTATAGTTGTTAAACAGTTTTTAGGTACATTTTAGTCGAGATAAAATGTGAGCTCCACAGGCTGCTGCAAGGGCACAACTTCCACACAACTTAACCGGCACATTGTTTAAAGCTTTAAAACGCTGCAGAAGGTCGGAATTTCCGTCGCAACTTTTGTGATAAATAATTAAAGATTTTCACTTTGACAATTAAAAATAAAATGATGATAAATGAGAATAAAAAAATTAATAAAATAAATGAATTTGACGGCAGTAAATTATTGTGTTTAGTCAGCAGGTGAAGTCTTTTCTGTCAATTTGAATTTGTTGTCTTCTATATTTTCATACAATTTTGGTTCAGCATAATAAAATTCTTTCTCAGCAAAGCTGATTCACGATTGAATGCTTAAGTAGAGAGAGACAAAGAGAAACAGCGAGCAAAAGAAACGAATCAAGTCACCGATGCAAGTAACATTCAATATGAATTTTGCTCTCAACGAGAGAGCAGCTTTCTCTCCTTGCTTTATTTCACCACAAATTCGCTTTTATTACTCTCAAAGCGAGCTTAATGATAGCGCGAGCTGAAACAATATTATTTGGTTTAAGGAAAACAATTTCGAAACCTATGTATGTTTTTTTGTTATTACTTTAAAAATAGCATACTTGAATATCTCATATAATTTTTGTGTTACCGCTAGCGTTCATCTCAATATTATATGTATTTTTCAAATTTGCTGCAGTGATACTCGGAGACAAATGATCCGATAATTATCAATTTTTCTGCATGTAAGGTATATAGTTCTCCGTATCTGATCAAAATTTTTATATAATTTAGGTTGAAATTTAATTTTTTTATGTAAAATTTTTTTCAATTTTTAATTTTTTTCAATCGTAATATTGTGTGGACATTATCTTCTAGTACATTTTTTTTTAAGGTTCGTCCAGCAGAGAGTCCATTCGTCGGAGGGCTCGTGTTTTTACCTTTTTTTATAAAATTTCTTACTCTATACTCTTGTAGAAACATAACCTAAAAAATTTAAAAAAAAATTTAAAACATTTGATACAGTATCAGATGTGTTACATATGGAAGTGACATACCCAGTAATTGATTTCAAAACTTATCTAATGATCAAACAAATATATTATATGGTTATGATATGAACAGAAATCAGTCGGACTGCTATTTCCTCAACATTGATACACCTACAACCTAAACAACAATGAAAAGGAAAACATTGCACTGCATTAGCAGAGTTCGAAAAAATTTTCAGGATCGGTTCTTCTCCTTTGCTGGCGTAGACAACGCTTAGGCGGTTATAGCCGAGTTAACAACAGGGCGCCAGTCGCTGCTTCTTTTCGCTATTTAGACCGAATTCGAGATACCAAGTGATTTCAGGTCCTTCTCCACCTGATCTCTTCAACGGAGTGGAGGTCTTCCTCAATAGCTGTAATGTTTTCTTTTCCGGACAACTCTAGCCAGCGCAGCCGCTGTCTCTAGATTCGCTGAACTATGTCAATATCGCCGTATATCCCGTACAACTAATTGTTACATGCGCAAAGGACCTTAAATCTTCCGCAAAACTTTTCTCTCGAACACTTCTAAGGCCGACTCATCATACACAGTTCAGACATAGCTGCATAAAGCAGGCTCTTTTTTTGCTGCCCAAGGCGACTTTAAAATAAACGAAGAGATGGTATGTGTTGATCTTCCTTTTTTGGGTTTTGACGCATGGTGAAAATCTGCTCGATAGTAGATTTTTCAGGTCTAAAATCACACTAATAAGGTTCAATCAGTTTGTTGACGGTTGTTTGACGGCTTTGATCTTTCACACAGTACGCTTGATAGAACCTTATATGCGATGCTAAGGAAGCTCAGGAAGCGGGGTTCCTTTAGATTGGGCAAAACACACTCAGGTTCTAATCGTCAGGTATGTTTTCATTCGACCATATCTTGCAAAGAAGAAGATGCATGCACCTTGTCAGTTCTTATCTGCCGTATATTAATAGCTCTGCCGGTAATAAAGATCGCATCAAAAACCTATACTCTTCTGTAAAAAAAATATCAAGTGGAGAGTTAGTGCTTGCATTTTGTGGTGCTTTTTTGAGATTATATGAAAAGCAGTGACTTGATAAAATTCGTATGTTTTTTGGTTGGACCTAACCTACAAAAAACACGTGTAAAATTTTCAAAGCTTTGGGAAAATTCGCCCAAAAGATATAGAATTTTGTCTGACGAAAGATTTGGAATTAAAAATATATTAAAACAACTGTGTTAATGATCGCTATGATCGATGTAAAGGCTTTTTTAGAAACCATAGTGAGGAAAAAATGTGCTCTTCCTTAAAATGCTGCGAGCTTTTTGCTTGTCGGGTGGATCACGAAAATTCTGTTTTTTACCAAACCTGGCAATTTTTAATGGAACTTGTTCTGAAAGTTACTGCCGACTTTTTTACGAACCTCAAATTTCCCAAAATGTTTGGTTTGTGGAAAATATTTTCTTAAAACTTGCCTGTCAAAGTCTGTTTGAATTCTCGAGGATCTGTTATTTGTAGTGGAGCTTCATCAAATAACGCCCATCTTTTTACATTCTCTTATAACAACAACCTTATCAATACTATCAATGGTAAAAACAATGTCATGTAAAGGAAAACAATCCAAATGAAAATCCTTCAATAGCCGAAGTGATTAATTTAAGCAACAGTGATTTCCTTTCCCATCGCATTTTCAATTAAGACTTGATAAGGTGTTTCCTTGACAAAGTGGCATGTGGGTTAAATTGATTCCCTCAACCAAAAGATATTTACATGCTCAATAAGGCTTCACATCGCCCCTTGCATGCAACCGCTTGACGTGTCCTTCGCATTGCTGCATTATCTTACAATGTCTTATTGCCGCATAAATGTCGGGATTGCTGCTGCTGCTGCCTGCCCTCACTGCATATCGCACTCAATTTTGTTCGTTTAAAAGCGCGGGTGGACGAGCGTGTCACGAAGAGGCGCCACTGCAATTACCACATGGAAATGTCCTGTCACAAACACACACACACACACGCAGACATGCTCATGCTCATGTATATGCAGATTTGGTTGCTAGCGTGCGCCTGGCCGTAAGCCGAGAGAGCAATTTCAGCTGATTCAATCATTTAAATCATTTCGATCCTTGAGTGCTTGCGCTTTTCACCACACACAGTCGCCGCCGCAGCGCACCTCGCAAACTGATTGCGCTTTTCATGTGACTGAATATCTGTATTTGTGTGTGTGTGTGCTTGTGTATTTGTGGGAGTGTGAATGCTTGTGAGAGTGTGAGTGCACTTTAATCCTGTTGTTGTTCTGCGCAAATGTGACAGGCTCTTGGCCAAGGACATGACTGCCAAGTGTGTGGCAAGCTTATACGCACACACACGCACGGAATTAATTTATGGCTGGCTTTGTGTGTGTGAGCTGTAAATTGCTCGCGCCCACTCTGTTGCAACAGCAGGACGACATGCGACGTCGACGCGTAGTCTTAGTGCAAAGTTTCAGTGGCAAAGGCAAAGGCAAAGGAGCAAACGAAAAAGTAGCCGAAAAGGAACGTTTATCTGCATGGTGAATTGTCAACATGTGTTCTTGTGGCACGCTTAAGTGCGTCTCGAGTTGGACGAGTGTACATAAAGGCGCAAGCACACACACACATACACCGGCTGTGGCAAGTATTTGCACAGTTAAAAGGATTCTGCTACTCAAGCAGCAGTGTTGTTTCAGCTACTTGCCTTGTTGTTGCTGTTGTTTGCTTGTTTGACACACCTTTTTAGTTTGCGAAATAAATGACACCTATGCGCACACACTTACACACATATACAAAGCGGTGACATGACGTGTGGCAAGTACTCACATTGCATTCAGTGTATCATGTAACCAAATGAATGAGTACATTCGTGTGTGTGCATGTGTGGCAGTTGCGTTGCATGTTGCTTTTTGTTGTCATCTGCGCCCTCAGCGTCATCATCTTTGTATCTTCGCCGTTATCGCTTGTTTTTTTTTACCATTTTTTCTGTTTTTTTTGCTTTTCTTCACTTCCCCACTGAATTGTCTGCAATAATTTTTGCCACTGCAACAGCTACTGTTGCTACTGGCGGTGTCACACTATGTTCCACATACAAATATTGATGCTCCTGCATATATTTACATGCATCTACACACATGTGTGTGTGTGTGAAGAGTCGCTCAGTGCCGTTGTTTACATGGTGAGCAGTACTAACTAGTGCGAGTGTTGGCCTCAAGGCATCTTTGCAGTTAACTAAGTGGCTGCGTGCCTGCTTGTGTACGTGTGGCTGTGTGTGTGTGTGTTGAGTCTGTGGTAAAACGGCAGAAAAATGGGCGATACGCAACAACCGATGCTGATCGCTTTCTTATTACCTCACTTACTTTTCGATTTATTTGATTCTTATTCCATTTTTGCACTTTGTTAGCTTCCTACATGGCTATTGTTGTTGTAGCTGGTGTCATTCTTGTTGGCACTTTTGTATGCTAACAGCAGTTGCATGCACTACACGAATGAATAAATGTGCGACACATGCCTGCGTGAATCTGCGTACGCTCTACACCAGCAGTCAGCGAAGTGGGAACCCAAAGATAAATTTTTTCTCGAAAAAATAATTTTAGACTAGTGCCGAAGTAAATATTAAAAAAAGAAAGAAATTCTTAGTAGATTGAAACCCAACGAAAACGAAACATAAAATGGCAAAAATTAAAGGAAAATAATTTACAAGCCGATCAACAGCCAGAAAAACTACGAGAAGACATAACCTCAAAATTTGTATGAAAATTTCAAATAAACGAGTTCACTGAATGTATATTTCAAGCAGAGGTCTTTGCTATCGCGAAATCCGCAGAGCTAACCTCTAGTACACCAGCAGGCAACTCCAGAGTGAAATTCTACGTAGACAGCAAGTCAGTCAAGGCAGTAACCGCGTATGCCATAACGACCGGAAGTGGCATGAAAGGCAGATCAGTATTGGAAAGTGTCATTAGAAGCAAGCGACTGCAATTCTACTGGGTGCCAGCCGTCGAAGTTTATGAGATAGTGGGTGAGATTACCAAGAATGGTATACGGCTAACACCCGAAAACGTGATTAACATTGGAAAACCTATGCATTGTCTATACGACGATCTGGATAGATGCATGGTAAAGAAAATCAAAACACAATGGAAAGAGCTACGTGGATGTAAATTCTCAAAGGTTATGTGTAAAACGGTAGATCAGAAGTGCACAAAATTCCTACTAGCACTCGATAGAAGATACTGTAGGAACAAGATCGGAATACTCACTGATTAATATCTAGTGGCCGCACATGTCTGCAATGAGACTGAAAAATCGATAAGATTGCAGAAAATATCAAGAACAGGCCACTAAAGAAACAACGGAGCATCTCTTGTACACTTGTCTCGCATTGGCAGGGCTACGCTTTAAGCATCTGGTGGCCCCACGATATGAGAAACTGAAAGAGATATCGATAGCGAGGCCTCAGATCTTAAATCTGAACTCCGTGTGGTATCGCAAGGGACCAAATCTGCTCTATGCGTGGATCATTGGGCAACCAGACTAAAGTAAGTATCTACATCATTGTCATAAAACCTTTTTCTATAGCACTCGTAGTTTTGCCGGAAACCGTAACCGTTTTTAACCCTTAAAAATTCAACGACGAAAGTCAGGTTAGGTTAGCTTAGCTTAAGTTACGTTCGATGCCTGATCCATATATGGCACTTGGATTATAGTGTTTTGTGAAGTCATTTTGTATTCGGTCTTATAAATAAGAAAAGCACTTTTTGGTCAATACGAATTTGCTTAGGCATTTAATTTCTGAAAGCATAACATCCCAAGTAGTTAAGCTTTGATCTCGCAAACTCGGGACAATCACGAAGAAAGTGTTCAAATAAGTGCAACCCGCCTTCTTCCATACCGCTTCTGCAGCTGCCGTTCGGTAGGTTTCTCAATCTTAATGAGGCAAAGAGCTCATTACTACCGATTTAGGACCAAAAGGAAGTTAAGACAACGCATGAATCTCGTAGCCCAGCGCTCACTAAACCCGCGAAGCCCAGCTATGCAGTAAAAGAGCATACGTGGAGAGTGAGGCACTTATCCGTTCCCAATCTAGTGATATCGGTGATAGGGTGCCTTTCCTTGCTAGCTCATCAGCTTTACAGTTACCTACGATTTTGCTATGGTCCGGCAGCCGTGTTAGTCTTATTACAAAATGACTCGATGCTCCCGATAACAAAGTTGGTCACTCCTTAACCATCCCTCAACTCTCGGTTAGTGAACTCAAGGCTTGTAGCGTCTCGCTGCTATCAGATTGGATAGTAACTTCTCTGAAGGAAGCTGCACTCTATACCAGTAAATCTATCGCCAACTTAATGGCATTAACTCCGACTTGAAATAAACTGCAAAAGGAACTCTGAAGCTGAAGTTGATAAAGAGTTCTTGACAGTATACCACTCTATAAATGTTTCCCCCAAGCCTTGGCCCATCCGCAAACAAGCTCACTGCCCTTAAACTGCAGCGTACCTAATTTTATGACCGCAGATGTTCACATACATATGTCTGTTTATAGATGCATTTGCTGTACGAGCTCATTCAACTCGTTCTACATTCTACACGACAGCATATGCATGATCATATTTCCTATGCATGCCCGGCATTGTAATCAAACCAAAAGCAGCAAAAAAAAACACCAAAAACCTGCGAAGAAATCGTTGGAAGGAAAAAATACAATTGAAAAATTGAATCAACCGAGCAAGTTGTGAAAACGTGGCTAAAAGGATGTCTACTCCATTGCATAGCCGCACACACACGCACACCCGGCCATTTGTGGCATGACAACAGGCGTTTGCCTTGCCGGTGCTGATGCAGCAGTCAGCAGCTCCTGCTGGTTGCGGCGCTCGACTGCCGGCTGACTCCTGGCTGCTGGCCGCAATCGTTGCCACTGCCACAACGGCATGTATTCGAAAATGCTTGCTTGCTGGTCTGTGCCGGCAACTGGCAACCGGTAGCGGCAGGCAGCAGCAGGCCACAGCTGATTGCAGCGCATAGATTACGTTCCCATATTTTTTCGGTTGCATTACAAATTTGTTGTTTCACCCGAAATTATTGTAATGAGTACGCAAACATGCTTGTTCGCCGTTGTTGGTGTTATTGTGCTAGCCACGTTTTTTCCTCTCTTATTTTTTCGCCCAAATGCATATTTATGCTTTTTTATTATTTTTGTTTTTTTTTTCTGCCATTTTAGCTCGCATTAAAATGCGCGCCGAAATTGCGTCGTGTGGTCCTGCGGATGCCGTGCGCTGAATGGTCCTACAACGGCGCTCGAGGGGAATGCCATTCATGCAACGTTGCCGCTGAAATTGTTGTTGCATACACATGCAATTATGCGAGTGCCCGTGAGTATGATGTATGCGTTTTTATTTATTTATTCTTTCAACATGCAAATTTGTTTTGAGTTCAAGCTGGGCTTGGTCTTATCTCCGGGATGATTCCGGCGCTGGCTTCTGTGTAAGGAGCAGATAAGAAAACATGCAAATATTTATTTTATTTGCATTTATATGTTTCATTGGGGTAAAGTCTATGCATTTTAAAAGCTATCTGTCGCCTATTTATGCAAAAGTCAGAGGTGTGCATTTCACTTAAGCCGTTTAAGTTGGATATTTTAGAGGCAATTTTTTTTGTAAAAAAGAAGATTCAGCAACTTTCAACAAAAAACTCGCCTGAACCTTCGATTGGTGAAAAACAACCGAGCTTTCGCATACTTATGTATGAAATAGTCCCTAAAGGTATCAGCCGAAAGTGTTGGATCATTGTTTAGAGGTATTTTTTTCAAGGCCTTTTTGGACAGATCACGCGTGAGTCGTGTAAAGCTGTCATATTATACATATGTGTTTAGTACTGTTTGGTCATTCATCATGGAAAGGCTTACGCCTGAACAACGTTTACAAATCGTTCAACTTTATTACGAAAATTTACGTTCTATAAAGAATGTGTTTCGAGCGTTTCGCTTAATTTGTGGTCAACATAATCGTTCAACTGAGCGTACTATTCACAACACCATCACTCACCTTGAGACGCAGCATTCATTATTGGATAATATTCGACTAAATAGACCACGTCCAGCACGCAGTGAAGAAAATATTGCAGCCGTAGCTATGACTGTAACGAAGACCATGGAGAGTCAATTCGGCGCCGTTCGCAGCAACTCGGACTGACGTATGGAACGACTTGGCGCATTTTAAGTCGTGATCTTATTGCTTGTGAAAAAACTGAGGCCGTTCGACCTTCGCAAGCAACATCGCTGCGCTCCATAGGGTCTTGAAAAGTTCCAAGAAGATCTGACGTTTTCGAGCAAATTTCGACCAGCAATGAGGCTCATTTCTGGCTCAATGGGTATATAAACAAGCAAAATTGCCGCATTTAGGACCAAGAACAAGCCGAAGAGATTCAAAAGCTGTCATTTCATCCAGAAAAACCATGGTTTGGTGTGGTTTGTGGGCCGTTGGAATGATCGGTCCATATTTCTTCAAAAATGCTGCCGGTGAGATAACTGCCTTTTGATGCCTGAAATTGAGAGTCGTGGTATCGACGACATTTGGTTTCAATAAGACCGGAAAAGAGGGAAATCCCTAACTTGTTCAACCAGCAAGCAAGCGTGGCATGAATGGAATATGGTATATCTTCTATTAAAATTCAAAATGAAGGACATAAGAACTCTAGTAGGAGTATTAACTGGTCACTGTCTAATTGGCAGGCAAGTCAGCAGACTGGGAACACCATATAATGACTATTGTAGAAGCAGTCAGACGTAAAGCTTTGTATAAGGAAAGAATCACAACAATAGGTTGCGTGTTTCTTGAGGACATTTGGGAGGTGGAATAGTAAAAGTACTCATGAAATTAATCAGAATCTTGGGGGCGTGCAGAGATAAGACAATAGATTGAGGACATTTTAGTCCCAGTGTTTTCACAAAGTGACTTCTAAAAGCCTAGGTGCGTCTTCAGGTTCTACCTACCTACTTCAGGGGGTATTCTAGTCTAGAAATTAAATTTTGGGCAGTTTTTTCTAATTTTATTTTAAAAAAAAATAAAAAATTTTTTTACCATCCATTTTTTTTGGTGTTTTTATTGATATCTTAAGAATACAGAAAAAAAATTTTACAAAAAAATATTAAAAATTAAAATAATTAGAGGGGGGAGAGACAGGTGTAAAAAAAAATGGCGCATCCTGGTGACATATATCCTGACTCTCCTGGTGGACTGAAAAAGAAAATCAAAAGAAATTCTTAATCAGTAAGGATGCTGTTATGTTCCCTACCTCAGGGAATACGAAAAATGGCAACTGCCTGAAAATAAAAATCATTTTTTTACGCTTTTTTTTTTTGAAATTCCTGAATTTTTTTAAAATATTAAAAACAAAAATTTTGACACGATGCTGGTAGGAATGATAAAGGATTATATGAAGAAGGTTCACACAAAATTTCAAGTAAATCGGTTGTATAGAACTTGAGATAATGCCGGTACCGTGTGGAAAAAAGTAGTTTCGAGAAAAACGCGTTTAAAAAATTCGATACGGCCGTACCGGGCTAGGTACTGCGTCACTAAAGTAACTGTAGCTCTTAAAATAATTTTAATTTTTAAAAATGCTTTGGAGGATATGTTTTTAAGGGTCTAAACTTTAAATATATGAAAAAAAATCGAATTTTTCAAAATTCTAGTGCAGAATACACCCTTAACCACCTACCTACCTCCCTAACTACCTATTTATAAAGTTTTACTTTTTCAAATGATGACATCTATATTTCAAAATATATCTATACTTGATGCTTTTTGAGTACTTTTCAGTTGATTAAGTAGTCATTTTAACATATTCTCCATCCTTTGATCGAAAGTGGTCAGCTCGTTTCATCTATCACGCCATTTAGAGGCTTATACCATATCATCAAATACGGATATGCCAGACTTGTACCCAAAGACCGGAATCTGTTGCAAAAACCACATCTAATAGGGGTCACAGAAGACAAAATTAACAATGTAGCTAAGGACACCGTCCAACAAATCATTTGATAGGTGCTCCGAAAATGAACCGAACTCCAAAAAACAAAATTTACTGAAGTTACTGAATATGTAACAGTACTTATGGAATATTGAATTAACCGTTGGCTTGGGTTAGCTTAAAATCAGCCCATTTTGAAGGCATTAAATAAGAATTGTATTAAAATACTTAAGAATATAGTCTCCTTGTCAGTCCGGGTCATGTTTGATCAGATGAAAAAAAAAAAATATAATATTCCTATACAGGTTCTGAAATGTAATATAGCCATAAACCATTCTTCTGTTAAAGTTCATTTTGAGTTCAAAATTCAAAGTTATCCTTCAAGTAGTTAAATTTTTAAGGAGCCTTTGGATACCATAAAAAGAAGTACTATTTCCTAGATACATAATTATGTGTGTATATGGAAATGTGAAGACTTTATATGTAGAAAAATTACATGCAAGAAATAAATGCAAATATTTCTAGTTGCAAGTGCATCACATAAATATTTTTGTAAATTTGTGAGTACTCCTTGATTTTAAAATATATCGCATGCTACTTCCAAGGCCATCTCACTATAACATGTTATAGCAGTCAAGAGTTTGTGTCCAGAATAAGTGGAGACTAAACGTAATATCGTAATTTAACAGTACAACAGCAACAGCTGCTTGGTTTATGGGCTTCAAAAGCAGACATAACAGGTGTGAGACTTTGTTAAATAATTTACGATAATTTGTACATTTTAACAATTCATAGGTTCAATTAATAATTATTATTTTAATTGTGCCCAATATCTATGTATGGCGTTATTAGTAAATTCTGTGTAGTTAACTTTTTTTTAAATATTTCTATAATATTCCTGAAACACTAACGGCCGCTAGAGGGCGCTAATTGCTCTCTCAGCCTTTATTATGAACCATAACGTTTGTGTCTATAATTTATCCATAATTATTGCATATTGAGCAACAATTTTGTCGGAAAATTTTTGCGTTAAATTCTATGTTGTTTTGTGTAGAAAGGACTACTGCAAGAATTTTTCGTAGACTTTACACTGAACCAAAGCTTGTAGATTTGCTTCCAGGAGGTTTAGTTTTAGGCTACTGAGTTCTACGGTAGTTTGCGACAGAAAGCTTTATGGCTATTGGCTAGATTAATTGGGGTTATTAGAAGCTTGTTTTTAGGCGTTAGGCAGCACATTGTAGTTGCCAGCTGTCGTGGAGCATAATATAAAATGAAGTTTTGTTTAAAGTTTATATGGAATATTGACATGTGCCTTGTTATACTTCGAACAGGATATCTTAAGTTTGTCACGAAGTTTGTAAGACCCATAATAAGACGTCAGAGACCCTACGAATTATACATATGTATGTATATACAAGTATAATCATTTTATTAGCATCATGAACTGAGTAGATTGAGTTCATCCGTCCCTGAACTAGTCGCTTAATTTTTGAGATATCGATCTGAAACTTTGTACACATCTTTTTCGCCCTAAAACGCTGCTTACTTGTCGGAATCAACAATATCGGACCATTGTAGCTTATATCTGCCATATAAGCTGAACGATCAGAACCAAGTCTTTGTATGAAAAACTTTTTTATTTTACAAGATATCTTCACGAAATTCGGCACGGAACCGAAGCAACGCTACAATCTCTGACGAATTGTTTAGTTCGAACTACTGTAGCATATAGCTGACTTATAAAGTAAACGAACAAAATCGAGTCCTAATAAGGAAAACTTTTTTATCTGAGAAGGGTATATTCGGCGCAACCGAAGTTAACCATTTTTCTTGTTTTATGTTATAAATAAAAATGCCATTAATTTAGCTAAAATATATTTTTATTACTATTCAATATTTGTGTAAACATTTTAAATTAAATAAAATGGTTAATCAACTTTAACATAGTTTAATATATTTATGTAAATACATATATGCTTAGTATTTGTGTTAGCAAAAAAGCACAAGAAAGAGTGTATAAAGAAAACAATTTTGCAATTTTTTAATACTAAATCCTTTTTCAATAAAAAAAAAAATTCATAATTTTTCATGATTTCTAATTAATTTCAATTATTTTTCTGCATATAACAACATACTCACCGAAAAAAAATGGAAACACTAAAGTTTATTAGCTCATATAAACCGTGTTATAAGTACATACATATAAGTACATATATGCTTTCACATTTTCTTTAATTTTTTTAAATTTAAATTTAAATTTTTTTCAAATTTTTCAATTTTTTTTTTCAATAATTTTGTTTTTTTTTCTTTTTAATTTCGTATTTTTTATTTTGTTTTTTGCCTTGTTAACAAATTGGAAGATTTCGTTGCTTAAATACACGCTATTGGGCGGATCATTGCTTATTCATAATTTAATTTTAATTAATTAAGTATTTAATTATTTGTTATATTTTTCAACTCCTCTCAATATTTCTGCTTAAATATTTTATAAAAAAAAAAAAATAGTTTAAAATAATGCCTCACTTTTACTTGTGGTTACTGTGAGTTGGCTGCCCTCTCTCGTCCTTGATTTGTGTGACCAGTTTGTAGTATCGTATGTAGCCGCAGAGTTACTCCATTGAACCGCATTCTCGTATGGGTGATTTTCCATTTTTTCTTCTCAAAATAAGTACACCTTCCTAAGCCGTTAGTGTACATATTCAATTTCCTTTATGAACCCATTTATTTTCAGGCGTCAAAGCAGCGCGCAATTGCTGTCGTGGCGGCAGCGACGTCGCAAGCAGCTGCGCGAACCCATATCGTAGATGAAATCCGGATTGCTTATGTAATGCTGGTTCAGTAACTGACTGCCCAGCAGTGGCGATAGACGTAATTGTTGTTGGGAACGATAGTAGTGTTGCGGTGATGCTGGTAATGTATTATGTTGCATTGGTAATGTTTGGTGGTTGTGGTGTTGGTGTGGGTGTGAGTGTTGTTGTGTTAGTTGACTGAGGGCAGGGCTGGGCAGTATAATTGTGCTAATACTACTCTGGCCTCATATACCTTGCAAATAGCGTCGCAACTCTTCTTCAGTGTCGAATATCATAACCGGGAACGGTGATCCGGGTACGAATTCGCCAGCCCATTTCACTTCGACACGATAATCGCCCGGCTCTGTGGGATCGTACTGCAAGAGAGGCACATGAAGAATTAAAAATGTAACGAAAATAATAGTTTCTTCGTTTCTTTACATACCTTGCAGAGTATTGTGCGATCCTTTTGGCTCTCTCGCTGCATTTCCACACGGAATGCGCCCTTCGGACCACGTACTCTCACCGTCAGTTGGCCAGCGCCAGCGCCGCGTGTGTCGCAGATGAAACGCGATTGGAAGGTGGCTAAGACGCCGTGCTCGATGCCGGGACCATAGACACGTACCTAGAAAAAGAAATAATGTATAAGTTTAACAGACCAATTTTTTTAAAACAGTTTGGTCCGAATTGTCGTGAAAGTTCAAATTTACTTCTATTATGATGACAGAGCGCGATTTTTATTAATATAGAGAGCCTTACCTTACTAGCATCTGGTGCACCAGCGACCTTCAGCGCGAACGGCGAACCGGGCACATTTTGTCCGCCATATTTGATCGTCAATAAATGCCTACCCGGCTCTTGTGGCTTGATATTCAGCGTAAATGTTGCGTCGCCGTGATCATACAGCTCACAATAAGCCACTTTGCGTGGTCCAGCGCAGTGAGCTGTCAACTCACCGGGACCGGCACGACGTGTATCAATCCACGACTTAATATCCTTACCAACAATGCCATGACGTAGGCCCTCACCCGAGCAAATAACTTTCGAAGCATCCATCGAAGAACCGACGGCAACTGTGAGAGGACAACCTTTGACGAGGCGACCATTCCACTTGACTGATAAGGTTAGCGGACCTGAAGATGACTTTTGCGGTGTGTAGGAGGCCAACCAAATACTTTCGTTTGGTCGCGGTTGCGCCATGCTTACTGGCACCGAAGTATTGTCTTGATGTATCAGTATGACTTCGGGTCGGCCGGCGGGTGCATTTGTGGCATCTATTGTGAAATGTGCTGCCTCACCAGCTTGTGCTGCCGCTAGACCACGTCCTGTGAGCACCACTTTGTCGGCGGCTTGTTGACCAGTGACGAAAGCACTGCGCGGACATTGCACAATGGTGAGACCACTCCAAGTGAGGTCTAAATCATGCTCGCCCGGTGCTAAACTGTCAGCGGATATGTAGATGCGCATTTTGCCATCACTTAACTTGTCTACGGGGATTTCAATGCTATCTATGGAGCAGGCCAGATCGCCGGGACCCGCATTCTCCACATCAAAAATTATACGCGCCGGTAAGATGAGACGACCATCGTGATCGAGCAGTGTGCCCCAACCGCCAACAGGTGTAATCTTCGAAGTTTCCACACAGGAAATGCTCCATGGTGAGCCGGGTAAGTTACCACGATTCGGACAGCTGGCCCGTATTTCGTAATGACCGACGGAAAGAATCGTATACGAAATACGCCATTCATTGTTGCCTAGTGCCTGGAAATTTATTTCCTGTTATACTAAATGAGCTTAAATGAAGTGGATGCTATAGTGTGTACCTTGATTTTCGGTTCGATACGTTCACCAAACTCGTCGACACGTTCGATTTGCACGTTCGGAGCAATGGGACAGTAGACAATGAAGGAGGCCTCCTTGTTGCGTTGGCATACCTCCAGACCATTGCCGGCTGCGCGTGTATCGGTCTTTACTCCTGTAGCGGAGGCGTTAAATGTGAAAGGCGAACCCTGTACGGTTTCGCCGCCGTACATAACTGTAAGTTTATAAGCACCCGGTTGGGATGGCACGAATTCAACACTATATATGCCCTCTGATTGTTCGGTAATGTGGACGGGCAGGTTTTGATTGGTTGGGGAGACAGCGAATGCCTCTAGTTCGGCAATACCGGCATTATCAGTGCGCACTAAAAATTGAGAAAAGGGAATTCTTATATAAAATGAAATTGATACTTTAAAGTGAGTAAACAAACCTGTGAAACAGATTGGACTGTGCAGCGCCAACTGTCCTTTTGGTACACCCTGTACAGCCACACGGCTGGTGTCGAAAGCTTCGCATGTGAATGGACTGCCAGGTAGTGGCTTAGATTGATGAAGCACCTCTGTAAAAGTTTTATTGAATTAAATGAAGTTAAGGCACTACATTAATCTACATACCAACTATGCTCTGACCCGGTTTGGTGATTGTGAACTCAGCTTGTAAATGCCCACTCTTAGTTTGATAACAGCGGACAGGTAGAGCCTGACCACCTGGACCAGACACCACCACATCGAATTCACGTGCTGGTCTTTTAACGGTATCGATGGCAAACGATGTCGTCTTTCCAACACGTGCCTGATATAATCCGAGCCCAGATACACTGATTTCCTTACCAACATTCGCAGGTAGCACATTGATCTCCAGTGGTTTTAGTGAAATCGGCACTTCATTGAAGAGTATGGTCATCTTGTGGGGTGCCACACGTGTCGGATGATAGACGATCTCGTAAACACCTGTCTTTGATGGACCACGTATGGAATGTGGTACCTCCGAAGCACCACATTTGACAATCGCCGACAGTTCTCCTTGCCCGGCTTCATTGAGTGATACTGAGATGCTGGCTGGTTGCTGGCAGATCGCTTCACCCACTTCGGTGATCTTCACCAACGATGGATCAAAGACCGTAAGTGTGCGTGTGCCGATGTGTTGACGTGTATCGCGATCGATGAAACGTATCAAATAATTACCGGTCATGTGAGTGCGGAACTCCGCCGTCTGTCTAGTAATGGTATAAGGCACTGGCTTGTGATCGGGACCCATAATTTCTGCAATCTGATCATCTGTCGGAAAATCAATGGTGGCCAAACTACCGATTTGTATGTGCTGTGTTGTCTGTTGTATATCTACGCGGAATGGACTGCCATCGACGGGTACCTCGTTGAATGTAATATTGACATAATGTGGTTCTGTGGTCTGCGGTACAAAGGTAACATCATAGAGACCACGTGCACAGGCGACCACTTCGGCTTTTACAGTGCTCGTGTCTGTCGAAACTACTAATTCAAGTGTGCCTTCGCCAGCGCCAGCGGCATCCACGCTAAAGGTAACGGGCACACCCAACGCGGCTGGACCATACTGTTGATCCAAGCCACTGATGCTGACACGTGAAACATCGAAGACATTGCACGAGAAGGGTGAACCATTGATGTGTTTATCACTTGCGGTGACACTAATCAAATGACGACCCACCACTGTGGGTTGGAAAGTTGCTGTGTAAGCGTCGCCGCCCTGTGGACTCAACTGACATATAATATTGTCGCCAGATGGCGTGGTTACAAAAACTTGCGGCTCCACACCTTCGAAGCCCTCTAGTTCGAAAGTGTTATCAACTTTTATTGCAGCCTGCTTGAGACCTTCGCCGGTAGCCAAAGCGCGTGGCAAACTAATCGGAGCTGACGCAATTTGACATGTAAATGGCGAGCCGGGTACTGGATGACCATTGAAACGCACCGAGAGCGAGTGCGGCGCAGCCTCAGTAGGCTTAAAGTTCACCTTGAAACGCGCATTGCCTTCCGACTGCACATAATTCGGCACATTTTTACCATTAACTGCAACAATGATTTCCAAATTGCCGGCACCGGCCTGACTGGCATTAATGCCGAAGCTTACACTCTTACCAACCACTCCCGGGCGTATATCGGTGACAATGACCTTCTCGGCCGAATAGGACTTGAGCAGAAATGGGCTGCCCTCGACATGTCCACCACCAGGTAAACGTACTTCCACTGAATGATCACCAACCTCGACAGGTTCGAATTTAATATTATAACCAATGCCATCCAGCGCGTCGATCTTGACGGGCACACTGCGTCTAGCTGGACCGAGCACTTCAACACTTGGTTCCGTATCGGATTCAACGACGAACTCAAACAACCGTCCAACACTAACTTTATCTAAAGTTTCTGGCGATTGAATGCGCGCAGCAGCCGAAACACGACATGTAAACGGTGAGCCCGGCACATCCTGTCCATTGAAACGCAACTCTACTGTGTGATTTTGTGCGTCACGTGGCGTAAAACTAATGGCATAGGTGTGTTGCCCTTGCGCCTGCGCGGAAGTCGGTACACGACCACCATTTACGGTGACTTCAAGATTACCTGGACCCGCCTGCGATGTCTCCACCAGAAATGTGACCGGTTTACCAACCGTACCATTGCTGACGTTCTTCACTTTGATGGCATTCACATCGTAAACCTGTATAATTATAGGATTATAGTGAGTATATGAAATCAGCTCTTGTTGTTTGGGTCATTAGTCTAAGCAATTTGGCTCCATGTTTACATTTACGGAACCAAAATGCTATGACCTTGGACCTTAGTGTCTAAAATGTTGCGATACAATTGCATGATCCTACCTTAGCTGCGTAGGGACTACCAGCGGTGGACAAACCGTTGACTGTGACATTCACACGATGTTCGCCGACAACACGTGGCACGAACTCTGCCTTGAAGATACCCTCCGAGGTTTGGTGAACCTGTGCGGGCACTGACTGACCGGCAGGTCCTGTTGTTTTTGTTGCAGCAAATTGTTTTTATTTTTGATTTTCGATTTTGTTGTTGCATTTTAGGTTGAGTTTGGAAGTTTTTTGGTTTTTTTGATTTTTTGTTTTAGTTTTTCAATTATTTTTAAAAAGTTTTTTATTTCATTGTTTGTTTTTTATTTCGTTTTTATTTTTTCGTTGCGCGAACATAGCATAGAGTTAACGTCGTAAAAATGTGGTTTTTGTTGAAATTTGCAAAATACGGGTAAAGTATTTATATTTTGTTTAGCAAAAGCAAATACGTTTGTTTTAGTTTTGGATTGGCAGAGTTAGTTGGGATTGTTGTTATTCAAATTCATTTCGTTTTTGTTATTAATTATGGGGTTTGGCATGTGTGTGTTTTGTTTCAAAATGAATAAATGAGAAAAAATTTTGAAAAAAAGCTGTATTAGTTTTTATTAAAGAAAATAAATGACTAATTATATGAAATGAGCGTCATTTAGTGTTTTACTCATAGCATCATAAAGCGGGTTTATATAACAGTTTGTGGAGTTTATTTGGACTAAGTTAGAAAAAAAATTTTTTTTGCGGTTAAAAACTAATTGATAAGTTGGGAATACGATTTTACAAGCTTGCTTACTATATACTACTAACTACATAGCTATTTATATATATATGTACAAATGTTTTCAGTTTGTTATACTAAGAGCGTATTTGTAAATAATAATATTATATTTAGAAGCCATTTTTGTTAGTAGCTGCATACTTAGAAGGAAAAATTATGTCAAATAAAATTTACATAAAAATTATATAATTTTAGAAACAACCAATCTCATCGAAATTTGTATATACATTAGAAAAGTCAAAGCCAGAAATTCCTAAATTATAACTAAAGAAATAAAAGTTGAGTTGAGAAAGTCATATTTTGAAATCTGCCGCTTAATTGACAGCTAATCGGTTGAGAGTTGTATTTGACAACTGATGAAATCAGGTATCAAATGACGTTCTTTAATGTTTGCCCAAAAAATATTTTCCAACTACCAAAATATAAAAATTTCACCATACATACATACATATAGGATGTACATATATATAGGGCAAACAAATTGTAGTCCCAAAATTGTAAAATGTTTTACTTTTATTACCAAATGATGCTTGTTGAGACAGCGCCAAATCCTTATTGTAATGGCTTATTAATTTATATTAGCCGAACTCAACTCTGAAATGTTTCATGGTAACACCTTTTCAGCACTTATGATGAATGCAAATCCTTAGTGGGCTAAATAGTTCAATATTTTATAGTTAAAAACTAAAGATGACCGAATCGGGTTACAAAGCAAGTGAGCGATGTGAATAGGCCATATTTAAACTACTTGTTGTGAGGAACTTTAAGTTAAATATATATTCAGATTAATCACTCCAACTGACATAATATTATTGGCGAAATGCGGACGGCATTGATGGCAGATTAGGTTAGACAAATAGTCGGATATTCATGCGACCACGGATAATCCTACTTGAATAGCTAGAAACGCCTGTCCGTATCAGTCAGGACGTTCGGTACTCATAGTAATGGATTTAAAATACCATCACATCAAGGCAAAGCGCCTAGAGCCCGCATAAATTTATTATTCATAATTTTCCATACAGATAGGATTTTTCCCTGCTTTTGCAGTTTCCGCTGCGACTAGGCACCCAGACAAGTATAATATTATGGATATAGCTTAATTATACTGATAGTGACGTTATCCACACCTAACTAGCTGACTAGCTTTGAGCTCATTGTCAGCGAGTTCAGTTCTGCTACAGGAGTGAAAGTAAAGCACTCACACTTCAGAGAAGTACATCTACAGTGGTCGGTAACAAGAGCTGAATGAGAGCTACTGGCGGAGGACTTGCCCCAACCTTCCCCATCTGTGAAAAGGTTGCATGTATGTACGTCTTCTCTAGCCCCCACCAATATATCCACTGCCATATCATCCGGAAACATATAATGGCTTGGTGTGTTTTGTGAGCCAGTGGAGTCTTCGGTCCATATTTCTTCAAAAATTATTCCGGTGAGAACGTAACCGTCAATGGCGACCGTATCGCGCCATGATTACCGACTATTTGATGCCTGTAAATTAAGTTCGTGATCTCGGCGACATTTGATTTCAACAAGATGGCTCCACTTTCAACACATCGCATCAATCAAGGGATTTATTGAGATAACACTTCAGTGAGCAGATAATTCCACGTCTTGGGCCGGTCGATTGGCCACCAAGATCGTGGATATCACACCGTTAGACTTTTTCTTGTGGGAATATGTAAAGTCTAAAGTCTTTGTGGAAAATCCAATTCAGGGCTTGGAGTGAAATATCACGCTCGTCATTAGCCAGTTAGCGGTCGAAACGCTGGAACGAGTCATCGAAAATTGAACTCAACAGATGGTCCATCTGAGACGTAGCCGCGGTCAACATTAAAAAGACATAATCTTAAAAAAATAAATGTCGAAGAATGTTCTTTCGAATGATAATACATATTCCCCATTAAATTTGAAGTTTCTGATTTTTTTAAATACGGAACTTCAAAATGGGCTCGGTTTCCTGATCTATAATTCTTATTGAGTTTCTTGTTTTGAAACTGTGGTTTTTCAACAGAGATATATCTTCTAACTTAAGATTAATGAACGAAAGCTACCTAATAGAGTTATAATACTCCGGAAATCCTAAAAAATATAACAGAATACAAAACTCATAATTTTATTTTTTTATTTTTTTATTTGTGAGTATGTTTTTATTTGTAAATAATAATTCCCTTAATTGTCAACATTAATAAAATCGTTTATTAAATACATTATAATAAAAATGAAAGTATAAAACATAAAGAATTAGTAAGAAGTATTTGAAAAACTTTAAAGACTGTTTGAATAAAAAAATAATAATTTTGGCAAAATTTAAAAAAATGTTGAAGGCTAAAACTTTTCATTACTGCTATTTAAACAAAATAAATTTGAATTAAAAGTAAAAAGAAAGAAGTTAGTTAAAAAAATTGAAAAACTTTTTACCAATTTACATTACTAATCATTACATTGCGTTTCACTAAAGTGAATTAAGTCAAATAAAAAGTGAGCGAAAGATAGAGAGCGAGTGAAAAAGTGTTTGTATAGTGTGCTATTAGTTCCTGTTTATGTGTGTGTGTATTTTATATCATATACATATACATATATACATACATATATGCATTTATGTACGTAAAATATATAGTTTTATATATATAAGTATGGTATGCAAATAATTGTATAAGTAGAAAGAGTGTCTAGTACAATAGTTTTCGCCGCCCTGAAATATAATACAGATCAAAAGTGAGAATCGAATATTTAACAATAAAAAATAATAATAACATCACTATTACTATTTCATAAAAATAAATTAATAGAAAACTGAATTTCGAAAACTCGAAAGGTGCAAACATAGAGGTCATAAGATTCTGATTTTGAGGTGAGATATTTACAAATAAAATATTTTGGAGACTGAGGACACATGTAGACACATATGACATAGGTTATAGACACATATAAGTACATACTTATACATATACACTTATGGATCTTATTAATACTATTCAATAAAGTCCCTCATATTTGTCCTTATCGGTGAAAATAATGAAAAAGTGCATTGTGAAAACGGTGGGAAAGTTGGTTTGACTACTACTGCTCTTCGTTAGATTCGGTTTGCCTGTGGAGAATAACATTTCTCTTTCAAATTATACTTTTTATACGACTATACTAGACTAGACTAGACTTTTAGGCGAAAGTGCCTGATATCAGATATGACTTTATGAAACCCAAGCGGATCTTTTGATCGATTTCAGATCAGCTTTGCGATTAAATGCCAATTTCGAGACAACGTTTTACAAAGTATGAACGGAAGAAAGAGAGCTGGTGACCTTGCTAAACTCCCATTGTATATGAGGTAAAGGAATAATTTGAGAAGAAAAATATGGTACTGTACTATATATGAAAAATCATTGGCTCCTGACAAGTGTAGATGTCAATGGTCATAACTTATGCTATTTTTAACCTTTATATACAGTTCAACTTCTTAGGAGTCATATTCTCCGTTGACGTTAAATTCCTCTCGAATAAATAACACTTGAAGTTGGAAATCTTTTACAGAAAGTTATTAGCGAATATAATTGAAAGAGTTAAGTCACAGCATGCACTTCCTTAGTTTATTTTCATCGTCTATTTCTTTATTGCAATGGATCGAATGAATGCAAGAAGATCTGAGAGGTGTGCTCATAGTTCTTATAAGTGATTTTCTAGTACCTGCTTAACTTTGATATATAGTATGTATACTCGTAAATATATGTACATGCGTATATTTCGACTAATGTAAGGTGGTTGAGCCTGATAGATAATGAACTTGAGAATATTTGAGATTTGTGTTGCTTTAACCAGATGAAATTGAAATCTTTGTTTGATAGATTCTTGCCTCAGTAAAAATAATCGAAAGAGATATGTAGTTATATGTTTTATATCTATATATGTAAATGATCATAATAACGGGGCAAATTGAATTGGTACATGTGTGCTCCTTGGTACTATAAAAAAAGTTGGTGATGTAAATGGGCGGAATCCAACCACTACCACGCCCACAAAATGCCGTTGAACGAAAACCTATAAAATGCCATAGCTTAGGTTAGGTCCAAGAAGAAAATAGTGAGATGTTTCCATCAGCTTCAGCACCTAACATCCCTTAAGGGGTCACATGGGTTTACGGGTTTCCAAAAATCGATTTTGTTTTGATTGTCTTATTAAATTCTACAACTCTTCTAGAATATTGCTCTAAATTTTCAAGTTGAATCGAGTAATAGTTTTGGAGATACAGCCTAGAGAACTTGTGCGCTCGAGACTAACTAGGCTAATTGCGTTGTCTTTAAATGTGTTTTTCTCGAAACTGTGTTTTTGAAGTCGGTTGCTCAGATTTCTTGGGAAAAACTCAACCGATCTTCATGAAATTTTACACAGGTCTTTTAGATACAATTCTTAAAGACTCGGATTTTTTTTAGATTACAACTATTTGAAAAAAGTGGCGAAATTTTCTATTTAATTTTTTTGTAAAAATGTTTGCCAAATATCCAATTTTCAGTTTTTTCCCTTGCAAGTTCTAAGTTAAGGTTTTAACTAAAACAAATATTTTTTCACTTTAGATGATCCTGTAAGGAGTTATCCTGCCAATTCGGACGCATCTTTTTTCCGAAGGGTCAGCGGAAACGACGTCGCAATGGTCGAGTTTTAAATATATTTTTCCAAAAATTTTAGAATTTCCTTGTTAATATGTAGTGTATGTTTGTAACAATAAAAAAATCTAATAAAAACATTATTTTTTTATATGAGAAAAAAATTTTGAAAACAGGCTGTTTTTTACCCGAGAAAACAATGTAACCCCTTAAGTTAGGTTCAAGAAGGAAGTGTTGAGATATTTTTATCTCGTTTTCACTATACAGCTTCTGCAACTGGCATCGCTTAAGATTCTCAACCTCACAGCGTGGTTTTCGTTTGTGTAATGATCTGTTAGAACCCCCTCAACTGCATAATGAGAGGCTAGACTTACTGCAATCCATATATAGTATAAGCCAATGTTATGAATTGAAACTGTAATTTATTATGGTATGCAACTGTAGGAAGAAGCATTTGTGGTTTACCAAATTTTAAAAAGTGGGCATGACCTCGCCCCGTGAATATCAACTGCTTAAAGTAAGACAACTCACTAAATAAATATGTGGACCCCATGTCTTAAGCTGACTATTTACTAAAAATATCACTGGATCTGTAAAATCTAGCACTGGAATCAAATAATACTAAAAATATCACTGGATCTGTAAAATCTAGCACTGGAATTCAAATAATACTTTCATGTTCAGAATATGACCTTTTGTTTGGGTAGAACCGTACCAATACATCCCATAGTCCCCACATACATAATATAAAGATTTTGAAACTTCTATTTGACTTTATACCATATATTAAGGCCAATAGGTATGTATGAGTTGTCTTAGTGAAAAACAGATTGGAAATCTTTTTATTATTTGCGATGGTACTATTCTGTCAAACTAATTAAGGCTTCTGTAAGAAATTTGCCTTTTACAATATCGACCAAATTAAGTGTGCATTCAACTTCAAGTTAAACAGAATGTTTCATTTTCATCTGGTATTTAAACACTTTTTTACATCATAAATAATCATTATCTGTTGCATGCCTCATGAATATGCAAGATGGCGTATATGCAGTTTAACAAAAAGAAGAAAAGGTAAAACTTTTATTTAGTGATAAAAACAGTGTTGTTGTGTGACAAGAATTTGCATTTTGTGAAAACGAAAACTTAGAAAGAATTAACACAACCAAATCGGAAAAAATTTAAACAACAAAAATAAAACGAAATAACATAAAACCAATTTCAATGAGCAACTGAACACGGTGACAAGTGTAGGAACGACGATATGTAAGGGATTAGTACATACACATAGATAAACACACAAATATAAATGGGGAACACAAAAAGGCTTAATAGCTGGAGAGCGTGCTAACACCGCAACGCATACATACCTTCAACGTTGACCTCGATGTCTTCCAAACGACCGCCAGCGTGATTGATAACAAAAGAATTCGGCTGATGCACCGGCCCGGGCCCGCCCAGTGACACCTGTGGACCGGACACGCCGCCACTGATGTTCACCGTAAGCGGACAACCCGGCACCGGCATTTTATTGAAGGTGACATTGATGGTGTGTTCACACGCCTCAGTTGGCACAAACGAAACGGAGAATCTGTGAGGTAAGGTGGAAGGGAAGAAAGCATATTAAGTTAGTAATTTGTTTACGAGCTGGGCTTAAAGTCAATAGTCACCTTGCACTGCCTTGCGGATGCACCTGCGTCGGTATGTTCTGCCCCTTCGCCGAAATGGTAATCTCCAGATTACCCTCGCCGGCATCACCAGCGTCCACCGTAAACTGCACTGGACGCCCAACAGTACCACGCGACACACTGCCCACCGTTACTTTGGTGGCATCATAAGATTTTGCCAAAAATGGTGTGCCTTGCACAGCGAAACCGTTATACTCCACATTGATCGAGTGACCACCGACAGCGGTGGGTGTGAATTCGGCTGTAAAGCCAGCATGTATGTCACCGGTCACGCGCACCGGCAACTCACCATGCGGACCACGTACGCTGACCGCCAACTCGGCAGCGCCACCACCGCTAACGGTGATATGAAACGATGCCGGTCGATTGACGGGTACCAACTCGAGATTCGAGAGATTCAACATGACGCGCGAAGTGTCCGCCACAGGGCATACAAACGGGCAGCCACGTACAGTTTCGCCATTAAATTTAATATCAATCAGATGTGATTTAGCCTGTTCGGGTGTGAAGGAGACCAAACAACGTCCGCCACCAACGACCTGGACGTGATTCGGTACTTCGCCTTCATTAATCGATATCTCTAGCTGACCTTCGCCAGCAGCGCTCGCATCGACGCGGAATTGACACGGTTGCCCGACAACACCGCCATTCACATCGGTCACTTGTATTAGACTGGCATCGTAGACTTTGGCGATCAGCGGACCGCCGGCTATTTTTGTGCCCACAATTGATGCTTCAATGATGTGTGTACCGACTTCGGTTGGTACAAATTCGATGCGTGCAGCACCATTTGCCGCCTCATGGGTGACTCTGGCATTCAGTTTGGACTTACTCGGTGTCAAAACTGTAGCCACGCACTCGCCCTTGCTTAGGCTTTGTCCAGGAGGCGGCAGTATCTCAAAAACCGCCGGCGTATTGGCGGGTACAAGGCGTGTAGATTCGCCCAGTGCTGTTAGACCGGGTGTGGACATGATTTCAACGTGCCACGGTGAACCTGCAAGTAGAGAAACAATAAGGAAACGTTAGTATTTAGTTATCGTGGAAATATTTATAAGACATTTTTAAGAAATTGAGGCTAAGCTTTCTTGTATAAAGAAACGTGTAAAATGTTTAGAGCATAAAAACTGCATTTCTTCGTTGATGGTTCGAATATTGTCTCCTTCGGCTTAATAATATTTTAAGAGCTGCTTAAATAATGTTTTCTTCTTCATGAGTTTTTTTTTTTACTTTAAGCATTTCGAAATTGCCGTTGTTATTATTATGGCACTTGTAGGCCTTTGCTTCCTAAAATTTTTCTAATTACGTTTCCTACTAAGCCTTCATTTTTTATCTTGCTGTTTTTGCGTTGTTGACATGAACCCACTTTTTAATTGCATTACGGTACTTTGCTTTGTTAAATTGCTCAGTTGCGGCGGAAAATTTATTGTGTTGAAAGCTTCGTAATTGCAATAAAATTGATGAAGATAATGACTTCCTAGCAAAAACAAAAACATGGAGGGGAGAGTAGGTTATGTAAAATCAAAGTTGCCATCGCTATAAATAACCAATGTATTTGTTATCCCATGTCTCTTCGCTAATGGAAGTCTATGCACCACTAAGGTCTGGAAGTCTTACTCATACGATATCGGGTATCTCAAAAAATCGATATGAGTCAAAAATCGATAAGGTTCTTATCGTTTTGCGGTTTACAGACCAACTTGTTCTAGTGACTGATGCCCAGAACATACTAAAGTTATGGAGGTAACACTTCGCCAACCTGTTTCCTCAACATCGCATATGAAGTTCTCTAATGTCCTTTAAAAGCCGTTCGATAACAAACGAGATTTCAGATAAGGCGACTCTATATTGTGCGACTTCTTCTATCTACTGCTGGAGAGAATAATTCGAGCTGAATCGAGAAGACACAATCTTTTATAAGACTGTATAGCTGCTGAGGTACGCTGATGATGGCCTCAACATCTACGCCGTTAGTTCTGCGTTCTCCAGACTGGATAAGGAAGCAAAGCAAATGTGTCTGGTAGTGAACGAGGGTAAGAAATATGTCCTGTAATCAAACAAATAGACGTCACACTCGCGACTTGGCTCCCACGTGACTGTTGACAGTCATAACTTCGAAGTCGTAGATGATTTCGTCCATCTTGGAACCAGTTTTAACATCAACAACAATGTCCGCCTCGAAATCCAAGACAGAATAACTCTTGTCAACAAGTGCTACTTTGGACTGATTAGGTAATTAAGAAGTGAAGTCCTCTATGGACCAACAAAGTCCAAACTCTATAAGTCACTCATTATTTTCGTCCTGCTACATGGTGTAGAGGCATGGACGAAGACAACATCTGATGAGTCAGCGTTACGAGTTTTCGAGAGAAAGGTTCTACGGAAGATTTATGGTCCTTTGCGCATTGGCAACAGTGAATATCATATTCGATGGAACGATGGGCTGTACAAGATATACGGCGCTGGTTAGGTCATGTCGTCGGACTGGACGAAAACCCTCCACCTCTGAAACTATTTGACGCTGTAGGAGAGACAGGAGAAGAGGGACCTGGACTACACTTGGAATCAAACTGCGAAAAGGAAGGAGAACGGTGTTTACGCCAATAAAAAAGAAGGATAGCGACAGCCAATAGAATTTTCATCATTATTGTCCGCTATTAAATGTAAAATATATTTGTGGTCAGGACATATCAGGACCATTTCTGGTTTGGTGACTGTGCGGACCTCTAATCACCTCATCGTGGCTGTCAAAGTTGTTGATGATGGAAAGTAGAAAGATTTTATTCCAAAAAAGGTTTTTCCCACTAATAAATAGGTGCCTAAGCAGTTTAAAAAAATTAATATTAACACTTTTTAGAAAAAAAAAAAATTCTTGCAACATGGCAACCCACACATCAGAAACGAAGTGAGCAAATCAAGCGGCTCCTATGTTATGCCTGCAGAAAGTTATCAAATTAATTTATTGAAGTTTTAAGATGTCGGCTAACCGACGCACTTGTGAACTTCATAAAATTGCCACTTGTTGCAAGATGGTCAAATGATGGTGCGGCGGCCGTCAGAGTTGTGGTAATAAACTTTAGCCAATTCATTCATAATGTAGTGGCAATAGACTAGATTAATGAATTTGCGGCGACCGAGCCGAGCAAGGTGTGCACACAACCGGAGCAGCCGACTCCGGGTATACTATATATTTATGTATATTTATGTATATGTATGCGATATGTATGCCAAGTGCTTGAGGAACGTGAGTAAAGTGGGAAAGTATTTCTATCGGACACTTGAACTGAAATGCCCAAAGTTGAAGTCTGCAACAGCATACACCCCGAGCATGACGAAGCGGCACGTCGAAGCGTATTGAACCAGAAGTTGTTGTCGGATGGCGCGTCGGCATGCAAAAATGGACTGCAGCCGGACGCTGATGGCAGGTCGTTTAAGTTTCTAGTTACTACTTACTGTCGGTAGTAGCAGGCCAACAGTTGGCCAGTCCGTCAGTTAGGCCGACAGTGATGCAGCGAAGCGTGGCAGGCAACATGCACTCCTTCCGCAAATCGAGCTCGAGAAGCACAACCAAGCGCCTTATGTACCCAAACGTAATGAAGGCATTGTGTCGGGGCACTCAGCGTGCAAAGGCGTATATATTATGTATGTATGAAGTTGTGTGTATGTGTGTAGCTGTGCGCCGTCGTTCGTTCTTTCGTTCTGGGAAGCGATGATTACGGTGATGATGACTTACAAGTTTGGCCACAGCACGCACACACTTGCAAACACACACATAATTTATAGCGAAATATGTACCTAAATGGGCATGTAGAGCTTGAGCTTGCTAGAAATGGCCATGCACTTGCCACTCGCATGTTGTGTGCCACAAACACGGAGCAGCTGCTAGTCAACTGCCACCCCTTTCAAGTGCATGGTGGCGCATTGCACTCGCTGTTGTTGTTACGCGGAAGGTATGTAGCAACGGTGTTTTTGTTGTTGTTGTTGCCGCGTAATTGTAGCCTCTATATTGTGGTGCTTCAGCCTTCTGAGATTGCTTGGTGCGCTCGGCCGCCGGCTGGCTAGAATGACCGACCACCTCGTTGGCGGCTTGGTGTGGCTTCGTTTGGCTCTTAACGGTGCAACAGTTTCTGGGTAGTTGCGCGCATCTTACAATTTAGTCATTATTCTTGCCATAGTTAACTGTAATAAGCTGCATCTTGCATGCCACAGCTTCTATTGTTTCCAAGCACTCAAGTTTCGCCTCCTGTGTGTGCTTGCACCCGGCAATTGTTTAATTGCTTTTGTAATTTAACTATTCATTGAGATGCTTTCAGATGTTTTACGGCTTGAGATTGTTTCATAAAATTTTCTATACATAAAAGTCCACAAGCGCACGTTTGCAGAAAGCAATTAAAATGTTGTGCAAACGAAAACAATTAGTTGCATACAAAGTGAAATGGCGAGTGGCAGAGATTTTAATTATGAATTCCGTTGTATTCACTTAGAAAGCTTACTGAAGTCAGCGACGGTGTGCTCAAGGAATCGGACCGCCGCAAGGATGGAGAGAGAGTATTTGCAATTTATTACTGTTTATCAGTATGAAGTTTCTTTTATAAGCATTGGGAAGCCACATACTTAAGAAGACTGTTGGGCAACGTGCGAAAGTTTAGAAGACTCCTTAAACGCTAATGCTTGATTGGAGCTGGAACCTTACGATATTGGATCCAGTTGTTGAATCCAGTTTAACATTTCATCAAAATAACTCTTAAAGGATTACAAGTATTCGATTTCAGGTTTTCTTCCTTTTACGCTTTGGAAGGTGAAGAACTTCATGAGCGGCCAAAAAAGTTTGAAGATAAGGATCTGTAAGCATTACTCGATGCAAGTTGTAGCTAAATGCAAGGAAAGCTCAGGTAATCTTCAAGAGTCACTCAAGCAGCTACTTCAAACGTTGAGAAGCAGCCAAAGGCATTCAAAAGCAAGGAATTTGTGTGCCATGTGAAATGAAGCCAAGTGCCGTTTGAATGACGAGTTTGTATGTCGGAAATTGTGCTGTAATGCTACAAAAGGAAACCGTTTTAGGATCGGATTGCGACTGCTAATGCAAAATGGATCCATTACGATAATCCTAAATAAAAAAATCTTGTATGAAACCTGGCCAACCAGTCAATTCAACGGCAAAGCCGAATTTATAAGAAGACAAGGTAATGTTCTGTATTTAATGGAATCAGATGGACGTGCTGAATTATGAGCTTCTTAAATCGGGTGAAACCATTAATGGGGAACACTAAAAACCGAAAGACGCCAGAGTTTACGACTTGACACGAAGCAATGATTTTCTATAATGACAACGCTCGGTATGATGTTGCAAGACCGGTTAAAAACTGCAGCGGCTAGGAAGTTTCGCTTCATCCTTCTTATAGCCCAGACGAGACAACGACTACCATTTGTTAAGCCCTCACAGAAATGTTGTTTACACTATAACAGGGTATGAAAAATTGGAAATTCATTATTGGCCGCCAAGCCAGCTTAATTCATTTGGGATGACTTCCACATATTGCGGAATGTTGGGAATCAGTTCTGTCTCAGATGAGCAATACTTTGGGTAATATTATTGTATATACATATTTTTTTTTATAACCTTTCTAAGCCTGAAAACAGGACGACGAATATGGTTATAGACCCAATAACTTCACCTCAATGTTTTATGGAAAATATTTATAAAGTTACTTAGAGCGTTCCAACGAAATTTATATCGAAAAAATAAGAAAAGACGAAACTATTATAGCCTTCATAAATAAAAATGATTCCCTAGAAGAACTTGATTTCGATCGTACAGTTTGTATGACAGCCACACATATTCTATAGGGAACCGACCTGAACGATTTTTTCGAAAATTGGATTAATGCAATATTTTAGATAGATATCTCAAAAAATGAGGGACTAGATCGTATATACATAGGATCATTGATCGCCACTCTCTGGTTGATATATATATATATATAGTACATGTACAAGGAGGCTCTGCATCCGCAGCGAACTCACTGGAACGTCCGTCAAACACTCAATAGAATTTCCCTCCAATCGGATCATTATCAATATAAAAAAATGTCTTATGTTGTGTTGGCAGTATACTTTATAAATGAGATCGCACAGGCTCGAAACAATGTTTCATAAAATGATCAGAGTTTCCACCACATTTAGGTATGTATGTTAATATGGGATTATGGGATTTCTACCAAACTGCTCCAAACCAACTTATATTTGTTATGAAAGCTTTAGTATTGTTAATACTGGAAGAAAACTCTTCACTTTTTCTTTGTTAAAAGTCTATAGCTGACAAGAACGATCCTCAGCTCCCTGAGATTTAACCACATACAGTCGTCGTATTCCGGAAAATAATTAATTTTTCCATCTGAACTACAACTTGAAAAACGTGTACCCTTTTCAAGGCAAAACTAATAGATCTTTTCATCATCAACTTTATTGTGCGAAGCTCGCATTTGTCTTTCTACAGCGTTTTTCTTTTTCTTACAGCCTTCTTATTTGTACACAACAACTGCCTTATTGTCCAAACTACAAACATACTGACATTATTTTCCCAACATCTCTACTCTTCTGCTTTTACCATTTCCATTTAAAATGCGTTTAACTTTTGTCTCTGCGGAATTGCTTCTACAAACGTATTTACCTGCTTCAATGTAATTGATATGCTTGGCTAAAACTGTGTGAAATCGGTAGCTATCAACTATGCCCCGCTGCCATGCACCCGCTTCCCAACACTGAGCGCTTTCAAATTTTACCAGCCTAGTTGAGGATTGTATTCCAAAGCTGGTGATGTTTTTTTAAACGATGCTCATTTATTTGCGCCTGTATGTGTGTCACATTGAGCTCACAATTTGCCAAGATCAAGATCACTCATAAACGTGCCAAACGGAGCGTCACTTTTGGCGGGCACTGTGTTTATGATAGAGACAGGCATTCCATCACTTGCACTGTACTTTGGTTTTCAATTGCATGTGAGCCTCAAATTAACTATGAAATTGGTTGGCGATGTAACACAAAAGATACAAGAAAACGAAATTGCTTAAATGGTAAATTTCGCTGAAAATTGGGAAAATCTGTTGCTGGAAATAATTGCAAGTTGTTTTTGGAAATTATTGTGATGGGGCAGGGGGCTTTGGCTCGACATTGTTACAATTAGAAATAAAGCAGAAGATTAGAAAATATTTGAAGAGGCTATTACCGAAACAAAAGACATTTTTAGATAACTTTGGGGAACTCCTTTCAACTGAAAGTCTTTGTCCCCACTGATCTTTCGAATGGAGCTCTATGAGGCGTGACAACTATTTTAAAAAACATTTAACTATTTGCTTACTTAAGTATTAATAGTATTACATAAAAACTCCTTTTTTCTAAAGGTTGGTTTAGAATCAGAATTTCAAAAATGTAATTTAGGGAAAGTCATACAGGTGGTGATATACGAAGTGTTCGGTTATAAAATATCACAATGCATATTGTTTTCAAGTTCGTGTTCGTGGAACTTACTTATCTATTCAAGTTTCAGTTCTCGATAATCTTATGGAATTTGTTTTCATGTAAGTGTTTTCAGTGAGAAAACGATCCGATAAATAAAATAACTTAACTTAACTTAACGTAACGTAACTTAACTTAGCTTAACTTAACTTAACTAAACTTAACTTAACTTAACTTAACGTAACTTAACTTAACTTACCTTAACTCAACTTAACTTTACTTAACTTCACTTAATTTAACTGAACTTAACGTAACTTAACTTAACTTAACTTAACCTAACTTCACTTAATTTAACTGAACTTAACTTAACATAACTAAACTTAACTTAACTCAACTTAACTTAACTTAACTTAACTTAACTCAACTCAACTTAACTTAACTTAACTAAGTTTAACTCAACTTAACATAACTTAACTTAGTTTAACTCAACTTTACTTAACATAACTTAACTTAACTCAACGTGACTTAACTTAAGTTAAGATTAAAATAAAAACGGTACTAACTCTTAAGTTACTTTATGTTTTTTGAATGCAGAAGATTCTCAATAATTATGCGGTTTCCCCCCAACTACTTGCGATTTACCGTTATTTAAATAGATGCTCAGTTCTTGTTAAATATGAGTAATGTATGTAGTTTGCTCTCTAAATAAACAGTTATTCGAAGTGCTTTTCCTTTCCAAAGCAATGCAATTATTTGCCAACCATTACCCGCGTACTTTCTACTTTTCCTGCATTTATTTGCGGAATTTATTTTCATTATATGTTTTTTTGAAGTACACTGCTTAAGTGGGCCACGCCTAATCGGGTGAGAGAAAAATAATTTCTGCAATCTATGCAATTTTCGTTTTTTTACAGTTTTTTTTCGCTATAACTCCGTTAGCTGTTTACAATCGCAACGAATCGGCGACAGGAAGTAAAAACCACACAGACACTTCCACAATTTTTTGTTTTGCAATTTTTATTGCAATTTTTAATGCATTTAATGTTTAACAAAACGGAAAATGATTGCCTCGTTCACTTGAAAATCGCTGGCGCTGGCTTTTGCAAATATGGCAAGGCGTGTAAGCAGCGAGTTGTGGTGAATTTGTGCGCATTCATGGTGATTGCGGCAACAACAGCGGCGGCACCACAGATAAACGGTATAATTGCACAATTTCATAGAAACAAAAAGCAAATAACGGTGCAAGTATGGGTTAGCAGTAAAAGTCGCCAATCGACGTGACACAGTTCCATTGCAATAGCGCTGGTGCAGCAGAGCCTTATTTGGGTTGGGAAGTTTTCATTACTCATAACGTACTCATAAGCAAGACTTGCGCTTGCACGTGCTTATCTGCATATGCACTTAGGTAAATATTGCCATATAACATATCCATATACCATATACCTCTGTGCAAGCAGGCGTGAATGCGTGAGTGTTGCAAGGCTTTCTTGCTGGCGGCAAATTGCCCTTACCCACTCGCTGGTGGGTCCCACTTACAGCAATTGCTTTGACACCGTTTCGGCTGTTTATGAATTCAATACTAAATTTTATACTTCGGAAATTAGGCAAATTATTTTATGCTTTGCCTCTGCCATTTATTTAAGTAAGTGCTTGGGTGATTGCCTTCAATTGTTTATTTGCAATAAAAAAGCAAAAAAATGCAAAAAATTAAGTTAAAATCTGCAAAACCATTCAAACTTTATGAAAGGTGTTTGCAAATTCGGCAGAGCTGTTTGAAAAAAGTATTAGCCAATAATTGCGGAATATGTGGATTTTTGCTGACCTGAAAGCACTAAGTGTTGAAAGCAAGAAAATTTCAATGCCGTGTGAACAGCAAAAGCCAACAAGAGTTACATGTTTACAAAGATTCCGATTACTGCTTTATTATTTATGTTTTAATGTACTCTTTGTTATTTAAATTATATTTGTTATATGATTTATAAAGCTTTCACAAACTCTCAATTAGCATGACAATCAAAAAAGTGAAATAAAAGCTTTTCTGCTAAAAATTCAAATGAACTTGAACTCATTTGTACATATTTCTTGCAAATTTTGTGCAGTTAAAAAATGTTTTCTTTTTTTTGTAGTAAGCAAAAACTTATGAAACCAACAAAGTTTTCGTCAATCTGAGCTAAACGGTAATGACATTTTTACAAATTTGAGTTTCATAGCGACTGTAACTGAGACTGATTGGATATTTCATTTTATTATACCCTGAACAGGGTATATTAAGTTTGTCACGAAGTTTGTAACACCCAGAAGGAATCGTCGGAGACCCTATAAAGTATATATATAAATGATCAGTATGTCGAGCTGAGTCGATTTAGCCATGTCCGTCTGTCTGTCCGTCTGTCTGTATATATACGAACTAGTCCCTCCGTTTTTAAGATATCGTTTTAAAATTTTGCAAACGTCATTTTCTCTTCAAGAAGCTGCACATTTGTCGGAACGGCCGATATCGGACCACTATAGCATATAGCTGCCATACAAACTGAACGATCGGAATCAAGTTCTTGTATGGAAAACTTTCACATTTGACAAGATATATTCACGAAATTTGGTATATATTATTTTCTAAGGCAACAATGTAATCTCCGAAGAAATTGTTCAGATCGGTTGACTATAGCATATACATAGCTTCCATACAAACTGAACAAATAGTTACTAACAGAAATGCACCTGTGAAGGGTATTTAGCTTCGGTGCAACCGAAGTTAACGTTTTTTCTTGTTTTTATTTATTAATAAAAATATTTATTTAATTTTTTTTTTTCTTCAGTAAGGTTTGGCATTTCATCATGAAAAGATATACGATCCAACAACGAGTCGAAATTATTAAAATTTATTACCGAAATTCGGAGTCAGTGGCCTCAACCTTAAGAGTGCTACGTCCAATTTATGGTCGTCATAATCGTCCTGTCAGATCAACAATTGAGCATCTAGTGGAAAAATTTTAATCCAAAGGCACAGTACAAAATGTTCCCGTGCTAATGAGACAAAGAAAAGGAAGACCCAAATCAGTCTCTCACACATCGTTCTCAAGCTTTGGGCATCTCTGTGATGTCGTTGTGGCGATTTTTGCGAAAAGGCCTTGACCCACACCCTAACAAGATCAAATTGACGCAAGAACTGAAAGCGTTTGATCAACAGAATCGTCGTTGGAAATGATTAAATTTTCATCGAAAAATCATAAATGGATAAATGGCTTCGTCAATAAGCCGTATAACATGTATAGAGACACATACTCGTAACATACCATCTCTGTCCTGCAATTGTTTCGCATTGGTAAGACTGCGTTGTAAGCTTCAGGGGTCCCCACGGTATGATACATTGGAGGAGGTATCGATAGCAAGCCACAAAGTCTGTTAAAATTTGAGTCAAGCGAAGGAAGACTACTCCTCATGGAAGACTTCTCCTCATGGAGCTCTTAACTGAAATACATCTGGTATCACAAAGGACCAAAACTGGTCTATGCGTGGCTCATTGGCCTGTCCGACTAACTTAACCTAACCTAATTTGACAGACTTATAATTTAGTTTCAATACTCTGAAGATCTAAGATTGAGCAGATATTCCGAAAACACGCTTAAATTGATGGATTGAAAATTCGAAATCTGGTAAAAATAGAACAGAGAAAGAACTGAGTATCTAAGAAACTGTTTATATTCTGAGGGTCGCATAACCTTAGTTTAATCGCTGAGAGATGTTCATTCTAAGATACCTTTTAAACATGTGTTGACATGTCTAGGAAGTATTATATATATGAAGTGTTAGTGGAAAAGAGGTTTTTGGAAACGACAAATCCTCTGAGAAGACTTTAGGCGGCACTAAAGTAACTTAAACACAGAAATGATTCAAAGATCGCTAGGGACCTTATGGTAATACTAAAGAGATTGGTCATAGAAAAACTTCGAAGACGAAGAAAAGCGGAAAACATGTTGCTTCATGAAACTTTTATGAGAAATACTACAATTTTTGTTGCTTTAAAGAAGTAGATTATCTTAATATACGGATTTTTAAATCTTCGCACTTAAAAATCATACAGAAATGTAATATTTTATTACATTTACAAAAACAAAAAATGATTTAATGAAAATGCAGCAATTAAATCATAAGGTTGAACACCAGTTGATGCTGGTGAATCAATATTGTTTTAAGCGCCATTTCATTTTGTCACCGATGAAGGCAGCGCGTCGCTTTACGCGAAAACAAGTTGCACTTTCACACTGTCCAGTACCCGGAGCGCGATGAGTGTCGCGTTTCTTGCCATTGTTGACACAAAATCATAGTTGCCGCTGGCAGTGCGGTCGGTGACAAGCGAGGCGCGAGCAAACGTTGGCCGATTGCAATGGATCAGCGGTCAATATGGCAACAGTGAAAACGAGAAATGGCGCTTAACAAATAATTACATACATATTTATGAGTACACATACATGCACTTGTATTTACTTTTAATATTTAAGTAGTAAACGAGACCTGACAGTGACGCTCGTTGCTCGCTGGTTCTGCTGCTGTCGACAACAACAGCAAATATGCTGAAAAGAGCAACTTTATGTTAATGCAACGCGACCGCTTGGCTAACTGACGATGTGACGAATTGATGAGTAGTACAACAACAACAACAGCGGCATTCCTGCATGCGAGGCATGCCGTGAATAAGTTGAAAACACGACAAGCGAATTGCTTAAGCGACTAAAATCTCGCTTTCACATACACACACACATATATGTACATACATGTAGAAAATCAAGCATTAATGGCGCGAGTTTTGCTGCTGCTCGCGCACGGTGCAGTGGGGCGTGGCGCAGGCTAATAAACATTTTCATTTTCAACATAAAACAATAACAACCACACGTGCTTGGTGCTCGCGGTGAATGGGTGATGATGATGATGGACAGGCATCAGCGCTGGCAATCGAGCGTGCAGCAAGTAAGCAGGCCGCCGTCGCTTGTGGAAAAGGAAAAGTGCAAGTGGACAGCAACAAAAACGCTTAACAATTATGCAGCCAACAATAACAACAATAAAGATTGTTGAAATGATAATAAAGCATAACACACATGAGCTTTATGAGCTTGCAACAACACTTACATACATATGTATGAATGTGAACACGTATGTATATACTATGTATACTAATTGTGTATGTGTGCTTGTGTATGTGTGTTTGCGCGCACATTAAATACCTTAAAGTGAAAACGAGGAAAAAGTCCAGTGCAGCCCAGGCAAGTCGCACCGAAATGGTGGCTATCAGTAAGCCAGTGAGCAGCGCTATCAACCGGCATCAAACAACAAATAAAGCAAAGCGGTTGTGGTGGCAGCAAAAGTAATGAATTTTAATTTTTGTGCAACATGCAACACCAAGCAATATTCGGCAGCAACTTTGAAGGAAAATCGCGGATTCCGCAGATTTTCTGAATGCCAGAGGCAAGCAAACGCCAACAGCAACAACCAGCAGCGGTATGAAAACAATAAACGGTAATTGCTGCAGCTGCTAATGGCATCCACTTTCAATCTCTGTGTGTGTGTGTGTGGTGGCTATGGTGCCATAGACCGGCCGGAAACCAGTCGCGGTGCGTGTGTGAGTGATAATGCAACTAATTGTAATTGATGTGCAAATTTATTGAAAAGCCAGCCAGACATTATAAAATTACCGAGGAGAAAGGATAACGTGAAATTGGAGAGTTGTGAGCCGCGAACAGTCCGTTTTAAAATCAATATGAGAGTTCATTGTTCGACTAAATGAAAGAATATTGTGTGAGACCCAGATTACAGTCTGTTCTAGATAAGACAAGCAGCGCTAATTTTCGTTGGTTACAGTTGCCTATCTTTGCAACTCTCTATATAGAAGAGAGTAGAAAACGAGCAAAATCATCTACTCTACTACTCTCTTCTATCATAAGGCGAGGTTGTTATAGAAAGCAAGTAATAACTGTAAGGCGCGATAGTGATTGTAGTCGTTTTCGATTCACCACTTCGCTGCTCGTTAAGCTTGAAATTTATACATTCAACAAATTGTATAAGTGAAAAAACAACAAAACTCAGCATAATTTTAAATAATGATATTAAGGGGTTCCATAGGTTTACAGATTTCCAAAATCGATTTTTTTATCATCTTATTAAATTCTACAATACCTCTGGAATATTGTCTTAATCTTTTATTTCTAATTGATCCGAGTAATAGTTTAGGAGATACAGCCTTGAGAACTTGTGCGCTCGAGGCCAGCTAGGCTAAGTACGCCGTCTTTAAGCGCGTTTTTCTCGAAATTGTGTTTTTGAAGACTCGAGAACTGATAAAATTTTACACAGGTTTTTGAGATACAATTCCTAAATACTTGCACGAAGGATTTTTTTTTCGATTGCAGCAATTAAAAAAAAACGTCGGGAAGTTTTCACTGAAAAAACAATACAAAAATTTTGTAAAAATGTCTACCAAAAATCCAATTTTCAGTTTTTTTCCTTCGTATGAAGGAAGGAAAAAAACATGTTTTTTTCACTTTAGATGATCCTGTAAGGAGTTATCTTGCCAACGTGGACGCATATTATTTCTGAGAAGTCATCGAAAATGGTGTCGCAATAGGCGAGTTCAAAATATTTTTTTCCAAAATTTTCAGAATTTCTTTGTTAATAGTGTATGTTTGTAAAAATAAAAAATATGAAAAAAAGTTTTTTTTTTAAAAAGCTGTTTTTTAGCCGAGGAAACCCCTTAAATCCACACAACACAAGGATAAAAACAAATATTTTAAATAGAAAAGTGCAATATATTTAGCAAATTTCCTTAAAGAAAATAGTTCTTGTACAATATAAAAAATAACAACAACCTAAACACTGAATAATAATAATTCGTAATACAAATTTTGAGGCTATGTAAAAAACTACTGATGTGGTTCTTATTGACCTTTTCATTACCTACAACTTCAACATATTACTTGTTTCTGGAATTTTGCCGAAAAACGGGATAAGTCGTTATTGACCATTACAAATTCAACCACGCCCCTTCGTTCCTCTTTCCGACCTTAGATCGCCTGTAAAGTATTTATATCCTGAGCAGGCTATATTAAGTTTGCCATGACGTTTGTAAGACCCAGAAGGAAATATCGGACACTTGGACTACTATAGCATACAGCTGTTACACAAACTGAACAATTTAAATAAAATGCTTTCATTTCACGTGTTATTTTCACGAATTTCGACTTGGATCATTATATAAGGCAATAATGTAATCTCCAAAGAAATTATTCAGACCGGATCGGAATCCAGTTGTTCTAAGAAAACTTATGGATTAGTAAAGGGAACTATTCTTGTTTTCCTTTCTCTTTTGTTATTTTACGTTTCTTCTCTAATAGGTTTCATTCTAATATGATATTTTTGCTTTCAGAAATTATCTACCCTGGTTTATTGAATAATATGAAAATTTCAATAATATGATTTTGAATTTTCTCCAAACAAATTGCTATTGAAAGTAGTCTAAGTTGACTTAGGAGTTTCATCTCAAAAACTTAAAACTTTCAAACGACTCAAGCGGAAAGTTTGTAGATCATATTTTCTAAATTACGTAAAATTGTGTAAAATGCGCATTCAGTTTATGAAATTTATGGAAAATAGTTAAATATTTCATAATTACTTGCAACATTACAAAGAGCGTTTTAATAAAACATTTCCATGGCGTTTCGCCACTTATGTTTTACTGCTTTATATAAATGCATACGCACGTGTACAAATGTATGTATGTACATATGTGTGAATAAATGTATGTAAATATGTATGTTGTGCAGTTTAGATACACACTTAAGTGCTTATATACATATGTATTTACGTGCTTGGCAAGGTAATCACTTGGCGATTTGTGATGTGTGAGAGTTTTAATGATTAGTGTAATGTTTATTTTCCACACTGTTGAATTTTATTTTTTTGCTATTTTCTCTTTTATAATTATTTCGCTGAGTGTTGCATAACTGCAAATTAAGGGCAAAAGAGCACTTGAGTGCATTTAATTGACTTTGGAAAAAAGTATTGAAGTGAATTTGTGTAATGGAATGCCGAAGTGCTCACTGAATATGCTGATCCGATGGAAATACATACATACACATGTATGTGTGTACTGTACATATGTATGTACATATGTGAGATGCACTCAAATTAAATTGTGAGAAATTGAAAATTGCGATAATCTTGTTAAATCTGGCCGGCGATAATTTGCAATTTTTTTGATCAAATGAAGTAGTGGTTTTCAAAATTCAATTTTTTTTTTTTTGTGGGTTTGTATATACATATGTGCGGTGTGCGCGCTTCTCTCCGATATCAATTAATTTAGTCAGGGAGTCAGAGCCCATTTATTCATATTTTTCGGTTTGTCTTCTCTATCTTCGTTATTTGTATTCGGCAGACTTTGTACTTTTTCACACAGAATTTTTTTGAAAGATCACGCGTGAGTCGTGTCGAGCTGTCATGATATTTTTGTTCAGTATTGTTTGGAATTTCATCTTGGAAAGTCTTATGCCTGAACAACGTTTACAAGTCGTTCAACTTTATTACGAAAACTCACGTTCTGTAAAAAATGTCCTTCGTGCATTTCGATCAACTTATCGTCAACATAATCGGCCTACTAGCAGTACTATTCGCAAGACCATCACCCATCTTGGGATCCAGTATTCACGTTGAAGAAAATATCGCAGCCTTAGCTGAGAGTGTACAGGAAGACCGAGAGTTAATTCGACGCCGTTTATTTACGTCGAGATCTTAAATTGAAAGCGTACAAAAACAGCTTGTGCAAGAGCTGAAGCCCGCCGACATTTCCAGGCTATATTGCTTCGCTATACACGCTCTTGAAAATTTTTAAGAAGTTCCGACATTGTCTAGCCAAATTTTGTTCTGCGACGAGGCCCATTTCTGGCTCAATGAGCTGTCATGTCATACAGAAAAAAAAGTTTGGTGTGGTTTGTGAGCAGTAAGGTTCATCGGTCCAAATGTTACAAAAATCAGAGTATAGTCAATGGCGACCATTATCCCCGTTCTTACGACAGTCGGGTCTACGTAACTGCAACGGGTCAAGCTGGCAGAATTTTGCCGGTACTACAACAACAGCCGTTATCGCACCGGCAAAGATATGTAAAGGCTAAAGTCTATGCGGACAATCCCGTTTCAATTCAGGCCGTTTCTTTCGCCAGTTACCAGTCGAAATGCTCGAACGAATCATTGAAAATTATACTGAACAGATGGACCATCTGAGACGTAGCCGCATCCAACATTTGAAAGAGATAATTTAAAAAAAAAAAATAAATGCCAAGGAATGTTGTTTCGAATGATAATAAATATTCCCCATTAAATTTGAATTTCTGTGATTTTTCTTTAAAAAAGTAGGGAACCTCGAAATGGATCAGCCTTTGGTATGACATATTAGCTGAACTCAATTCCAAAAAAAGTTTTTAGCTTAGTCTAATTAGCTTCCAAACTTTAGCCGTGCTTTTTTGAAGGCGCAGTTTTCAAAGTAACTGCGGTAATTTTCTTCGAAAAGGCTGGCTCAATCAGCTTGAAATATTTAAACAGCCTTCTTTGATATATTTGTTAATTAATTATAGATAAAATAAAAATTTGGCAATAATTTTGATTTTTTCAGGCACTCTGAAGTGTAAATTTTTTCAGTAAAAGCGATTTTTTTATTGAGCAGCCACCAATTTGCTTGAAATCAAAATGTGGACTAGTCTTACGAACGCTTCCATTTAAAGCATTAAGAAATTTTTTGTGTTTTTGAATTTTTTTTTTGAATAGGTCAAGACAGACACCTTTTTCGAAGGTCATCCTGAAAATCAGTTGCTGGCACAAGGACATCAAATATTTCTAAAATGGCTTGCAGATTATTAAAGTATATGATATGCCATAAATTTATATCTTCTTTATTTATTTGTTAAATCAAATGTCTCCTAAAAAAAGGTCCAAAAGAAAAAAAAAACACAAATCTCAAAACGCACATTTTTCTTATTTCCAAGAGGATATAGACCCTTAACTCAAACTGTTTACTTTTTGAAATTTTAATACACAACTAATTCTGTTTTTTTTTTTTTCGAATAAACTGAGCCATTTCCATTTGATGGTTAAGCAGTTAAGAAATAAATAATTGGATGCGGCTCGTTGAACCCATTTGAAATCAGTTGGCTGATTCAAGTATTATTAAAATGAAGGCTCATCACTTAATTAATTATTACGTATATAGATAAGAATACGCTAATTAAGCATTTGCGAAATCTAAGATCTTTTATAATAGATATCAGCTTTAAGCGGCCTAAACAGTCTGCAATGTAAAGCTATTTCTAAAAGAGAATATTTTAATCCACTCAAAAGTCAAGCAACCGCAAATGACAACCAACAGCGGCATCGCCGGTAGGAACAGTAGAAAAACTGACACAAAAATGCGGCTATATTCGTATAAATGCTAATAAGGGCGCTGAGTCAGGGTCATTTAGACAATAATAGGAAAAGTAGCGGGCAAAAAATATTTTCGACGCTAATTAAATGGCAACCGATGTGTGATACATGCAAATAAGCTGACTTTTTACATGAATACAAATATCTTTTTATTTATTTTCCATATTCTTGGCATTTTTGCATCTCTCTCTGCTCTCTCAGACAATTAGCGCGTTCACCTGCACGACGCGCCGAGACTATTAAGCGGAAAGAACAATTAGCAGAGCTTAAAGCGCAAATTATCATATAAGCATTTATATATATGCATTTATATATATATCATATATATATATGAATACATAATTATGTACTATGTAAGAGCGCAGTTGGCAGTGTACAATATTATAGGAATGTGCTGCCGCAAGGAATTCCCCGCAAACTGATTACGCAACGTTTTTGTTTATGAAATTGTTGTTTTAATTTTTTGTTTAATTTTTCATTTTTATGCATTTAAATAAATATTAAATAATTGTGCATAAGAGCGTCATGTCCACCTGTTTGCACACTTGTGCGCCCACCTGCCTCTGCACCAACAACAACCTCCATCGGTGTGTCTTTTGCGGTGACAGCGGAAACCCTACACCAACCTAACTTGCGATGGGCTAAAATGCGTACGAGAGAGGCTTGCACTACCCTGCCCCACCCTTGCATTTTCACCGCGCTAGCATTGTCTACGTCTGTCCGTCAGTCAACGGCCCAACCGCATTGTGGTTGCCAGCACAAAACAGCTGAAAATGCAAAACTTGACGGGCGAGTCAGCGCAAACATAACCTCAACTGCGACTCGGTTTCGGGGAGTGTTCAGCTTGTGCTCACGGCTGTTTGTTTGTGTTCATGCTTAAGCCGCTGCTGCTGTTGACTGTGGCATTGCATGTTTTACCGTTTGCAGGCCACAAAAGTTGGCAACAACAATGCGCCGGAGCGCTGGTGCGTTGGAGCGCTGGTGGAGTCAGCCACAACTTCACTTCATATCAGCATAAAGTTGTATTTTGTGCATATTTATGTACACATATATTGACTTCTTTATTGTTATTTATATATTTATTGCAGCTGTTTTCTTTGCTGCCTTTTTCCACTTTGCTGTTTCTTCTTTTGCTCGATTTTGCATTTTTGCGCGGCACCAACAAGTATTTGGCTCATAAATCCAAACTACTTTGCCATGCGCCATTTATTGGAGCGCGTGTGTGCGGCTGCGGGCATGACGTTATTATTATTGTTGTTGTTTTGCTAGATGGACGAGTATTTCGACAAGTATTTAAAGGTTAAAGCCAACTTGCAGTGTTCGTCTCAGGCATACACAAGCAGTTTCATTTGTGGATTGTTAAAATATACATAAGTAAATAAGCACATACATACATATTTACATAGTTAGACATACTATACATACTTATATATGTATGTAAGTGATATTGACTTAAATGATCGTACTTGATAGTGGCTTAGAAAAGAGCGAAAAAACGGTCAAATCTAATACCGGTAGCGGTAATTTAAGAGAGTTAATGTACTGCGAAGTTGATGGCTCTGTAATGAAGGTGGCGCAAAGATCAAAAAAATCACATTAGGGTTGTACTTATTTCTATGTGTGTTTTTGTTCCATGTACTTTATTATGCATAGCCATAAGAAAACTAAACTTCACCTCCAACGAAGCTATAATACCCTTAACAGCTACATTTATTATAGCATAAATGGAATAAAAAGACCTTCAACTTAATTTTTATCAATCAGTTTGTATGAGGGCTATTTGATATAGTGGTCCGATCTGTACAATATTTTTACAGGTTACAGCCTGATCTTCGAAAATACTATAAGCCAAGTTTCGTAATTTTATCTTGTCAAATAAACAAGTTTTCCATATAAGCACTGGAGTTTAATCGTTGGGTTTATATGGCAGCCATATGTTATAATATTCCGATCTGATCAAATTGTTCCCAAATTGTAGTGTTGCTTTGAACAATAATCCTTGCCAACTTTCCTGAAGATATCTTATCAAATTAAAAGGTTTACCATATAAGAACTTGATCTTGATTGATCATTTCGTATGACAGCTATGTAATATAGTTGTCCGATATCGGCGGTTTTGACAAATGAGCAGATTCCAGTGAAAAAAAATAACAAGCAAAATTTCAGAGTGATATCGCACAATTTGAGGAACTATCTCTTATGGATCGACTTAGTGCATTTTGGCTAGTGTTTTAGGTATGGAGCGTGTCAATGCTAGACTTCGTACCAAAAGACCTGAAATTTTTGGAAAAAAGAAACGCTAGACATCAAAGCTGAGGACCCCACATTCATCATTACTCTTGACGAGAAGTGGGTTTAAGAAAATAACGTCGAAACTGTCCAACAATCTAACGAATGGCGCTCCAAAAAATAGTCGAAACTGTAAAAGCATAAAATTCGCTGAAGGCCCTGAGGTCATTCCAGCCGAACCTTGTAACAAATATATGAAAATGGGATGCTTGTATTGGTTCAAAACGATAAAAAAAAGGTATATTAAAATACGTGAAAGTTAATTTTTTGATAGTCCGGGTCAATTTTGACCAGATGTACTTTTATATGTATTTATTTGGTTGTACATATATTTTGGAGATGGTGATATCTGATTGCTATTCACTTGGATGTGGCCAGAAATGATTCTTTTACATATGCTTCAAGCAGCTCACGACTTCCGGTCATGTATCCTTTGGGCAAGCTAAATTGCGAAGGCGAACCATCCCTCCCCAGTGTTGTGCGCTGGGTTGGGGACCGGCCACGCTGTTGCTAACTCGGTATAACCGCGTATGATACAGTAAAGAAGAAGAAGAAGAAGACATATATTTTCCTAGTGTCTGAAGAGCTTACAATTTTAGGCAGAATATATAATTTTTTATTTGAAATAATGCTCGATATTGGTGAATTAACGAATAAAATATTTTAGTTCAAAAATATCGTTGCTTAATGACAATTCTAGCGCACTTATGTCATTTATCTGCCATTTTTTGCATAATTCACTAATTGTTATTATAATTATCTAACTAAAATGTGAGCCACGTATTTGGGTTAACCAAGCCGCCGCCACACTTTGTTGGACATAAATATTTGTAGAGCACGTTGTTGGCGTGAGTTTGGCGCACGAACGCATTTAATTTGATAGTGTGTGTGCATGAATTTTAATGTACATACGTATGAATGTACATATGTATGTTTGTATGCATGAATGTGACTAAAGCCCAAAAAGGCTTTAACAAAAAATCGGTAGTATTCCGTTTATAGATAAGTAATACAAATGTATATATGTATGTATATATATGTATGCATGTATATCCATGAGTATAGCGCCGCTGGATTATTCATTCAACTTGTATGTTTGTATAGCCAAATATGGCGCTTGAGCCGAAGTGTGCCTAACGGCAGATAAAATGTGTTAAAGTGGCAGAGGAGCAAATATGGGCCGTGTTATGAACTATTTAAACACACACACACACACGCACAAAAAGTGGGCTATGTGCCAAACGGTAGTTTTGCCATGAATAAAATGCAAATACAGTTAGTTCAAGCGAACAACAATAAAAACAAAAGCAAATAGCGATACAATGGAACTGAAACAAATAAAAGTCGTCTATAATGGCGCTGTTGTGGCAATGTTGCATGCACCACCAACTGACTTACTGATTGACTTACTAACGAACTGGCAACAGCGGCGCTTTGTTAGCGGCAAAAAAAGAGGAAAAATCAAGAAAAAACTTTAACCTCGGTTGTACTGCAGCTATCACATTGGTATTTGATTGGTTAGTTTGTATGGTAGCTCAATGCTACAGTGGTCCGAACAGAACAATTCGGTGGGAGATTGCAATGTTGGCTAGGAAAATACTCCATACGAAATTTGTGGAAGATATCTCGTCAAATAAAGAAGTTTTCCATACCAGGTTATAATTCCGTACCAGGTTCAGGTTGTATGGCAGCTATATGCTATAGTGGTCCGATAACGGTGGTTTTGGCAAGTCAGTAGCCTCTTGGGGAGAAAATGATGTGTGCAAAATTTTAGATCTTTATCACAAAAACTGAGGGACTAATTTCAAGAATAATCAGACAGACGGACATATCTAAATAGACTCAGCTCGACGCGCTTATCATTTAAAAATATATTATATAGAGTTCCCGGCGTTTTCTTCTAGTTCAGGGTTTACAAAACATATGTATAGATAATAATGTTACATAGTACCATCTATACATTAGAGCGGGTCGATTTTTTTCTATGCGGGAAAAGTGCTTCGGATCACTCTGAAGCATTTTGTCCAGCAGGCTATGGATCTGAAACGATTTTCGAGCCAGCAATTTTTAAGACGAAATTTAAAAAATCTGAAAAATCGGTTGTATGTGGAATATGTGATAAAGTTGTCCGATCTATCCAATTCCGACAAATAATCTATAGAATAGTAAAATGCACCTACTTATTAAATTCCATTCGGATATCTCAAAAGTTGACGAAATAAATTTTTATGGCCCTTAAAAAAGACTTTAAAAATCACTGACTCGAAACCGGTTTCAGAAGCGTAGTCTCTTAAGCCAAGTAGTAGTTTTTAATTTTTTATTTTTTTTACACTCTGTAAATCAACCCGCTCTAATGTACCATATCTAAACATGTAGAGAAGTGTGATGGTTAACCATTGGAGATACATGTAATTGGAATTGATAAGCGAATGCCGTTCACAAGCAATATCTGTGAGAACACTGTAGCAATATCAACCTTCACCGATGAAAGCAATTACCGTTACAGCAACAAAGAACGTTGCAAACGTCCACAGCGCACACATAAATTCTATTGTTAAGCGCACAAAGAAATCGTAAAATACATGTGGAAAAGCACCAAATCACGCATGTGGCATGCCACAACAGACAGCTTAGACACTACGCGGTAGCTATCACACAGTTTACGCAACATGTTGCGCTAGTATGTATGTATGTCAAAATAAATTGTTGCCACACAACAACTTATTTAATTGGAGGTGCCGCAAGACGATCAAAATCTTCGCGAAACCGGAAAATATTTATAAAATAAGCATTCAACATAAATAATGTGCATGTGTGGCAAGTACACCGTAGTCATGCCGCAAATCTCACCTCTCTCCACTGGCGTAGCTGAAAATTGTAGCGAGCGAATTGAATGTGCGACAGCGCAGCTCTAGCGGCTAGTTTTGAATTGTATTGATGTTTCGGCGACCAGAATTTCCGGATTTTTTGCCACCACAATAACAACAACAACAGCGATTTTGTTGCTGCGAATTCTTTCGTTAATCAATATTTTCCACTGTCGTTGCAGCGTTTGTTGTTGTAATCTTATTTTTGTATAAACGCTTATGCTTTTGTTGTGATTGCTGGTTTCGTGCGCCGGCGACAGCGGTTACGTGTGCCACTTGCGGCAATAACAACGGTGCTGGAATTTATTGGCGGCGATAAGGAAAATGCGGTTGCCAGCAGAAGACGCGGCAATCGAAGTCGTGCGCTGGTCGGTGCGATGTTGTCGGCGACTGTTGGTGCTGGCTGCTGGCGCGATAGCGTCGCTGGTGGTGGGTAGTGTGCGGTGGCTGTGGCGTTGTCTGTTGGCAGTGACAGACAGTGCAAGAACGCGGCTTGGTGTAATGTTGCGTATGTTCTTCGCTCCACTGATTTCGCAACGGATTTTTGTTGCTGTTTTTTTCGTTTGTGCCGTGTACTGAGTGCTTGTACACCTGCGCGTCTGACTCAGTGTGCTGTTGTGGAATTTTCTTTTGTATCAAATCACGACGTTGGCGTTGTTTGGCGCGAATTTTTGTTTGATTTGCTTATTTTGGTTGGTTTTGTATACAAAACTTTAATAATATTATTTAACTTATATATATTAAAATATTATGTATTGAGCATAAATACTTTGTGATTAAATCGTAGGCTGAAAACTTCAACAAAAACCACATTTTTATTAAAAAAATATATAAGTATTTTCAAAAAAAAAAAATAATAATAATAATAATAAAAAACATTTCCTTAAAACATGTATTTTTATATTTTCATTTCACTTAAAAAATTTTTTTTCTGTAAAATTTTTTTTCGGTAAAATTTTTTTCTGTAAAATTTTTTTTCTGTGATTTTTTTTTTTTTAAAAACATCATTTTATTTTCCTCTTTTTATTTCGCACTTTTTTATTTTTCGAATTATTTTAATATCACCAATCGTAGGATTGCAACTTCCACACAAAAACCAATGTGTTTTTATGAAAAAAAAAACATATTTTGTAAGAAAATTTGTATTATAAAAAAAAAATAATTTTATATTCATATTTTTATTTCACACAAAAATATATATTTTATAAATTTAAAAAAATAGTTTTATTTTCATCTTTTTGTTTAACCTGAACATAAACCAGTTTTTTATAAAAATCTATTTTGCAAAAAATCATTTAATTTTCATCCGTTTATTTCACACTGTCATATTTGTTGTATTTTTTAAATCACGAGTCGTTGCCTGAAAATTTCAACAAAAAAAAAATTTTATAAAAAAATATTTTGTAACAAATTTTTTGTAAAAAAAATATTTTTAGTTTTTTAGCGAAAAAAATTTTCTTAAAAAAATCATTTTTGTATCACACTATTTTTCTCTTTTTTTTTAATGTTTTAACATCACTTATTATAGCTTCAATATAAATTAAATTAATAAATAAAATGATTTCAAAAAATATACCTATATATTTTATTAAATTGTTTTAATTATTTAAACAGAAAAAAACTTCTTAAAAAAGCATTTTGTATTTTTCTCTTTTATGTTTAACATTGTTTTTTTTTTTATTTCTGGAATAAATAGGATGAAAACTTCAACAAGAACGGTAAATTGTTTTATACAAACATATAGTACGTTTTTTATATTCTTGTTTTTATTACGATCCATAGACTAAATATATAAAAAACTATTTTTTTTATAAAAAAAAAAAATATTTCATAAAAACATTTATTTGATAAAAAAATAAAGGATTGAAAAAAAAATTATTTGAAAAATTTTCGTTGTTTTTAGTATAAAAATTTTTTTGATTGAAATTTTTTTTATGATTTTTTAATAAAACAATTTTTTTTAAACTTTCGTCGTTTTAACTTAATAAAAAAATATTATATTGAAAAAATTTATTTTAATAATTTTGTTTTTTTTGTCGTTTTAGCTTTTTTGGTATTATTACACTTTTTTTAGCAATTTTTATGAAACACGATTTTTTTTAAAGCAAGCGCATGCACATTTTTTACAAAAAATACCTTTTTGAGGCAGATTGAATATTATTTATATTTTGTATAAATTTGCAAATTTTTATTCATAAATCAATCAATAAATCATATTCAAAATCGTTTAATTTTATTTTATGAACTATTGTTTGTTATTTGATAATTATTACTTTTTAGTTAAATATTTTTTTTTAATTTTTGATTTATTATGTCATATTTTTTAGCAACTTATACGATTATTTTATGTATTTAATTATTTTTTGTTAACTCATATAGCTTTAAACTCTGCTTTTTGGGTCAAAAGTTCACTTCACTTCATTACTTCGCATTGCCCATTTGTTGCAGCGGCGCCTTTTCACTTTTTCATTTTATTTCTTATCGAACATTTTCGTTTTTTTACTGGCGCATTTTGCAAAGTTGCCGCTTTTGGTCGCTTTTTGTCTTCCATCTGGCTGTGCCAGCCTGTCTTACCCGCTCAATGGACCTTTGCGCATGCGCGCACGTTTGTCGTTGTTTCGCTGCGCACTTTTTCGGTTTTTTCACTTTTCGCTGAGTGCGTGGCGCACTATTGAAAACCGGCTGGCTGGCTGGCGGGCTATAAAAATACCTAACAGCTATTCAACAACAGGTACAACAGGTAAAGACACAAGCACTTTTGTATTTATGCAGCATAAAAGACCTAAGCGACGCACTTTAATGTACGCCAGCAATTTCTATAAAATAAAGCAGTCATCAAAATACAGTTTCACTGCTTTTTGTGTACACTTTTTATGTTTACAGTCATGAGTGTGTATTTTGCATTCAGTCAAAGTTTGCCGACGTGTTTTGCCAATCAAGCTGCTGCGTAGGGAATGCCAAAGTTAGCGCACAGCGTACGTACAGCGTGGGTAAGGGGGCGCCGAACTTGGCTGGAATGTGAAAATGTGTGCCAATATTTACAAGTCATTTGTTTGCTTTTATTGTTGTCGCGTCGCTGTTGTGTCGCCGCAGTGAAACTCGCACGCAAAATATGCCAAGATATGTGTCAAGCAAGCTCAGCGAGATACAGCTCTCTTAGGCGCCTATTCGCTGGGCGCTGGAATGTCGGGCGGGCACAACAGCGTGCAAGAAGAATAGTACAAAGATGACTTGAGCTTTAAAGTCGCATGCAAAATGCAAAAGTGATATGGACGCATTCAAAAGTGGAGTGATGGAATTAGGGGATTTGTGGGCTAATTCATATGTAAATATGTATACTGATAATTGATTGCGAGTGTTTAGTTGTGGTTATTATTTAAATTATGTAAATATTAAAAAAAAATCTAATGCAAAAATTATGAGAAAAATCTTTTTCCGTTGACAAGCTATCTTCACAAAATTTGACTTAGATTATTTACTAAGACAAAACTACACTCTCCGTATCATTTCCTCAGGCCAGCCGTCACTAGAATATATACATAAGTAGCTGCCATCAGAACTGGTCGCTCAAAATCAAGATAAAAATTTATTTTTAACCTTTTATGCCACAAGAAATGGACCTGTGAAGTGTTCTATAGCTTCGCTGCAGCAGAAGTTAGAGTTTTTTCTTATTTTCTAATAATTATTAACTCTTTTACAAAAGAAGATAATATAGAAATACAACTGTGAATTTAAAAATTCTTCTCTTATCTTCTGTTTATATTTCCTTTTTAATGATCTCTCTCAGTCTTTACTTCCTTAATTACTTCCTCTGTATATTTTACATAAATACTTTTCTCAAACCTCTTCAAATGTTCGCTCATTAAGCATTTTCCCTAATGACTTTGAACTTGACTTGGCTCGCCAACACAATATTTGCTAAACAGTGGCTGCTACTTAACGCTCCAACTTCGACATTTGTATTAATGTGTCTTCGCTTGTACATCTGTAAGTAATTAGTGCCATTGGCACTCTTTTAATGAAGCGAGCCGAAAATGTACACTAAATGCTCTGAACAATAGGAGAAATACACAATAATGGAGCCACTTTATTTTCAAACTTATGCATTACAGAAAGAGGTTAGTCTAATATGGGCAAAGAAATTTACATTTGTAATGACTGTAAACTGAGATTAAAATTTTTATTTATTTTTTTCAAAGACATGTTTTGTTGCTTAAGCTTAAAGTGTAAAGTTCATTATAACCGATAATTAACCGAAATTTAACCGAATCTGCATTCGCACTACACGATATTTTGTGCCGGATAATTTTCCAAATTTAATGAAATTTTAAATATTGAGAAGCAAAAAAACTTTAAGACTGTTATTTAGTTAAGTTCATTTTAACCGAAATATAACCGATGCCGTCTTAACTCATTTTTATAAGTAATCCAACAATATGATGATTCTACCGTGCGTTATGACAAGTTGTGAGCTCCCTATATATAAAATTAATGTTATCATCCACAACAAAGAGCGTTAAATTGATACTTGGAAGCAGTTGTTTGAATGTCAAACAAAAGTGATAATATTTACTATTTGGAATATTCTTCACCAGTAAGCTATTAAATTGCCAATGAACCGGGAAAAATAGTGACGTTTAAAAAATTAGTAGAATATTTAACTCAACTATTGTTTTTGGATCTATTTTTCTATAATATCTATCGCAAAATCTTTCCAAACCCTTATCTTCATATTGGAAATCGACACCGATCTACAGTTGTAGTCTGCTAGTGACTGATAATAATACATATCTTATATTGAAACGGAAACATTTCCTTTTTCATGCTTAAAAGATTTCTCTATCCGATATTTACAGATTATTATAATCAACGTAATCAGTCCCAGTTGTTTCATTTATATAAATAATATTGGAACTTATGTGAGAACCACTACTTGCAGCGAAACTAACTACTTCTTCATGGTTAGCATAGTTATGACAAAATTATCTTTACAGTCTTTATACCGAAAGTGTTCAATCTCAAATACCTCAAAAATGATTTCGGTGAGTTATGTAGTATATGTCAAAGTCTTACATCATCAACTTGGAAGAAGTTCAAAACTTTAAAAGCAATTATTTGTGGAGAAGTTTTTCCATTAAAAGTGTAAAGGAATATAGATAGGAAGAAAGAATTTAAAACTTCTGAAACAATAGGTAGGATTTTTTGGCAGAGGTCTCAGCGTTCTAATATAAGACATAAGTCTGAGATGATATGTATGTAATCTAAAATCTATAGCTAAAAATCATTAGTCTAAAGAAACACTACCGCAAAGAGTTTATAAGTGTGGTAAAATAAGCAGATTTTTCTTTAAAAAATGTTCAAAATCCTTACATCAGACCTTTTTCTTCAAAATATCAAAAACATTTTATCTCATGAATTAGTTGTCGTTAGCTATGGAATTCATATATCTGAATATCGATGGCTAGCTATAACTTCAAATCGCATAGATTCCATGTTAGTATTGGCATATCATGTAAAGGATTTCAAGACAGCCCATAAGCCTCTATTACTTTGAGAAAGGAACTAACCTTGTATGAGTAAAAATGTATTTCGGTGAGGACTTAGAGTAAGATCTTAAGTGAATCTGAGAAATATAAAGAGTTATCAAAAGGTGACCAAATATTATGGATAAGTTATAATTGTTGGAATTTTTGTTTCAAAAAGAAATAGCTATGGGGTTTATAATATATGTATATACAAGTACAGTAATATGTAGAGTACATCCGTCCCTACCATGAGAACTATAGTTTGTTTCTGAGGCATAAGATAATAAGAATGCAAGTCTTTTTGTTACCACTCAACTCAAGGAGAAGCTAACTGACATTTTTCTCCGCTGAAGAGCCCACCAGCGTGTTATTAAATTGCCAATGAACCGGGAAAAATAGTGACGTTTAAGAAATTATACGGTTGTTACGACGTAAAGAATTCAAGCAAAACCCATTGCAATGGAAATTTCTCCCAATAAATGCACGAAGCCAAGAGAAGGGCGCAAACTGAATAAATACAACAATGTAAAATGACTGGAATGGGGAAATATGCGGCAGGAAAAATGTAAGAAATCCAGGAAGGGGGCATTGAAATTCCGAAGAATGCCGCATTACAAAAAACATGTATACAACAACACAACACATGGATTACATACTTATACACACTACTACAGAAACGCGGCTTGACGGAAATATTCACCAGAAAGGCATGTTAAATATGGGCAATTCCCACTTCCTGAGACTACAGTTGCAGTGTCTTATTCACACGCACACACACACACAGGCATGGAAATAGTAACATTTGTTGATGTGTTTATGGTGCATTGACAGCACGAATGCGCTGGGAAAACAACTAGCAATTTTCTGTGCGAACAAAAACAAAAACCCAGCGAAGAAAGGAAACGCCGAGGAAGCGAAGGAAGTGGAGCGAAAGGTAAAGCGAATTCAATGCAATTTATAAGGGAACACAGGCGTCTGACACCGCTGGCTGTTATGCTGCGCATGCAACAGGTAGAACAACAACAACAAGTGTCTGCTTAAGTAAGCAAACAAACAAATGCAGTTGCAACAACAATTAGTCGTTTTCACAGATTTATTGCCAACATTTAGATGCTTCCGCTGCAGAGCATAGCGTCACATAGCGTCGAACTTTTTGGTCGGAACAATTTGCTGCGCGCATCGAGAACAAATAGCTCGGCGTGCGCGCGTGTGTGTGCGAGAATGTTGGCGCGCGCTACCTAAAAAGCGCTGAGAAAATCTGTTATTCACGTTGAAATATGTGGCAGAAGTTTCCATAGTTTTCTATCTCGGGACAGATACGATTCGAAGGTGATGAAAGCTTTGGTAACCGAAGTGCAAGCGCGCGTGCGTATGTGTATGTTTAACGCTGCGCGGTGCACGGTAAGCGCTCGCTCTGACGCCTGTGAGAAATGTAAGTAAGAGTCTGTGAGGGGAAAAGTTTTCAACTTGTCTGTAGCAATGTGCGTTTGTTTGTTTTTGTACAAGATAAAGGTGACATGATAATCAATGAGTGCGGTTCACAGCACACAAAAACAACAAGAACGCGCTTGACAGCTTTTATGTACACAGTAAGCAAGTGTCTGCTGTATTGCAACACAACAAAGCAACAGCGGATGAGAAAATTAGTCTAGCGTAGCGATACTCTTGGGAAGAGTTGTAGATAAATGCCTGGAAGTGGTGTGTGTGTGCAGAAGGGGGTTTAAAGTTTAAGTTGAAGTCATTTTTAAATGAGAAATAGTAACTTTGTGTTTCACAGTCAAAGTGTTGCGTTTGATTAACAAATATGAGCACTGAGTCTGCAGAGAAGCTGTGATAATATGAATAAGTGTTCACAAAATTTTTTAATTTTTGGAAAATTTTGAAAAAAAAAATTTAAATTATTTAAAAACAAAAAAAACTTAAAAACCGTTGTATCGAAGCATCTTTACATCTTTCACAAATACAACACATTCCTTACAAGCATTTGATTTTAATCGCTCTGTTTGTATATGCTATAGTGGTCCGATCTGAACAATTTCTTCAGAGATCATACCGTTGCCTTGGATAATAGCACATGCCAAATTTCTTGAAGATATGTTGTCAAATGGAAAAGTTTTTCATACAAGACCTTGATTCCAATTGTTCAGTTTGTATGGCAGCTATATGCTATAGTGGTCCGATAACGGCGGTTTCGACAAAATGAACAGCTTTTTTGGAGGAAAAAGACGTGTGCCATTTTCAGTGCGGTAGACAGACGGATGTGGCTAAATCCACTTAGCTTATCAGGCTCATTATTTATACACATAATTTATAGGATAACTGACTTATTCGTCGGGGTGTTACAAACTTTTTTGCAGGCTAATATAACTTATTTTAGGTATCAAAGCAGGAAAGCTGTATTCTTTGATGCTTTCGTCTATAACGGACTAATTTTGGACGTTTATCATCTTTGATGCTTACCGTCCAAGAGTTTGGATAACCTTCATCCAGTCATTATTTGGTATCAGCCGCCACTTGTTCTCCCAAAAAAGTTGTCGAAATCTCCTTTAATTCTTTTTCTTCAAAATATCAACATTTAAGTCACTCTAAGTGAGAAATCTCATAAACCAACTAACAATAGCTGTGGACCTCATTTCCTGTCAAAGGGTAGGCTTTGATAGATAAATAACCAAAGCACTTACTTTAGTAAAAAAATGCATTCCTTCATTTAATATTTCTAACCGAAGAAGTCAAACAACTAACCCTAACTTCATCTTCTCCAAAAACAAAAAAAAAATAATGAATCCAAAGCTGCTTAAGTCTAACACTGGATTACCAAACCCAAAAAAAAACATTTAAATTTGAGAATGAATAAATTAGAACAGCGAAGAATTCAGTAAAAAACTAAGACGCGGCAGCGGTGATCAATTGAGCGACAACAACACAAGAATGATAGAGTTAAAAACAAAACAACAAAACACAAAAAGCATAACAACAAATTAACGTATTGGCGCTACAAGACGCGAACCGAAAAAGTTCATTAAACTGGTTTTCCAGCAGCGGCAAAGCAAGGCGCAGCGTTGGCAGTGGCAAAGAGTCGGCCAAGCAACCAGCCAGCCAGGCAGGCAGCGCAAGCCAGACCGCCAGCTAGACGACGCAAATAGCGCTAGCAAATGACAGCAACAACAGCAGCAACATTTGCATATTTGGCCATTGAAAATGGGCGAGTTGTCTTCTGGTGTCGCGTCGGTTTATCATTTTCAATAGGATTTTGAATATTTAGCTATTTTAAATTTTTTCTAATTTCACTGCGCTTTAGTGGTATTTCGGCTATTGGCTCATGGCTGTGGAATGCACGCACACACTCACACAGCGCGTAGAAATTCCGTTGTTTTAGCACTTTCCGTTTGGCAGAATCGCTTAAGAAGTGATATTTTGTAAGATTTGCTTATGCTTTTTCAATTAACTTAAGATATTTTCACACTTTTTCAAAAACACAATTTCACTTTTCATTCTTTGCAATTCTTTGTGATTTCTGTTCGAAATGATTCACAATGCGAATTTCCTTTCAATTTGATTTCATTGAATTGAATATCAATGCTCTTTCAATGGCTTTAACACAGGCATAGTTCACTTTTCAATGACTCTATTGGCTTTGCATTTTGTTTGTGTAATTCATGTACAATAGTTTCTTTTTTACTTTATTTCTTATTTTCCCCCAATTAATGTGCAGTTTCGCTTATTTGAATTTTCTCCGCAGACGTGTCAGTTTCGTTGCAAACGCGAGCTAAGACTGTCGCCAGCCGCTGAGTTGGGGTATTTAAGCCAACGCCAATGCTCAGCGGCTAGACTCTAGCTCAGTGTGGCGGCCAAAGTGATCATTGGCTCTCTGCAGACGCAAACAGGTAGTGAGCGTCGGTTGCATTGTATGTGTGAGTGTATGTACAGGTATAGTAAATGCTTTTGTTGTTTGCAAAAACAAAACACCTGTGTATCTCATTTTTAGTTGGACTAGAGTCAGAAGAGCGGCTGCATGGAATGAGCAATGGTGTGGGACACGTAGCTACCGGTGAGCGTATGAGATCACTTTTAATGTGCTCAGATGCTCAGAATTGTACTGAGAAGAGCTCAGGTCAGAGAGAGTTTGATTCGAGATTTGTTAAGAAATGATAAATGTTGGCAAATATATGTACATATGAATGTAAAATATAAAAAAAAAAAAATAAGTAAAACTAAATAGCAGAAGAATAAAAACTATGCATAATTAAAGTTTTTTAATTAAGTTTATGTAAAAAAAAAAAAAAAATTACGAAAACCAATAACACACTAAAATAAAATAAAATAAAATAAATAAATGTATACTAAAATATAATAAATCAAAATATAATTAAATAAAACACAATTAAAAACATTAATTGATTTTGTTTAATTTAAATAAAAAAAAAAATAATATTTAAAAATTACTTTTACAATATTTTTTTTTTTGTTTTTAATTTAACTATTTTTTTTTAAATTATTTTGGATTCGTTTATTCATTTTTTATGTTTTATTCTAAATTAAATTAATTTTTGTTATTACAAATATTAATTTATGTTTTCTTTTTCTAATCTTTCTAATTAAAAATATTTATTTAATTTCTTGCTTACTTTTGTTAATTAATGTTTTTGTTTTAATTTTTTTAAATAATTAATACGAAAAAAAGGAGAATTTAAGACAAAAATAATATTTTTAAAATAATTGAATTAGTAAATATAAAATATGTTATAATTAATTTCATTATTTAAAAATAAGTAATGTAAAATATTTTTGTTATTTAATTTGTTTTTGTTTTTGTGTTATGTAATTAAAATTAATAATTTGAAATAAAAGCTAATTAAAATAATTTTTAATTTTTTATTCACTTATTCCGTTAACTATTAATTATTATTTTTTATTTTTATTTAAAATTTAATTTTTATTTAATAATTAAAATATTTTGAAATTAAAAAAAAATTAAAATTATTTTAAAATTAATTTAATATTAAAAAAAAATTAATTTTGAAATAATTTTAATTTTTTTAATTTTTTGTGTAATGTAATTTAAAATATTAATTATTTTAATTTTTAATAATTAATTTTTTTAACAAGAAGTAAAGAAAATAATGAATTAATTATATTTTTAAATTAATTTTATTAAATAAATTATTTAATTATTAATTTAAATTGTAAATAATTATATAAATTAATTTTTGAAGAAATTATTTATTCATTATTTTTTCGTAGTTTTTTAAATTAATTCAAAGTATTAAAAAAAAATTAATTAGATTTTTAATCACACAAAGAAAGAAAGACCGACAAATTTTTATAAAACTGACATGTCTCTCCTACACACTGTTTAAAGCCGCTAATGATATTTAAGAGCCACTGTAGTTGTGAAAGTTTAAAGCAACTTCAACTTTGTATAAAACTTGGACACAAAAAAACACAAAGCTTTCAAAACTGTGTTGGCGGTTTTGAACAAGGCTACAAAATATTTTGAGAAACTTTCAAAGTTAATCAAATGGTGGTGTCTTGGCTAAGCGAACTTTGAAATTATCTTAGACAAACCCCTTTAAGGCTCGCTTTTAATATAAAAGAGGTTAGTAATTCGGCATTTAAATCAGATACAAGCGTAAAAATTATAAAATTTGGATTTTTTAAATTATGACAGACATCAAAAAATGTTTTATGTTTTAATTTAATATTTCTTTGAAGCACACATACAATTATAAATATACAAAATTTAGAAAGCTTATGCTTAACTATTAAAAAACATGAATATGCGTGTTACCTGGCACTGTTTCTCCATTGAAAGTGATCTGTACAGTGTGTATGCCCGGCTCGTGCGGCGTGAAGCTAGCCACGAAACGTTGGCCACCAAGTGAACGCACCGACGAAGTGACGCGACCACCGTTGACCAATATTTCTAAATTGCCGGAACCGGCTTTCGAACCATCAATCTCAAATTCCACGGGGCGTCCGATGGCACCGTTCGGTATATCTTGTACGCGTATAGCACGGGCACCAGTAGCGCTATTCTCTATGGGGCGAAATCGCGATAACGAACTATAGCCATAATGACCGTTACCGGTGCCGCCGCCACCACTGACACCACCGCCACCACCAGAGGTGCGTTCAGTAACGACATGTTCGCTGGACTCCTTGACCGTCTTCGTATAGCCACCGGATTTGTCGGTATAAGTGTTATTCGAATGTGATTTAACTGTAATGGCACTGGGTCTGCAAACATTTAAAAAATAACTGTTAAACTATTTCCGAAAATCACATTTGTGCTGAAGAAGCTCACTTGTAACGTTCAGCATCGTCCACAGAATCGCGTGAACCACGCCGATCCGAGTGATACTTTTGCTCTTGCAATGCAAATTTATTGTATTGTGTATTACGATGTGTCTCATGGTCGATGTCGGGACGATTGTATGAGAGGTCCGTGTTTAATTGCTTTTCTGTCATATTTGCCAAAGATTCAAGCGAATTATGTGAAAGCATATGTTTGGTTTTGTTGATGACATCCCAGCTGTCGCGTCGTGCCGTGGCCGGTTTGATCGAGGAGACACGCACATTCGAGGAATGATCGATGCGCGGCTCGGGGGAAGCGGTACGTCGTAGGCGTTCGGCAGTTGTGTAGAGTGATGGACTGGCACGTATATTCGAATCGGCAACATAATTCGAGGTCGATTTGTATGTCGAAGATTTCTCAACGGTGCGAGAAGTCTCGTAATCGGAGCGATTTAGACCGTTCTAAAGCAATATTGAAATACAAATGGACATAAATTATTGCTATGAATTCAGAAAATAACAGAGTATGGAGTCTGATGAATAGATGGATATCTCAGTAAAGAGAAGATGGTGTTCCTTTATGGGAGCAGTAACGAGATTGAAAGAGTTTGGTCCTATATTTGAAGTAAATTGACAGAGAATCTTTCTCTACGTATAATTAAATGTTCTCCTTTATTTTGGGAATTTGGAGAAGAGCACTTAAGACCTTTAGTTTTATGTGTCTAACTGTCTTACTTGACCTCCAGTCGAAAACAAAGAATTATAGTCCGTGAACTCTAAAAGGATGATATCGCTTAGATATCCAAATTTCTAAACAATTCTTAGCGTCTTTTATCGTAAAGGTTATCAACAAATTATTTTCTAAAAAACCATTGAAATAATTATGTTTTAGTCACCTTATTCAAAGTTGTTGTGACTGGGCTGCCGATGCGATGTGTGGCTGTCGAAATGTAGGCGTTGCTGGGTGAATGGCGTTGCACCGGCGAAATAGAGGTGTGACGTGGACTGGCGTTCAAAGTGCGCGCATTGGACTCGTACGGAATCGAAGTTTTGATTGTCAATGGACTGTGGGTGCGTACCTCACTCGAGCGTATCTGTGGGAAGTCCAACGAAAAAGCAAAAAAATTAGCAAAGTTTTACTCATAGAAATAGACAGCTCATTGAACACTTGAAATCAATAACAATAACAATCGCAGCACAAGGTTAAAAACATACAACACTGAAACAGACATATATTTTTTAACAACAACAACAAAACAATATAATAAAACAACAATAACAAATTATTTAATTACACTGGGTATTGGACTGAGACGTGAGGCGAATGTTGTTGCCGACCGGGCACTGGCCACATGGCTCTGCTGCTGCTGTTGGAAATGGGATTGCTGGTAGTGCGATGACGTTGTGTCTTCGTAGCGATCTTCGCGCGGTGGCGCTAACTTCAAGTCACGATCGTCGCGCTTGCGGTGATATAGTTCGTTCTCTTTGTCGTAGTAGTAGTCGTTTTTGGTGGTGGACGACGACGAAGAAACTTTCGAGTCGCGACGTCCCGCAGTTACGTTGTATAGATCGGCCGAGTTGATGTATTTGGTAGTGGGAGAATTGTTGTAGTATTCACGTGAGGGAGGCTGGGGAGCTGGTGGTGGTGGTGGGGAAGTTGCCAATTTATCCTACACAGAGAATTTGGTGTTGGGCGGTTTGCGGGTTTGCGTGGAGTGTACGGGGAATGTTCAAATGTAAGGATACAAAAAACACAACATATATGTGAAGGGGGAAGAGAGTAACGGTGTTGGGTTAGTGTTGTCTGATTTGGTTTTGGTTTCTAGATTTAGTAGCGGTTGCTTGTGTGCAAAGCGGTGTGAAGCGGTGCGCAGACTTTTGTTTTACAGTTTGGGGTTAATCACAGCGGTATGTTGTTAGTAAATAAATATATACAATCTACATATATAGCTGAGGGTCTCAGGACTACAGTTACCGTAATTAAAAATAACTGCCTAAAATTCAACTGAGACGCGAGGATGATATTAGCACTTTATACCATTACCAAGCTCATATTAAGATTTCCTTTTTAAGCTTTGATACCTACCTCACTCTCCCTCTTGTAGTAGCTGGATGTAGTGCGATAGTCGGGCGTGTCGATCTTCGGTGATATTGCCGGTGAATACGATCTTTGTCGCTCCGCAGCGTTGTGATTCAGCAAGTCACGACGTGACAGTGACGATGTTGCCGCCGTTGAGGTGTTTCTATAGTCATTGTGTCGGGTGTTCGTGGTAGAGGTGTAATGCATTGAGGGGCTCTCGGCGCGATGTTTGCTCTCATGTAATGGGCTGCTACGCGTTTTGCCTGAACGTCCTTTGGTGCCGACGCGCATAATGAATGGCGAACCCTTGACATCGTAGCCGTTGAAATAGACGTAGACGCGATATTTGCCATTTTGACGTGGCATGAATGTGACTCTATACTTATTTTCCACTATCTTCTCAACGGAACAGACCAGCGAACGTTTATCATGCACAATATCCACATGTAGTTCACCGGTGACACCAACGCCACGTGCGTCCACCTCGAAAGAATGTGCACGCAAGGGCATGGCGCCGTCTAAGCCATGTACCGAAACACCGCTGGCATCGAAGACGGCACAGGTGAATGGACCACCTTGTATGTGCCGCCCTTGATAGGTGATGGCGATTTCCCAGATACCTGCTTCGTCTGGTTTAAATATGGCACTGTGACCTTCTTCGACCTTCTTCAACGGGCAATTATGCGAGATGCCGGTCGGTGAGACGGCAGTGACCAGTATATCCTCCGTCTTCGGTGCGCCAGTGGCATTGACCAATACTTCGACCAAACTGCCGAGAGCACAAGGTGCCATGCCTGGCGGCGCAACTTGTATGAAACGTGGTAGCACACGGAAGAAATGTCCACCCAAACTATCGTCGCCAACCTCTACAACTATCTCATGCATGCCATACTTTTCGGGTATGTAGACACCTTCGCCGTGCGGATTGAGACGCACGGGCTGCGGCTGGCCTGATGGTGGCACTATGAAAGCTTTCACCGAACTTAGACTGATCTCGCGTGAAAGCACATCGATGCGGAAGTGCGTCTGTAAAATAAAAGCCAGAAAAGGTCAAAAGTGTGTTTACTGCTTAAGTATTTCTTGATGTTTTACCGGTTCGCCGACACGTCCGGAATTACTCTCCATCAATACGTTTATCATGTCCGACAGTGGTGGTCGCGGTGGCACCCACTGCAAGTGTGCAGCGTAGGCCATTATACCCAAATGTTCCACTTCAGGGTTAGCCATATCTTTAGCCGTCAGTATAGGCTGAACGCCTAGACGCTGGCCAGCTTCAACCGCCTTCCTTATGTTATTCTCATAATGAAAAGGGTCTGTGCTGAGTTTTTCAGGTGCAGGCGCTGGACCACCAAGCCCCTTAATGATCTCACACATAACGCGTCCATCATTCCAGTCGGTCTGTAATATTGTATGGAAAATATTATAAGAAAATAGGTAAAATCCAACAAAACTATTTACCGTAAAGTTTTTGACAGAATCTTTGGTCTGCGTGTTGACCCAACGCAATGTCGCATTGTAACCCGGTCCGCCAGGTTTCATAAAGTACGATAAATATGTCATGCCAGACAGTTCATCCAACCATGGTGAGGCCAAATATGCGGGCTCCAAAACTTTCGGCACACCAAATTCACTCTGTGCCAAATTCATGGTCGTCGTACAATTTTGTACACTCTGTTTGGGATCCAGCGAACGCCAGTGTGGAAACAGTCCTGGCTGACAGTAGTCCAACAATGCGGCCAGGTTAACACCACTATTCCAGTCTGTGGTCAAATTGGTTATTTTGCATTCGGGCAGCGCCGCTTGCAACCAGGCGAGCATTAGCTTCCTCGGCGGGAACTTGCTACGCCCAATTTGATAGCGTACAATCAGCGACCAGATGAGACCCAAAATGAGCTTCACATTGCCATTTACAATATCCACGTTGCCAATGTTGACGAGTTTAATGTGATCTTTTTCGATGGCATTCAACGCCGTGGTCGCGTTCTCTAGATAATGATGTTGATTGGCTGGACGACGATTCCATGATGGCTTGAGTGGACGCGTTTGCAGGTTTTCGACCAGTGCGCACAAGCAAGTTCCGTCACAAAAGTCGCTGGCCCAATCGATAACCTAAAAAATAAAATATAAATGGAATTATTAGTTTTGGGTTTATTTTAAGGAATTTTTGGTGTAAACCAAAGTCTACGACGTTTGTTATTGTGATATTTATCATCCTCTATGTAACAGGTTGAGCCCTATATATGCGCTGATTTTGTCATAGACTTAGCTTATAACCTAACTAAATCCTTCTCAAAACCTCAATCAAATCTGTTGATGCCCTTATCCGAAAGATCTAATACCTTTCTGTCGTCGGTATAAGCGATTGAAAATGTGTGAATGAACGAATTTGAGTCGGGCTTGGGCTGAAAACTGAGTATTCGAGGAATGCGTCGATCAAGAAATTATATTAAAGGGTAATCCGATATAGAATTTGCAGAGAGAGATGCAGAATTAGAAATGTTGCTGGCGTGGCTTACTGCCAAGAGCTCTCTATCAACTTTTGCTTTAGAGTGACTATTGCAGTGGTTTCTAAGCTGAGATTGCAGACATTAAGCTAGCAATAAAATTACTGCTACGTAGTTGAGATCCTTTCGGAGAAGTAACCACCCACTCAGATAGCGAATGGGCGGTGATACTTGCCTTGAACTCATTAACAGTGCGTTCAGAGTTGGTCAAGGAGTTCCTAACCTCGCTATCAATAGCATCAACTGTCTTTGTGATAAGTCTAGTATGGGTGCCAGGTCACAGCCGAATCGCAGGAAATTATAAAGCTAGTGAGTATGGAAAGACATCCTAGAACCGCTATCAGTAGAATGGGATCGAGTTGGTGCTCCCGTATCCTCCTGTGTTCTACTACTAGATGGATGAATCGGATGGATGGAGATCTAGTGATATCTTTGCTCTCAGTGAGACTTGCCTCTCCCTAGTTGTGAGACGTTGTCCTATTGTCACCCCTGTTGTAGGGCTGGGAATCTTACCAGACGCAATCTGAAGAAGCTGTATCGAGGATGAGGTGGAAACAATTCAACCCTCAATAATTAAAAATTGACTACATTCAGTGTGTATTGGTTAAATATTCAGGGTGGCAATATAACAAAATATACCCAATATCCTTCAACACCATTTTCATAATGGTACTCGTATTTCCGCTGAGTCCTCAAGTCTTTGAGCATAACATTTTTCTAAATTATTCACTTAACTAAGTGACCTCAAAAGCTTTTCAAATAAGTTCCATTTAAAATGTAAAACAAATAATCGGTTGTCAATGCAAATAATGTATTTGAATAAACGTTGTACACACATACACACACACCAACACAAAATCACACATAATTAGAGAAAAATAGTTTGCCCTTTGAGCGAGTTAATTAGTTTGAGTCAAGCACTTTGACTTTTGAGGTCTGTCAATTGGGACCCCACTTTGTTACGCAAATAAATATGAATAAGTTTTGTAATAACTAATTGTTTGTCTGTCGTGCGCATTGCGAAGTATGGCACTCGCAGTCCATCGGTTAAAACTGAGTAGCGCTTGAAAATGCCTGTGAAAGGTCGCCATACATATTGCAAAGTTATGCCCACTCTATTCGTATTGACGTTGAAGGAAGATTCTGAAGTTAAATAATGACACTTTGTGCAATTATATTTATACATATAAGAGTGGAGAGGGGGTAAAGGGTGCCAAATTAAGTGTTGTGGTAGTTGAGAGCCAAGTGGTTGTTCTTTTTTGATATGTTTGTTGTTTCAAATGTATGACTGTACCAACTTTGAGTTCTGTAATCGAAAAGTGAGCATAGAGGGTTCTCCAATAGAGGGTTTTTGTTTTATAATAGGAGGAAGCATCGAAAGCCGGAGTGCGGGACTTTAATCTACTGTCTACGGTTAAACCTAATCTACTGTGTATCCCACAGGACCACTGGACTAAGTATTACTTCCTAGAGGAGAATAAGACGCTGACAGCTTTCCATTTGACTGAGAGGTTCTATACAAATTTCCAATAGGGTCTATACATACATACTAAATATACGTATACGATCATAAATATTTGTTAAATGCCTTGGTAAGCTCTGTCTGCAGCTCGTGGTTTATAAACTGTTCTGTAGATATTTCTATAAGTTTTAAACTCCTTCCAAACGAAATATTTGAATTTTTTTCTTATGAGAAATAGCGTCGTGCTGTTCAATTGCAGAGGCTTAGGACGTTAGAGAGGTCTATGTCAAAGCATAGATTTTATGATGAAAAAGCAGAGTCAAACTGATCTCCTCGAAAATGGTTGCTATCTTTATTACATATCAATGCAATTAAAGGACATTTATTTGCCTTTAACGGGAAACCCTATACTACTTACATTTCACATATTCATATAAATATGTGTACGATTGTATGTGTGCAATCACGTCCACGCACTGGCCCATTTGAAACCCTAAAAACATGTCAAAATTTCACTTCACTTTATAAAGGCAGCGACGTGGACTTGAATACGGGTCTAATTAGCGCTACGATTTCAGTGTTTGTGGCTTCATACATTGTTGTTGTTTGTATGTGTGTGATCAAGTATGTGTGTGTGTGTCTTATTAGCACTTGTCTGTAGCGCTTTTGCTAGTGTCTGTCATCTCTATTTGCTCATAGTTAGAGTAAACTTGAGAATCAACAAATATTCAGCACACTGACAACAACAACAACAACCGCTACCAAGAGCATAGACAAACATTCGACGTTTGAAAGCAAGAAAAAAAAGTTCAAAAAAGTAAAAGCTGTGCAAAGTAAATTTTGAAAAGTGCCGGGAAAAATGGAAAATTATGTACAACAGCCTTTTGCAATGACAAATAATAAATAATTACGAAAATAAATAGAGAGCTGTGGGGTGTAGTGGTGAGAAAAGTCCAAGTGAAAATGTATGTAGATATTGTTAGAGGGACGCTGTAAAACTTACAAAGCAGTCAGTGTCAATAAATATTGAAACAGTTGCGCAGTTGATGTTCTAGCAAAGGCTTTAAGCATTGCAGCGTTGAAAAGGTTAAAAATAGACCCCTCCAAATTATTGAAAATCAAGAAAAAATGTCAAGTTCGGCTACACGTAAGCTATACCCTTCATAGCTGCATTTCTTATAACATAAATACGTTCTTTTTCTTGATCTTGATTGGTCAGTTTATGTGGCAGCTTTGTGCTATTGTGATCCGATCTAAACAATTTGTTCATGAATTGAAGCATTGTTTTTGACAATGATTTATGCCAAAGTTCGCTTAAATATCGGGTCCAAAAAAGGCCAAATTGTACCACAGATAAATGCTATGGTGGATCGAAATCGCCATTTGCTGCAAATATACAGCTTCTTGAAGAGAAAACGACAGGTGAAAATTGTCAATTCGATATCTCAAAAAACGAGATACATACAATTTTAAGTATTTCATTTGTTTTCAACTAGTTACAAACTAGTTGGGAATGGACTAGTTAAGTTTGAGCTACTAATTCATTAGTTCGAGATGAGTTGATAAATAGAACTATTTAAAAATAGTACAATTTTCAGTATTTCATTTATTTTTAAACTAGTTACAAACTAGTTGGGAATGGACTAGTTAAGTTCAAACTACAAAATCAATATTTTAGGTTGAGTTGGGAAACGAAACTATTTAAAAATTAATAAAAATTTCTTTACATTTGACAAATTGTATACTTTTCTAAACAATAATATAAATTAATATTAATATTAATAAAATCAGAAAAACTTTCGCAAAATATCTGACTTCAATATTTTATTTTTATAAATTTTTGACTAATCTACCAATAAAAATCTAGTTGTAATATAACAACATATACAAGTATTGCCTAAATATTTTAACTGCTAGGATACAGGCATGAAAATCACATATTTGCACGCATTCTACGCTAATCTACCAAACTGACCCACTTTGGCGCATTTATCAAACAACAATCAGCGAAACGCACACAAGTCTACACACAAATTTATGTAGACACTTGCACTTGCAGCCACGTTTGTGTATGTGTGTGCGTGCGTAATTTCACATGCAATTACAACAGAGCGCCTCAATTTCATAGCAAAGTCACAATGCGACCGTTCGTGTTAACCTTACTCCAGCTCTGTCATATGAATTACAAATTACAAATAACAAATTTCACATTTCACAGCGATTCGGCGAGCTGCTGAGCTGCGAACAACGCGAGCGTCTGTCTGCGTTTCGATTGTCAGTTGGCCGAGTCAAAAGCCATTTACACGACTCACCGCCAGCCAAACCCCTTTCCTGACCTGCGCCCATTCGAGTGCACCGGCAACATTTCGAAATTACATGTCCACACTCGCACACACACACACACAAGCTCGAAATTCAAACAAATATTTATGCGCATAATAACTAAAGCGGCGAGTGATGCTAAAGGCAGACAAGCGATCGTCTGGGTGTGGCGTCTATCTGTGTACCTTTGCCCTTAACAGGCAATGACAGCTCGAGAGCCGCCTGACCGACTGTCAAATTGACCGAGCGTGGCAGCGGTGCGGTCGCAGAGGTTCGCAGATTTCACATAGATTAAGAGATGCTTTCAAATTCAACGTGCTGGGTGCTTTAACGAAATTTGGGAATAATCATTATAAAAGAAAATCGTTTTCGACTGGGTTTCTTTTTAAGTCCTAGTTTGAGCATTGAATAAGTGAACGAGTTTGGTGTGAAGAGTCGGTGCTAAGAGTTTTCGAGAGATACGTTCTGCAGAAGACTTATGGTCCTTAGCGCATTGACAACGGCGAATACCGCTGTGGATGGAACGATGAGCTGTACGAGACAGGGTTCAGCGTATTAAGAGACAGCGGCTACGCTGGCTAGGTCATGCCGTCCGGATGGATGAAAACACTCCGGCTCTGAGAGTATTCGACACAGTACCCGTCGGGAGAAGCAGAGGAAGAATAAGACCTCCAATCCGTTGGAAAGGGCAGATGGAGAAGGACCTGGCTACACTTGGAATCTCCACTTGCGAGGAAGAACGAAAAAGAAGAGACCGAAACCCATATCGTTATCTTCCTCAAATTCAAAAGGGGTAGTCAAGCTAGAAGGGATAAGAGTTAGCGAGCACGAAAAATATAGTTAGCGGTTCTGATTACAGGTTCGTGGTATGTTGAATGCTATATTTAATGACTTTCACTTTTTCGCTGGTGATTGACAGGTTTGGAGGATGGAGTCATGTGTAGAAGTTCACGCAAGTAAGGAAAGCTCTCTGACCGCTATTCACTTGGGAATGACTAGAAACGATTCTTATACATATGGTTCAAGCAGTAGCACTTCCGGTGCTAAATCAAGAATCCTCTGAGTAGCCAAAGAGCATTCGTTTGAAGGAGAGCTGAAGCGAGAAGGCAAAACATCTCTTCCACAGGGTTGTGCGCTGAGTTTAGGACCTGCCACGTAAAAACGCCCGTAAAAACGGATTATTATTTCATTTTGAGATAGCTTAAAAATGAGTTCATTCTGGGAATCTGCATAGGATATAATAACTAATAATTACTCTCTTTCTTATCTACTTTGTACTATTTACAACCTTAAAAAACTGTCAGCGAAATACTCAGCTCACACTTTCTACTGCTTCGCATTCAACTCACTTCAAGTAAAAGTTATTTGTGTAAGAAATTTCCCATATTTATTTTAGAAACAATAACACAAACAACATTTAGTTACGCTTAACGCATGAGAAATAAGTCAAGCAAATGTAAATGCAACCAAAACATCGCCACCACAACAAATGTGTAGATGAAAAAGCGACAACAACAAGAATAAATAGCACATCGCTGACAGTTATGAGAAGCGGAATTTCCGTGGAGCCTACAGCACCATCATAACGTCATAAGTGTTTGTATGCATATAACTAACTGAGCGAATCCCAAGTCGGCTGCCTTCAACTCCCGCTCACTGCCACTGCATCAGCAGCCAAAGTGACAGAGACACGACAACGCCGCACCGTTGATGGGCCATATGAATGTGCCAAGTCAGCAGCGGCAGCGGCGTTGAGCGCCTCGCTTGCAAAATTCATTGGCTCGGACACACTGGGGCGGCTTGTTAGTGGCAGCCGAGGCTCGTGTGTGATCACATGTGGCAGCAGCAGCAGTTTCCATCACTGTCAACGCATCACTTACGCCACCAGCCCAGCGTGCTGCCGGTGTTGCTGGTTGGCTCGATTGTTGTTGTTGTATTGGTGTTTCCATTGTGTTGGCGGTTGTTGAATAAAACATTACGCTCAGTGGCTACTGTGCTGCGGTTGCCACAGATGTGTGCCACCAACTGATGAATTTATTTAAATTATTTGCGAGAAAACACCAAAAGATAAAAGGTAATTTTTGTGCTTGTGAGTACGAGTATGTGTGTGTGAAAATGACTTGTTTGAAATTTTCGAAAATTAAATTATGTAAGCTAGTTCCAAATTAGGTAAAGGCATAGGAGGCCTAATTAAATTATTAAGTATAAAAGAGAATAAAAGGTAATGAATCTTAGGGTTATTCCATTTGAAGGGAAAATCTACAATAAAATATTTAAAAATTGTTTTTTAAAATAACAAACTAAAATTTTAAATCCACATTTGAAAAAAATGTTTAAGTTAGAACTTTTCACACTGTAGTTAATCAGTTCAGTTAGCTGCAGCAGTAATCTATAAACTATTTTTTTCCAAATTCAATGAGTAAATTAAGTTCGTTCGTTCGGTCGTAAGGTCGATCCAAAATAGATGAATCTCACTTGGACGATATTCGTTTTTTGGATTAGTCATAAACTCCAAAAATTGGAAAAGAACACCGTACATTTTTTGTATGTGTTCTGTATATACTTTTCTGTACTAAGATTTTGATCAAAAATCGAATTTAGTTAGGCCCAAATCTGCCAAAATTTGGGTCAACTCCAGATTTAGTTTAAAACGCCACTTTTTTGTCAGTTTTTGACCTTTCTTACTGTAAGTCATTCTACGGACAATATCTTCAGTAGAAAATTTTTGTTCAGGTTTCATCCACGGAGGACTGGGATCACTGCAGCAGTGGAATACATATTTTTATTTAGCGCCGTATAGCGTTCACGTGTATCCTGAAATTTTTTTTTACAAAATTTTCGAAACTTTTTTTTTTGTATTACTCATTTTTCCAAATTTTCAATTTTTTTTCTAAATTTTTTTCGAAATTTTTTCCAAAATTTTTTTTTTAATATCATGGTATTCCTTAAATATTTAAATAATTTTAAGAACAACTGTAGAATATATAGGTTAATTCCTAAGTCTAATTCGCAGCCGGTTTAGAGGAACTGAATAAAGTTAGCACAGCAGCACGTCTTATTAACTTGAACATTTATTTGCGAATGACAATTGATACAAAAGGAATTCATAAATATAGCTGAGAGAGTTGGCGTCAGTTTAAAGTACAGTTATAAGAAATATATATATAGCTCTCTTTAATACAGTAGTGGCCAATATATTACAACACTCCTTCTCTATATATAATATTTCATTTAATTAATTTAATATAAACCCATATCATTTCGAAATTTACAATGTTTAGTTTTTTGCAAGTTCTTTGTAAAGATATCTGAAAACATTTCTTCTGTACAAATATAATTCAAATTAATTTCATTGTTCTTATACATATCTCGAACATGATGATACTTTAAATCAATATGTTTACTTCTAGCATGGTAAACTGGATTCTTAACTAAATGCATAGCACCCTGATTATCGCTATTGATAACAGTAGGCTCAATGACTCGAAAGCCCATTTCATTTGTTAATTTTCGAACGTAGGCCGCTTCTTTTGCGGCTGTTGACAAAGCAATATATTCTGCTTCTGTGCTGCTTAGCGCTACAACACTTTGCTTCTTTGATTCCCACGAAAAAACGCTGCCTGCTGCTATAAATGCACTGCCGGTGTATGACTTTCTGTCGCCTGCATCGGAACCCCAATCGGCATCAACATAGCACTTAATTGCTTCACCCGTCCACTTGTAGTGGAGTTTCAAACCGATTGTCCCTTTTAGATAACGCAAAATATGTTTTGCACCAGCCTCGTGCTCAGAATGCGGTTCTATATTCCGCTGTGATAACTTACATACAGAGTGCAGGATGTCTGGTCTGGTGGATACAGCCAGGTACATTAAACTTCCGATCAATGACTGGTAATTGTTTGAATTTACGCGCCTGCAGTCTGAACTATTACAGCTGACTTGAAAACCAGCAACCAACGGAGTAACTGCAGCCTTGCAACCTTGCATCTTATACTGAGACAGCAGTTCAGTGATGTACTTTTTCTGACATATCGTGATCGCTCCTGTCTCACCTTCGCGCTCGATTTCCATGCCAAGGAAATACCTGAGCGGACCGCCATCCACTACGTCAAACACGCTAGAAATTTGCTCTTTAATCGTAACAACATCATTCAGCTTCGAGCAACCTATAATTAAATCATCAACATAGACCATGATTATATTATAGTTACCATTAACATTTCTTGTGTAAACACAAGGGTCACTGATGCACGGTGTAAACCCGAATGACCTCAGAACTTCATCAAGCTTCATATTCCACTCACGGCCGCTTTGTTTTAGACCATACAGGGCTTTATTTAATTTTAAAACCCGCTGTGGAAACTTCTTATCTACAAAGCCTTCAGGTTGCTTCATGTAGACTACTTCGTGCAAATCGCTATTTAAATACGCCGTTGATACGTCCATTTGATGCAAATGTAGCTTATACTCGCATGCTAGTGCTAACAACATACGCACTGTCGCATACCTTACAACTGGAGAAAACGTTTCGTTGAAATTTACACCATACTGTTGACTACAACCTTTCGCCACTAAACGACTCTTGAATCGCTCAACACTACCATCTGCGTTCCGCTTGATATTGAAAACCCATTTGCAATTGATTGCCTTCTCGCTTGATGGTAACTCTACTAATGACCAAGTTTTGTTCTTGACCAATGCATCGTACTCCTTCTGCATAGATGCCCGCCAATGTTTCGCGTAGTCATCATTAAGCGCCTCATTCACTGATTGTGGGATCTTGACGTCGATGTTTTTGGTGAAATTCAATGCATGTCGCTCTTTTCGAGGACGGCCACGATTACCACTGCGAACTACTCTAGGTCTACCTCGACCATACGTTATCGACTCCTTATTGCTGCTTACTTCAACGTTATCTTCGCTTTGCTCATCCTCGCCGATTTCATTACTACTGCTCGCTTCGTCTGCATCTGGCAAAATTTCCCCAACATCAAACTCAACAATGTCATGACTGTTTTCATTACTGCCTATATATTTATCTTCTAAAAATATAACGTCTCTGCTCACTATCACCTTACGTGTATCTGGATCCATCAATCTATACGCTTTAGCCGTATCTGAATAACCAACCATTATCATTTCTTTTCCCTTTGCACGAAACTTTTTTGAAATTGTTTTATTTAAGGCTATCGCCAGCGAACCAAATACTTTTAAATGTGCAACACTTGGTTTCTTACCAACAAACTCTTCATATGGCGTTTTATCGATGAGTGTTTTTGTTGCAGCTCTATTGCGGAGATATGCTGCTGTTGACACTGCCTCTGCCCAAAAAGACTCATCTAGCCCACTATGCACAATCATACTGCGTGCCATTTCAACCAACGTACGGTTGGCACGCTCTGCCACACCATTTTGTTGTGGTGTATGCGGCACTGTCAATTGCCGCCGAATACCATGTTCACGCAAATATTTTTCGAACTCATCACTTAGGTATTCCCTACCATTATCGCTTCTCAATATTTTTATTTTCTTATCAGTCTGTTTTTCACTCATTTCTTTATACGCTTTAAATGTTCCAAAAACCTCACTTTTTGATTTTAAAAAATATACACTCACGTATCGCGACTTGTCATCTATAAATGTCACAAAGTATTTGGAGCCACCAATTGAGTTTTTATTCATTGGCCCGCATACATCTGAGTGCACAATTTGCAATACCTCCTTGGATCGATTTTGAGAAGCACGAGCAAACGGTTTTACACAAATTTTACTTTTAGCGCACGTTACACAATCAATGTTTTTTGTTAATGTATTCATTTTTAGTCCATATACCAATTTTTTGTTCACAATTTCATTTAAACTGTCATAATTTAAATGCCCGTAACGATTGTGCCATACACTTGCTTCACTGTTTCTACTATTTGTGAGCATGCACCTGTTCGTTTTTAACTTCACTATAAACAAACCATCTTCTTCTTGCGCTCTTATTATAATCTCACCGTTTCTATCTTTCACCAATGTTTGTTTTTCTTTGAATACTACACTATATCCACGTTCGCAAGCTTTGCTTACAGAAATAAAATTGCATCGCAACTGAGGCACATGTAAAACGTTTTTTAACTTTAGCAAAAATTTTCCACTTTTAATCTGCACTTCACCAACTCCTTCTGCTTCTACGTATTTTTCACCAGCGAGTTCTATTTTCTCAGTTCTCTCTTTGTATGATACAAATAACGAACGATCAAAACAGAGATGTGCTGTTGCTCCGCTGTCTATACACCAAACGTTACGACGTATTTTGAAGGGAGAAGCAGAAGCGAGAATAGTTAACGATTTATTCTTCACTTGCCGTTCTACTCGTTGCTCTTTTCGCGGTTGTCTACAGTGTGCAGCAAAATGCCCAAATCTTCCGCAATTGTAACAACTTCCTCGTTGCCTTTTTTGTTCGCTATTTCTTGACGATTGAACTTCTGCGCTGCTGCTACCGTCGCTGCCGACTTTGATGTTCCCGTTAGGATCTCTATGGAATTTCGCTCTCGCAACTAACGCGTGGTGTGATTCGGAATTAACGGATTTTTCGCCGTTACGTCTTGTACCCTCTTCAAGCAATTTTAGCTTAAGTGCATTCAATGTAGGCAATGTATCACGTGATTCAATTGCCACTACAAAATTTTCAAACGATTTTGGTAAACTTGCCAACAAAATTATGGCTGCCACTTCATCAGGAAGGTTGACACCTATTTCAGATAACCTCTCCTGGACTTCAAAAACTCAGTTATGTGATTCGAAATTATATCACCTTCTGCAAATTTTAATGACAATAACTGTCGAAATAGTGTCACTTTTCTTGCGGGGCCACTAGGTTGATGAATCTCCTTCAATTTGTTCCATGCTGCTGCTGCTGTCAGACAATGTCGCACGTGGCTAACTTGTGATGCTTTGATGCATAACAATATGCTCGCCAACGCCTTCTCGTCTTTCGAATCAAATGCCGACACTTCTTCCACCGTTGAATTTTCGCTTTTTGTTAGCTTTCCGCTAACCACTGACCACAACTCTGAGTGAATCAATACACTCTTCATGTGGATCGACCACGACACATAGTTGGCATCATCGAGCTTTTCGATGGCGTATAAACCACTACCACTCATTATTGGTATTTTTTAGATTCGCAAACACTTATTATTTTTTGATTTTTCAAACACTTAGGAGTTTTATTTTTTCCTTTTGAATTTTCACTCAACCACTTAATAGTTTTTTTTTTTTTTTTTTTGACTTAATCACTGCAGTTCCTCTTTTGTGTGGCCTGGGCCCATAACCTGTAGAATATATAGGTTAATTCCTAAGTCTAATTCGCAGCCGGTTTAGAGGAACTGAATAAAGTTAGCACAGCAGCACGTCTTATTAACTTGAACATTTATTTGCGAATGACAATTGATACAAAAGGAATTCATAAATATAGCTGAGAGAGTTGGCGTCAGTTTAAAGTACAGTTATAAGAAATATATATATAGCTCTCTTTAATACAGTAGTGGCCAATATATTACAACAACAACTGATACAGTAGTTTGTTTGCAATTACCAAAAATTGGCGTTTTTTAAACTGTCACAACATTTTGTATATTTGATCAATTGAATTTAAACAAAAAATTTGAACAAGTGGCAACATTTACTGAAAACAAATTTATTTATTAGCCTTCTTAAGCCTCTTGATATGCATTTTGCAATAAATTGTGTAATTCGCAAAACCAATTGAATTAAAATTTCGAAAAGGTGCCAACATTAATATTTTTAATTTTATTTTTTATAAGCAATTATAATTCGATATCCGTTCTGTTTAATTTTTTAATAAATCATATTTTTTAATTAAACTTTTTAAAAAGGTGGCAACCTTAAGATTTTACATTTTATTTTGTTAAGCATCTATACTTTGATATCAATATTGTAATATTTTTTAAAAAAACATATTCTTTATTTCAAAATTCAAAAAGGTGGCAACCTAAAATTTTAAAATATATTTTTTATAAGCGTCTTTATTTTGACATCCCTTTTTATATTTTTCGTTACAATATATTTGTTTAATTAAAATTATGGAATTAAAATTTAAAAGGGTGGCAACCTTAATATTTAAAATTTTATTTTTTATAAGCGTCTATAGTTTGATGTACGCATTGTCATGTGTTTTAAAAATCATAATCTTTTGTATCAAAATTTTCAAAAAGGTGGCAACCTTAACTTAAAATAATATTAAACAAATAAATAAACAAATAAAAATAAAAAGCAATTATAAAATAAATTTTATTGATAAAAATATTTAAACAATTGATTTTTTAATAATATTCAGTTGCATTAAATTTTCAAAATGTTTTACTAAAAAGCCAAATAAACGCAGCGGTGAATTTACAGCAATTCCGTTGATTCACTCTTTGTTGCAAATAAAAGGTTTCTACGTGCATAACTACCTGTCGGACCGCGGCCATCAGTTGGGCGCATTTTTGGGTGTGTTCACGAGCAAATTTTGCTCCTATATACATACAAGTATATGTATATGTATGTGCGTGTGTTGGCGATTTTGCAATTTTTATTGTTGCATTTGGAAAAAAAATGTTTTCCGCGCAAGAAGTTAGGCATATTAATGTATATATAGATTTTTACAGCAGATGGTTTTATGTATTTGTTGTATTTTTATTTCTGTAAAAATTTATTTTTCTTTGTATGTGTGTGTGCCTGCTGTTTTCAAGTTGAGCGATTTCGAATTGTTAAACTTGTCTGTTGACGCGACATTTCGCCATATTCGGTTGGAAAGGAAGGCGAACTGGTTGCCCATTTTGGGAAAACTGCACTTGAATCGCGAATTTTTCATTTAAATTTATTTGCAAAAATTCAATAAATTGCAATTAAAAACTATTTATAAATAACAAGTTGCCACTTGAATTGGTTGAACGAGTGGTTGCACGTTTGAGTGGAGAATATTTACGAAAATGGCGAATTAGAATATGTTTACAGAGAATAACGGTATTGCTGCCCACGATTTATTTTTCATTCAAGTACAATTTGAGATTTTGTTTTTTTTCAAAAATTAATTTGCAAAATGAATTGTAACACTTGTGACGCTCACGCCGAGCTTAGCTTTCATAATTGTTGATATATTCTTTTATAATCATATGAGTACAGTTAGCAAAAGTACATATATAATAAATTTATATGATTTGCTGCAAATTCACCACACACACACACACTTACACACATAAATACATTCGCAGCTACTTTGCCGCAAACATTGCGCCCACGCTCGCTGTGCCGCACTCGCAGCCAGCCATTAAGAGGTTGAGTTTTTCGAAAAGGCGAAATTCAACAAAAAATCGTTTTTTAATTTAATTCAACTCGTGCGCTTAGCTTATTTCACTTTGGAGCCAAAGTTTCTTGGCCAGCGACATTTGTCATCGTCACCAACATTTCTGGCGTTGTCACACAGTTGACACCCCCACATCCCGTACAATCAACCGCACAATTTGATGACGATGACTTCTCTAAATCATACATACATATGCACATATGTATTGCTGGGCATATGTATGCGTTTGTGTGTGCATGTATGCTGACAGTTTGGGTTTTTGTTTTTGACGACCGTGGCTGACAGGTGTTCAACTTTACACCAACTTTTGCATGTAAATGGCTTTGTATGCGTTAGTGTTTGTACGCTCACACATACTCTTACACATATATACATTTGTATTTGCATATATAATAGAGATATATCCCTGAGTCTAAGTAATTTACAAATTTAAAATATGAAGTCATTCGTATTCGCTTGGTTGGCTTATAGTCACACACACACACACACACACACATGCATGCAAATGTTTGTTCAAAAAAAGTAAATATCATATTTCGGCGTTTATTTATTCAATGAATTTCAAGTGGTTATTAAGTATACCATTCTTAAATTCGTATATGAATAAAATATTTTAATAATTTTCTAATTTATTAATGCCCAAAAATGCAATTGTTTTGTTTTCGAAATAACAAACATAAAAAAATTTAATCAATATTATTATTTAGACATTGAAATATCAACTAAATTTCGAAGAATTTATTTTTTAAATTCTATAAAAAATAACCAATACGTATATATGTAACGGGTGATCCAAGTAGAGGTACTTTTTTCAACTGCTTATTTTTTAAAGATCTCTTGTGAGTCCTGTCTAGCTTTCATCTTATTTTTGTTCAGTATTGTTTGGCATTTAATCATGAAAAAACCTACTCCTGAACAACGTTTACAAATCGTTCAACTTTATAACGAAAATTCACGTTCTGTAAAGAATGTGTTTCTCACTTATGGTCAACACTGGGTGTACTATTCGCAACCCCTTCACCCATCTTAAGACCGAGCATTCATTATTGGATAATATTCTATGGAATAGACCACATTCAGCATGCAGTGAAGAAAATATAGCAGCCGTAGCTGAAAGGGTACACGAAGACTGTGGAGAGTCGATTCGGACTGAGGTATGGAACAAGATTCTAAATTGAAAGCATGCAAAATACAGCTTGTGCAAGAACTGAAACCGCTCGAACGCCCCAAGTGACATCGTTTCGCTCTCTGGGCTCTTGAAGAGTTCCAAGAATATTCGAGGTTTTCGCGCCAAGTTTTGTACAGCGATGATTCTCATTTCTAGCAACCTGAAGTGATTCAAGAGCTGCCATTTCATTCAGAAAAAACAACGGCTTGGAGTGGTTTGTAGGCCGGTGGATCCTCGGTCCATATTTATTCAAACATGATGCCGGTGAGAACGAAACCATCACTGGCGACTGTTACCACGTCATCACAACCGAATATTTGATCCTGAAATTTAAGCTCGTGATCTCAGTGACATTTGGTTTAAACAAGACGGCACCGCTTCCCACTCATCAAATCAATCAATGGATTTAATAAAAAAACACTTCTGTGAGCAGATAATTTCACGTCTTGGGCCGGTCGATTGGCCAGCAAGATCGTGGATATCACACCGTTAGACTTTTTCTTGTGGGGATATGTAAATTCTTAAGACTATGTGAACAATACCGCTTCGATTGAGGCTTTGAGGCAAACATCACGCGTGTCATTCGCCAGTTACCAGTCGAAATGCTCGAACGAGTCATCGAAAATTGGACTCAATGGATGGATCATCTGAGGGGGAGCCAGGGCCAACATTTGAAAGAGATAATCTTCAAAAAATAAATGCCAAATATAGCTTTTTAGAAATATAATAAACATTCCCCACTAAATTTGAAGTTTCTGTGTTTTTTCGTTAAAAATGTAGGGAATATCGATATAGATCACCCCTTAGATGACGATTTTATGATTGCTACAGTAAGAACTTCTTCATATTTCTCATATTTCGTGAAAAGATAGTGCTGGGAACCTATACTTAATACCCAAGTAAGACAAAGGTTCAAGGATCTTCAGTGACTTTCTACAAATATCATTTGTCAAGCGATAGGGTACACATTACATCCACTTTATATCATATAGCACATTAGTGAAGTTTTCTTATTGAAATCATGGAGAAATGTTTAATATTACTGGATTTCGCGTTTCAAATTCCTGCAGACATAAATTCTTGCACTTAAACATTAAATTCCACCCAAAGTCATACTTGTTTACGTCAAGAAAGTAAAACTATTTGCACCCAAGTGACGACAGCACAGACCGGTTAGGTCGGGCAATAACAAATATTTAGTTAAGTCGGCTTAAGCGGTTCACTTTCGAGACAACGCCACAGACACTCACAGCCTTGTGTAGTGTGGGCCAACTTTGCATTCCGGCTGAAAAATGCAGAACTCCGCCAAACTGTAAATGCAATAAGCAACGACCCGCAATTTCTAACTAACAACGCGGGCAATTGAAGGCAGCGCCAAAGCGAGTATGTGCCTCGTCTAATGCCAGTGCATGGAGGTGGCCAACAGACAGGCGGTACAGTATTATGAATGGCCTGACAGCCAGAGGAAGTGAGGCAAAAAGGTTGCAGCGATCGAAAGTCAGTCAGTTGCGGCCAAATTAGCCGACACGACGGCTCGATGGACGCTAGTTAACTTGGGGCGCTAACGACATTGCTGAATGGCTGAGCGAGCAGGCGGTGTGGAGTGCGAATGCAGACACAACAAATTTCATTCATTGCTTTGGCTCACTATAGATGACTAGGGCGGGGAGTGGCGCAACGCGCGGATTGGTGGTGTTGGCGGGTGAACGCGTCAAGCGACAAACAAGTTTATTAACATGGCTAAGCGAGTGAGCGGTGAATGACAACAACAAGTAAAAAAAGTATTAGCAGAAGAAGTGTAGCAGCGGAGGGCGGAAAGAAACCGAAAGAAGTCAAATTCAGTTGGTCGCTGCGTTTATGTCGGCGACTAAGCCAAGAAAATATAAAAAAATTGGGGAAAAAATCGTAAAAAATGTGGACCAAAACTACGTCGCGGTGCGTTGGCCTCAATTAAAAATTCATTTCACTCTCATTTGTTGGCAACGCTGTGTTTTGTTTTGCTGCTGTTGTCACTGCCGTTGCGGACTGACGCGTTGCGCCGCTCTTTTGTTGGGCGCCTGTAAACGTTTTGGTGGTTGATTAAAATAACAACAAATCCAACAACAAGCGTGTGCTAAGCAGACAACAAAATATTTCGTCTAAATGCCTTTCTGCTTCTTAGCAAGTCTTTTATAGCACACACATACATGTGTGTATAACAAGCAACGGTAAAAGCGTGAGTGAGCCGCTGGCAAGCGGGAAATAATGGAGTTAAAAAAAAAACGAAACACAAAAGCTCCATTTAGAAGAAATATATTAATAACAGTAACAAAAGAAATATTTATGGCGTAAAAATTAAATCATTAGCCAACAACAATAAATATTTGAGCTGCCTTGACTGTTGGTGTACCACTAAAGTTGATTTTTGGAATTTCTTGTTTTGCAAGTAACAAAACTTTTTTGTTATTTTGCTAGGTATTCCGCTTCCTTAATTCAACATAATAAGTTTTAGCTGCTTAATTTGCATAGTTTTTATTTGCCATATTAAATTTCGGATCTTGGTATTGTATCTACCGAAGGTTTAATGGCTTCTTATTTGCTTTATGTAATCAACAAATGACGTGATCGCAGATTATTGGATACGTAGGTATGTGTACGCTTGTGCATGTATATTGCACTATAATGAATATGTGCTAAATTTGGTAAGCTTAAATGGAAATTGCTGAAACTTTTTGCACAGAACGGCGAAGGACTAAAGAAGTCTTACTTAACGTCACTAATAAATGCGGATTTAGTGCTTTTTACCTTGTTTTGCTTTATTTTACAGGCTACTAACCGCACGAGGGAAACAATGTCAGTTACGTCTTTATTTATTAATACTATCGATAAAGCATATTTTCGATATACATATATCGATAAAATATCGTTTCGATAAATATCGATACCTAAACTACAAATTTCAATTTCCTATCAATAATATCGGTAGAATAAGTACCGATGAATATCGATAAATTATGTGTCGATAAATATCGATTTGCATTATGAAATGCATACGTATATAAATTTCAGCTCAACTAATCAAGAATATTGATAAATTATAAATTCGATAAATATCAATACGCACGATAAAACTCATAATATGTATCAGTTTAATTTTTTCTTAACAAAAATATCGATAAATTACATTTCTATATAACCCATAAGTAACGATAAACTATAAATATCGATAAATTATGTGTCGATTAATATAGATTTGAATTATGAAGTGTACCATAAGTACATATATTTATTTCTGCCCAACTAATTAATATTATCGATTAATTATAATTTCGATAGATATCGATATCGCAAATGGGAACCTATATTTATTTAATTTTTTCCTATCAAAAATATTCGTACAGTTAGTTATTTACATATATGTGATGAAAAACCAAAATATCGATAAATACGTGTCGATAAATATTGATTTTCCCTAGGATCATATGTATTATAATTATATTAACTCCTTCTCAACAATTCAATAATATCGATAAATTCTAATTCCGATAAATATCGATATACACGAAGAAACCTAATAAAATATATCGAAAAATTAGGTTATCTATGAGTAAACCTTAAGCTACTTGTATAAATATAGGTCAACTAAATTTTCGATAACTTTTGATACGCGTAATGAAACATATCGATATTAGTTTCATCTCAACAAAATTGATAAATAAAAGTAGAAATTGTATAATGACTTGAAATGCCTTGATATTTAGAAACGTCATTGACCATTAAGGATGAAGTCACATCATCTTTACTGCTTTTGAAAATTGATTTGTCTTGACAGTATTTTTTCATGTAAATTTCGAATATATGAAAAATATGTATGTTAAACTATTAGAACGCCAAATTTAAGAAATAAAATGGACTAACATTTCCTATTTTTCGCCTAAAAATACTTTTTTCTTACACTGTGGGAACTATTGAACATGTCGATCATTTAACATATGAGAGAACGCTGTAGCATTTTATTTGGTTCTATACGACCTTATATAGAACTCGGCTTAGATATCTAGGAGCTTCGGAGTTGAAAATGAATTATCGGAATTCGATATCAAGTTTTTATTCTCTAAGTTTCTTTTAAACTTCACACAACTTCAGGTTGACGTCCTGCACGATATACTCGTAAACTTCAGCTTGCTTCAGCTAAGAAACCTCTATCTGGAACTATAAATCTATGAATAGCATAATAGCCAGCCAGTGTAACCTAACCTATAATTCCTGAGAGGAAGCCAATATCAAGAAAAAATGTTAAAAGTACTCTTCTTAAATTAATTCTAACTAGTTTTCGTTTATCAAAGTTTTTCGAAAATCACTGAAGAACTCGTCAACGCCATTACGTCACCCTTTGAAGCTTTTGTAGTTGTTTGCTTTAAGCAATTTTTGGGATTATATACCCACATACACATATGTACATATCTCCATCTACTTATGTTTACACGCCAACACGTAGCGGACATAAACAAAATCTTATTTATTACGCATGTGAAGGGTCACACAACTCCAAATGACAAAGTCACGAGTGTTTTAAAACAAAAGCTCAACAAAATAAAAAATAAAATAATAAATAAAGCGAAAAAAGTAAAAAAATTGAAAATTGTCAAACCCCAATGAATGATTGCGATGAGCTTGAGTGTAGCTGAGTTGGCGTGGAAGAATTTCCGATTGTATCCTTATTTGTGTTTCATATATTTGTTTTTGTTGCAGGTACTTGCACTAATCGCACTTTATATGCACAAACATACATGTGTAATTATTTGTAGATAATTATCACCTGATATCATTGTTGTTGTATTAGTTCAGGTATTTACGTGCATTGAAATTATGGGCTGCGCCGCGCAGTCGTAGCCTTGGCATTCGCGGCGCCGAATTTGGTAATGCCAGCGTTCTCGTTTTGTAGTTACTTTTCGATTATTCATTGTTGTAGAGTAAATATTATCTACTCAGCTTTATATAATACATATTGAACAATAAGTACGTATGTGCGCTTGCGCATGTGTGTTTGAGGCATGTACTTTTTGCTTAAAAAAATTATGCGTTATTGTTGTTTTTGGGCGCTTTATGAATTCTATATTTAGCTTGTAATTTCATTTCGCTTATTAAATACAAATTCAAATTCCGATTTTCACGTATTTTTTGGGTTTTAGCTTCATTCATTGCATTTTGCACATTTCAATCAAATAATTTTTCATTTCGCGCTCATAAAAATTTTTTGAAATTATTTTACGACTTTATTTGAATGAATTTTATTTCATTGACAATAAACTGTTTTTGCTTTTTTAATAACGACTTTAATGGAATTTTAATGAAGCGCTAATTCATTTGAGTGATGAGTGTGCTGTCAAGCGCTTGAAATGGGCTCGGAGCATGCTTGAATTGCGAAGTATTTACAATAATGAAATTTTTGTGAAATCGGAGATTCTCAGTGACCTTGAGACTATAGTAATATATACGTACATATATAATAAGTAGTTCGGAAGCTGCTCAATTTTGCGATGTCTAGTCGGGTGATAAGTACTTTGAAGAAAATCTTAAAGGCACCCCCACCCTTTTTATCAAGAGAGCCGAATTGTTTTGAAAATATTGGTTTTTATGCCAGACATATCCTCGAAGGCATGAAAAAGTAAATTTTTTGTCTCCAAAAGTTTTCTTTTTGAAAGTTCGGAACAAATCTGATCCGATAGTTTCTGTTAAACATTGTATTAAGCAGTTAAATTCACTTATGAAATAAAAAATATTCTATGCTTGTGTGTCGAATATACATATATTTGAAAATAATCTATGAAAATAAGTATTTTTTACCTTCCTTTGCTTTATTTTAGAAGCCACCGCACGATGCAAACTATATCAATTACATCTTTACTTATCGATAATATCTATAAGGTATACTTTCGATAAACATTGATCCACGCTATGGAACCCACAAGTACCAATTTCCTATCAATAATATCAATACGATAAGTTATCCAAAAAATATCGATAAATTGTATGTCGATAAATATCGATTTGCGCTGAGAATATTTGAACAATACGTATATTAATTTCATTTCAACTAATCAATGATAAATTAAAATTTCGATAAATATCGATATGAAAGATATAAATTTTGATAAATATCGATATGAACGACATAACCTATTAATTTAATTTCAAATTTACCTGTCAAAAATATCTAAGTAATATATTTTTAATAATTATTATTCCGCCCGAAGGAACGTATAAAATTTTATTTCTACCAATTACTGATTATATTATCGATAAATTGTAATTTCGATAAATATCGATACACACGTTGGATCTCTATCAATTAACTTTTTTCTTATCAATAATGTCGATAAATTGAGTTATCTATGAGTAAACCGATAAACTATAAATATCGATCAATTGCATTTTCGATAATTATTGAAAATTTTTTAATTTTTTTGAAACATTTTGACTAGTCCTTCGATTTTTGTATTCATCTATAGAAATATTATTCTTTTGGGTTTTGAATTTAAAATAATTTTATGGAAAAAATCTTTCCAACGCCAGACACCTGTTTTCAAAGATGCTGCTGTACAGCGGCAACTTGATCAAGGGGATCAAATAAATCTCATCTTTTTTCCTGAAATGGCTAAAATCGGTTGAAAACTTAAACTAGAACCCAAATGAAATGTTTGGTTACATCCGCATTTAGCCCTTCTTTACTGGTTTCTATTTAGTTACTAAATGCATCTCCACAAAAAATTCAAAACAAATTAATATTATATAATCCCTTAATTTATTTCCAGTAGCTCCGTGCGTAAAAATAACAACTGGTGTATTATTTAATATATTTATTATCACTCATAGAGTACCTCGATGATCCCTGAAAATCAGAGGAACAACTACTATATTTGTTCTTTTTCAGTAAATGTCGATAAATGCGTAAGTGTGGATACTACTTTTTTTCATTCCAACTGAAATTCAATAAGCATAAAAAGTGATTTTTTTGTTTCTATACAATTTCTACTGGTTTACTAACACTGCCTGTTGTTGTTGCTATTGTTCCGCTTGAACAGTGCCAAATATGCAAAAATGCAAAATGGAGCAACAGGCGAGAGCAAAAAATGCAAAAATCGTTAAACTACGATCAAATTACGATTTTATGCAACTCACAGGTAATTGCTTGCAACAGCAACAACGAGTACCTACTGCAGTGGAGACGAGTCGTTTGAGCCGCCTGCCAAACTCATTAGACGAAAAACGCGCGCATAGACGCAACGCAATCGAAAGGGAGAGAGCGTGCTATTAACTGTATGCAAACGTAACTCATGGCATGCTTCCATAAGCACACACACATGCATTTCTAAAAGTTTATGTAAATTATTTATTTGTACATTTAGCTGTTGTAAACCTATATTGGCATGCCGCATGCAACACAAAGTGCCGACTCTAAGGAATTTATCGTTTCGCTTGCTGTGACGTAAGCAGGTAAACAATAAATGTGCAATATTGGGTGGGGACTGTGCAATATTTTATTACAAGCATTTCGGTACGTTTGATTGATTTCCACCGCCATTCAGTGCATTTCTCTATTGAGGCTTGTCTAGAGTCGGCAAAAAGTTGTTCGAAAAATTCAAAAAATTCAGAAAGTTTGTTTATTCTATTAATTAGAACGTCACTATATAAAATTGATTCGAAGAATATGATAATAAGCCGACATATTATACATTTTTTCTATCTAACATTCATTTAGTTCACTTCTAGCAATGGTTGTAACAGCTAATAATGTAGATTCGCTGGAAAATTATCGGCAGATATTATTTACCTATAATATCCCAAGCAACGACAGATAATTATTGTAAATTTACCCTCGTTTAATGGCGACCAATTACTGACATATTTCGCTACAAAAAGTATGACTGTGGCACAGGCTAAGCAAAATACGACTTCAATCAGATCATAATGATATTTGTTAGCAATAATAATAGTTTTCACAGCTAGTAATATAATCTCTTTCAGAAGTAGAGAGCATATACAATATTTTTATGTCTTCCCGAATACTTTCTAAAAATATTGCTATAATAATGTATTTTTTTTTAATTTAAGTCTAATAATTTCTAAATATCTATATTTAACCCTCAAAAGGGTTTATTAAGTTTATCCATGCAGGTTTAAATCTTCGGAGATTATATGAGGTATACATGCACACATACATATAGTAGTCGAAAAAGTATTTTCGTATTTTGTAAATAGATTTCGTATGTCACCAGTGCTACCAACCACATTGTGTTATACCATATATAGTTGGAAAGGTAAGATTTTAAGCTTTATTCAACCAAAAAAAATTTATTTGGGGAAATTGAAAAAAGTTACAGCTGTTCAAAATTGAGTGAAAATATTGGAGAAATTCGTTTTATTTTGAAATTTTTGTATACTCGTACAAACCACCACCTATGAAATTTGTGAAGTTTTCGATGTGAAAGATGCTACTCCATCAGGTCGACCTATCGTTGAAAAAGTCGATGAATTTATGGAAAAGATTGACCAGGACCGTCACATAAGCAGCCATGACATCGCTTAGGAACTTAACATTCATTATTAAACGGGTTTGAGTCATTTAAAAAACTCTGGCTACAAAAAAAGCTCGATATTTAAGTACCACATGAATTGTTTGTGAAAAATTTAATGGACCGAATTAACATCTGCGATTCTTTGCTGAAACAAAATGAAATCGAACCGTTTCTGAAGCAAATGGTAACAAGAGACGAAAATTGGATGAAATACCACAACAATGTGCGAAAAAGTTCATGGTGCAATTGTGGTGAAGCTCAACAAATGGTCGCAAAGCTAAAATTGACGCCTCGAAAGGTTATGCTGAGTGTTTGGTGCGATTGTAAAGGAATCATCTACAATAATTTGCTCCAGCCTGGTGGAACGATTGATTCTACATTTTGTTATCAACAAAGCAAGCAATCGAAAAAAACGGCCAGAACTGATCAACAGAAAGTGTTTCGTCTTCCATCAGGACAACGCTAGACCACACACATTTTGATGACTCGGCAAAAACTGGGAGAGCTTGGCTGGGAAGCTTTGATGCATCCAGCATATAAGCCCTGACCTTGCACTATCGAACTACCATTTATTTCGGTCAGAACTCCCTTAATGGAGTAAAGTTGGCTTTAAGAGAAAATTACTTGTCTCAGTTTTTCGCCAAGAAATCAGAAAAGTTTTCCATTAATGGAATATCTGGCGGAAAAATGGCAAAAAGTTGTCGACCAAAATAGTACATATTTGGTTCATTAAAATTCATTATAAATATAAAAACATTAAGTTGAAGTTTGACTAGAAATACGAAAAGCCTTTTTTGACTACTTAATGTTATATGTTAGTTTATAAAGAAAATATAAGTTCTCTCACAGTTCCACTTCTTTATATCAGAGGAGTCATTTCCATGACTTAAAGAACTGATTGATATCTCTAAAATATATTATAAAAATTTAATATTCGTTAGTCAAATTCCGCATTTAAAGAATAGCAAAGCATTTTTTATAAAAATATTAAACATTAAATCTTAATACAAATTCTATTCCAAATGCTATTACCAAACCCTTTAAATGTATTTAAAATTCGCTTTTAGCCATTCGTTTTCACAACTTAACATATTAAATTTGAGCTTACAGCATTAGTTGTAGAACACATGCAAATCGCCAGTCATTTCCGGTGGACAAATGTACACCATGCCATGCTAGAGGATGTGGGCATGCCAGCTAAAGACAGTTATATACAAAGTTGTGAATAAATAGTTATGCATGTCGAGCTAAGTAGGTTCCTTCCGCAGTATTTCCGCACAAAAATAGGTAAATGGATATTGCAAAACGTAATTGCAGCTATCTTACACACATACAGACACACATATATATATATATATATATAATATGTACTTGTATGTATATATATCGCTGACTTAAACAATTGTGACTAAATAGCAAAAAACACATTGCTTATTAACACACAACACAATGAAGTTCTCTATATGAACGAAAAAATAAAAACAAAAATATTAAACATAAGATTTGCTATTGTTGTTGTTGTGACAATGGCAAGATGGCCTAAAATGTGCAACCTACACGCAAATTGCTTGAAATATGCCAGCATACTCGTACGCTGTATACCCGCACACACATCTCACCCGCCATTGATTCTAACGTGTTCTCGCATAATCACACACATATTGCGATTTAAGCCCACATGCGTCCCCCACAGCCGTCGCTACAAATCAGTGCTTAAGTGTGTACAAATGCGGTGGATTGGTGTAATTTATATTCATGCCATGTTAACATATTAGGCGAACAAGTCCACGTTTGCCCATGGAGCCAGCTCTAAATGTAGTACTCGTACGAGGAAAAGACTGCTTACACATATGTAGGTATATTTGTACATATATATACAAGCGTACATATGTACTAATTTGTATTATCAATGAAAACGCCTTATTTCCGAATTCAAGCTGCCATAAAGAGTTAAATAATGGCATGACATTGTTGTTATTAACAAAGAAGTAGTTAAATATTTGCCACGCGGATATTGCTGGCATTCGATTTTTCCCACTCATTTGTGTTCTAATTAACATATACCTTTAATTAAAATAAATAGTTACTCAATGAATACAGAGTTATTGTTGTTGACTTTAGTTTACTTATAACAAAATTTAAGTTTTCGTATTTTGGTTGGGTGTGGTCTCGTTAACAGCAAGAAGTTAGCCGCGCAGAGTTTACTGGAGCTGTAGAGAGTATTCTTGTTTGTTCAATAGGGAAGCTGTGCGTTGTGTGACGAAATATTGATGAGTATAACAGTTAGTCGATTTTTTTATTTATGGAGATATTTTGCTTTTCCATTTCAAATTTTGGCATTAATCAAACTCCCCAAATTTCATACCATAAGAAACTGTGACGTTCGTTGTCTCAAGGATCGCTCAAAAGTGGAAAATTTGCCTCCAATCCTTGAGACAACGAACATCTCAGTTTCTTATGACCGGGAATTTAGAGAGTTTGATTAACAAAATTTAAGCTTTCTAACTTAAACCCCATCTTTTATATATAAATTTTCTAAAACCAGAAGCTCATTCAGGGGCTCATCTACTTTTTAATATGGGTAAACAGCGGAAACTTCAATTTTTAGTGAACATTTTTAGATAAAAATTTTGTAGAAAATACATATATCAATTCAATAAAAGGAGTTATCAAAAGAAGCTAATAAACCAGTGAATTCTATATCCTTATACATGAAAGTCTGTTATACTTGTATTATAATTTTGAACACGTTTGCAGATAAAAAAAAAATGTTCTGCCAGTTGTTAGTTGATACCGAACCCACTAAGGATATACATGAAATGAGTTTACTGTGTAACAAGAAAAAACATTATTTTCGCTTGCACTGAAACTAATAAAAAAGTATCCCATAAAAGTATTTGATGTTGATCGATCAGTTTATCTGGTAGTGCTGCCTTCTGAACAATTTGTTTCGAGAATGTGCCATTAAAAAGTTTACGAGAATGAATTCGGAACTTTTATTCGTTTGATAGAAGAATCGTTATTCTTTTTTTTGTTTTGTTGCAATGTACAACACTCTAATGGTTACATTATATGCATTGCTTTTTGAGAGATTGAGTTCTAAAAAAAATCGATTTTCAAAGCTTGCACCCAAAACCGAAGCATTTGTCTTCGTATATCGAAATAGAGGTTATTGATCACACAATTGTTAGAGGTTACATGGGGTTACGGGTTTAAAAAAATAGACCATTTTATTGTCTTATTAAATTCTACAATAGTAATAGTTTCGGAAATACAGCCTTGAGAACTTGTGCGCTCGAGGCTTGCTAGGCTAAGTGCGCCGTTTTGAAACGCGTTTTTCTCGAAACTCTGTTTTTGAAATCTCTTGGCAAGATTTCTCGAGAAATACTCAACCGATATTCATGAAGTTTTACACAGGGCTTTGAGATACGATTCTAAAAGATTACAACTATTTGAAAAATAAAAATGTCGCAAAATTTTCACTCAAGTTTAATTTTTAATTAATTTTTCAGTTTTTTTCCTTCGTCGAAGTTCCAAGTTAATATTTTAACTAAAAGACATATTTTATTTTAGATGATTATGTTAGGAGTTATCCTGCCAACGCTAGCGTATCTTTTTTATAGCCATCGAAAATGGCGTCGCAATGGCCGAGTATAAAATATTTTTTTTTTCCAAAAATTTCAAATCTTCTTTTGTTAATAGTATATGTTTGTAACAATGAAAAATTCGAATAAAATATTTCATTTTTTATATGAGGAAAAAATTGTTGAAGAAAGGCAGCTTTTTACGCGAAGAAACCCATGTAACCCTTAAGGGCTCAGGTTGTTTTTGTGAGATTAAGTTAAAAAAAAAAAAATTGTTTTGAAATATATAAAAAAATATTTTTTTTCGTTTTTCAAAAAAGTATTTATCTTTTTTAAGCTTTTTTTTTAATTAAGACTCAAAAATTTTATTTGTTCTACTATACAATTCGATCCAGCTGATTGTTGAACAATTTAATTTTTAATATTAAAAAAAATTATAACTCTGATCCTGCCACGGGAAAATTAATATCAAATTCTGAGTATTATACCATATTTGGCCAACAATCATATATACTCCGAGCAATTAACTCTGGCTTCATTTTTTAGCTTATATTCTAAAGCTAAAAACTGACAGAAAAAATGTAGACTATTTTTGATAAAAATTAAAATCATTAAGTTTAAAATATTTTTTTTTTCAAAAATTTCAGAATTTCTTTGTTAATAGTGTATGTCTAAAGCAATAAAAATTCTAATAAAATATTTCATCTTTTATATGAGAAAAAAAAATATTTGAAAAAAGCTGTTTTTTACCCGAGAAAACTCATGTAATTCCATAAGGATTAATGGAAAACTCCTTACAAAAGTAATATTCTTAAATATGTACATTATTCTTAAGTATATATATGTATTTATATTTTTTTGAGTATATCTTTTAAATATTTCTAAGTAGATATCTTCGCGACACTCACCTGCATGCCCGTTGGACGCAAATGCTCGTTCACCCAATTGCGAAATGTGTTCGCCTGTATTTCGACCCATAGGTCCTCGTTGCCGCGTATGTTCATGCCCTTGGCGGCGGTGCCCTCGGGGCTGCGCGCCACCAAACCGGCATGGGTGATCTTCTGCGTTTCGGTGCTGCCATCGGTGTTGTGTTTCAGCAGACCGGCGTGTGTCACTTTGGCACCTTTAATATCTTTCACATCCATCCTGCGCGAGGATGACTACACACTGTCACTGAAGCAATCCGTGCACTTATTTCTTAATATTCGGATTCTTTTTCTTTTTTCTCGTTGTTGTTGTGAAAATAGTAAAGCAAAATGTGCGAAATTCGGCGTTTAACACAATTTGCGTTTTGTTTTCATAGTGAACTTCGCACAGTTACGTCTAACGTTAATTTAATTCTGTGTACTAAATAGAAGTACACTAACACACACTCAACTGCACAGACACTCGCACAAGCACGAGTGCGGGCTTTGTTCTTTTTCAATTTGCCTGTTTTGAGGAGATTTATTCGGTAGGCAATCACCTGCTGCGCACTCGCTTATTTGGGCGTTTTGGCAGCTTGCTAACTCTAAGATTCTTTTAATAAATTGCGATTTTGAATATTTCGTTTCGTTAACGCTGAAAATTGAGGAAAGAAAAGCAATAATTAACACTACTTAAACACGATTTAAATTTACTCAACAATTATATAATAATATTTGCCAACACTTTTGCCTTTATAGGCAGCCTTAAAAGCCTTTGAACAAAGCTACAAAGATATATTTGATTTTATTTACAAAAAATTGCCAACTTTTCACGCGTCGAATTCTCGTGTGTGCGCGCTCAGCCACTGCTGCGCTCAGACTGAAACGCGTTTTTAGCCAAGTTCGCCAATTAGTTTTGGCGAATGTTGGAACAAAAAGCAAAAATCTATTCAAAAATCCGCTCCGCTTGATTCGTTCACCAACACCAGTGCACACTCGACTCAGCTCAGCGCCAGCCCACACAGTTTCAACTTTTCAAGTCGGCCTACTCACTTTTCGTAGCAAGCTTGTAAAGCGGCAACCACAACAACAACAACGATAAATCAACAACAGCTTAGCTCTTTACAGACATATTTAGACTAGGCTTGAGAAACCTGCCGCAGAACGTCAACAAATCGCAAAAAACGATGACGTCATGCTCGCTTTTCGAAAATGAAAATGAACAATGTGCGCGCTCACCAACACACAGGCGCACGCTCACACTGCACACGCTCTCTCACCACGCGCTCACTTAACTGATCTCTCTGTGTTGCGGCGCTCTTGACCAGTACACACAAAGTGGCTGGTTCCCGCTTTAGCCGGCAATCGTCTGACTTTGGCCGCTGCTCTTAGCTGCTCAATTTGTGCGCTGAGCTTTTTTCTTGCTGCTGCGACTTGACTAACTTGTTTTTGACTTAGAAATAAAAATTCGACTGTGCGCTGCTGCGTAGTTGCTGCTGTTGTTGTTAAGCCGAAAAAATAAAGTAGAATTTTGAGTGAGCAACTTAATGCGAAATCATACATCAAAGAGTGCGGGTGAAAAAGGCTTAAAATAAAGCTATAGCAAAGTAAACAACAGCGAAAAAGCGTCAAAAAGTGCAAGCAACAATGCTAATCAGCGATCAAAACGGGTTACACTGAAGAAAATTGTTTGTAACACTGGAAAGAAGTAATGATTTTTTTACGAAACTGATGAATGAACTGATGATTTCAGTCCCGCTAGCCACAGAATGAGAACGGGTAGGTGCTTCGCTGCTGTTCACTCCTGGATGCTTGAACCTCAGGCGAGCTCGGCAAGCGCTGGTTAAGTACCAATCACAAGCTCCTTCTGGCTTAGTATAAATCGTATGATGTCTAGTGATCTCATTATAGATAAGCTGCTTTAAAGAAGTATAGATTGAACCATTACACACTTCCCTTTCAAATGTTCTGCCTTAGCCTGATCAGTGCTAAAATACCTCGGACCTCATACATTTAGACATCGAGTTGAAATTGCGAAACTGTAAGTAAAGAACGCTCAATTAAAATGATTTCTTGAAAGTTTTCCAAATTGGGGATAAAGGTGATCCGTTGAGGAGTTTAAATGTTCCGTGATAATATTCCAGAAAATTTTAGTAAAATTTTTTGAAAACAAGAATAACCTTTTATTCAGTTTTGAGCAGGGCCAAAGGTAGAGATCTCTGAAACGAAGCACCTTCAAATACTCAGCAAGGAAGAAATCGGAATTTTGATGCGCCAAACATAGGTGAACTTGCGAACTCAACGGGAAAGTGTGACCTCGATAATTCAAACGCGAAATATGAACTTTTTTCGAATCAAGTGAACGGTTAACTACTTAGCAAGAAATCTCAAGTATTACACTTTTTATATTGTAGTATTTTTAGCTTAAAACTACAAAAGTCATATGAAGATTTATTGACTCTTCACTTCCAATTAAAGAATTCTTTGATTAAAGTATCTAGCAGTAAGTGATTTATTACGCCTTAATGCGCTTAACTGTTTATACTTATTACGCGCTATTACATAAGCATAACTACAAACTACACTCGTGTTCTTTGCACAATCACAAGTCAATAACTTGTGAATGAAAGCCGTGCCGTGAACAGTTTTTCATTTCTATTTGCCGATAACTGCTTAGCCTCACTCGCCAGTTCATTATGGCCACATACACAAACACATAAATTAATAGAACCACAAAAGTAGTCACCTATGGTGCGACGGTTGAGTGAAACCAAATGAAAAATTCCAGAAATTGCTGCCTTCGAGTTGACACCTGCGCGCTTGAGTAACCAGCTGCGCTCAGCTCAGCGTCTCATGCTGAGTTCTATGACAATATCTAATACTCCTAACACAAGTACTCGTACGAGTGGGTATGTTTGTTTGTTTGTATGTATTACGCGACTGTAAAGCTTTTCGCATTTGGATTCTCACATTACAACTCGGAAAAGACTGTTCGCTTGTCGTGATGTCATAGTTCTGGTATTTTGTTGTTTTGATTTTTAGTAATTTTATGCCAAACCTAAAATATTTTTACAACTTTAGTTTAGTTTACGACCTAAAACAGAGATGATTTAGCACGTATGTATGTGATATATATTTTAGGAAGTTGAAAGATGGGTGGGGTTGAGCCCGTAGAAAACGGATCTGTTTGTGTGCATAAGGCAACCTGTTAAGCTGACGGACTACTGCAGTATATTTTAAGCTGAGATTTTTGCTATTGCGAAAGCTCCGGAGCTGGCCTCTAGTCCACCTGAAGGCAAATTCAGAGTCAACATCTGGGCAGCCAAGCTGCAATCAAGACAGTAACCTCGTATCGCGTATCGGCCAGAAGTATCTTGGGAAGCAGGGCAGCAGTAAAAAGTGTAAGAAGTAAGCAACTTCAGTTCTACTAGGCGCCAGGCCAGGCAGCGAGGGCAATGAAACAGAGGACGAGATTGCCAGGATTGGTGTCCGTCAAACATACGTCGATCTTGACAGAAGCATGATATAAAATCCGATGGAACGAGCTACTTGGGTTCAAAACTGCAAAAATCCTGTGCAAAATGGCAGATCGGAAGTACACAAAATTCCTATTCGCTTTCGATAGAAGAGAGTATAGGAACATGATGGGAATATTAACTGTTCTGAATGGAGCTGTCAGATCGAGAAGACCGCAGGAAATGTGTATAGCAGGGCACCAAAGAAACAATAGAGCATCTCTTGTGAACTTGTCCTCCATTGACTACGCTACCTTGTAAACATCTCGGGTCCGCACGGTATGAACCCAGCATGAGGTATCGATATTGAGGCCGCAGAGTGTGCTCTGTGTGCTCCGCGTAAAATCCAAGGATCCTAAACGATAACTACTCCTTTTGGACTTAGTAACTGAACTCCAACTAATCTACCAGATTTACTTCACCTAACCAAACCCAAGCATTCTATGAGAGAATGAGATATCCGCTGTAAGTGAGAGTTCATAAATATTTATGAATTTCCATACAACCGAAGCCAAAATGCAGAAAAAATTTCAATAATGCGGTTTATTGTCTGATCAAATTTGACCCGGACTGACAGACAAAAATTCATGTTCACGTATTTCAATACAAATCTTTATTATTATAAAATAAGCTTCTGATTCAATACAAGCATGCCAACGTTTAACTCAGAGGATAGCCGGTGGGTGTCGATGCATATTTGGAGCCAATTGGCAGAACTTTTGGACAGTTTCGACGTCATATTCATAAATCCACGGATTGCCTCGAGTAATGTTAACTATGATGAATGCAGAATGTCTACTCTACTCGACGACGTAAATATTCAACTCTTTTTACCCGATTTAAACCCAAAGCATTAACCAAAATGGTTTGAGTGGATCCATAAGAGATGTTGAGAACCTCTCCTCAATCTCTCTGATGCCAACACGACGATTTGCAAGCATTGTTTCTCTAACTTTTTCAATTCCATTAACGGAAGTGCATGGAAGACTCCCATGAAGCAAGTTTTCGATGACTTGACAACCTTCACTAAGACATAAGCAAATAGTGTGCCAATCTAGGACAAACTTTTATATTTTTAATGACTAGATACGGTCAAATTTAATCGGATGGTAAACGTTTTATGAATCAGTATTATAATTCCTTAACCCCTTTAATAAAGAACACAATATTTTAAGTTACTTATATCCCAAAACCTCATAGAAAATCTTCAAACTTCACAGAATTGTTCCTAAGCAAACAATACTCCTTTATGTATTTATGGAAAACTTGAGCTAAGTGAAAATTTTTCAGTAAGCGAAATTTGCATTCAAAATAAAAATAGACACATTTGTGCCAATTCTACCGAAAACTCAATCAAAATTCTTCGCAAAATCACTTTACACAAAAAAGGAAAAAACTCTTCAATTGAGAAACGAAAACAACTTCGACAAATAACTGAAAATCCATATGGGAAAATACATTAGACATGTCACAACCACAATTTATGGTGAGAAAATCCGCTCGCGAACGTTGGCAATCAAAACTAAGCACCAAAGCAGGTGCGAAGCAAGCGCGCTGTCAACAAAAAAATATACGAGCGAACAAAGAAAATGCAACGACACAGACGGTGTGACAGCGTGGCAGCGGCACGGCTCAATACTTTCGAGCGAAAAAATTGAAGAATTATTGAAACTGCGACGGCGTAAAAAAGTAAAAACTAATCCGCTTCGCTGCAGATTGCCAAAAAGGTGCACCACAACTGATGGCTGGCGACATTGTGTGCATGTGAGAGTGCGACTTGCTGTGCGAGTGTTTGGGTGTGCTGGCTTGGAGTGTGTTTGTGGTGGCAGTGCTTTGCGTCAGCGTCGTGACAGTTGCAATGCGCAGGAAATCGCTGCCGCCTTTTCCGTTTTGTGTCACTTTAACTGACACAAATACGCTTAGCAACAACAACAACAACAGCAACTAAGGTAGTGTACAATTCTGCATGCAGGCAGGCAGGTGGCAGACATCCAGTTGGTTGGTGTATTTTCTAGAATTGTTGTTGCTAAGCGCCCATAACGAGCAAAAACGAAATGCGAATGCAAATAAAACTTGGCATTGCGTAAAATAGCAGCAACAATAACAATCAAACTGACGTTTATCGTTTGAAGTTTAAATGCCAAAAATGAGCGAAAAGAACCGTGAAGCTTTGGCAAAAACAATGTACAGCGCACCAAGTGTACACAAGTTGCAGTTGTTGTTAATGTTTGTGTGTGTTTGTTGGTTCGTAAAAATCGCAATTTTAAATGCAACACAGACACAAGCTTACACACACACATATTTAGAATTACAAAATATTGCGCATAAAAAGTATTACGACTTTGGTTCGCGTTGCCGCCATCAGCTTCGCAGTATTCGCTTTCATCTGCGCGTTGTCAGCTGTGTGCATGTGTGCGTGGGTGCGAGTGTGTGTGCGTCGACCAATATCGCCATACCCGTTACATTGTTTTCGAATTCACCATAAACGTGCGTTCGTCACCCGTTCGCCCACGAAAATATTTGCTTGAACGTCACAGCAATTTATTTCGTTGCTGATATTGTTGGTTATAGTTGTTGTTGCTTTTACAATTTGCCCGGTGAGCCATTAGCAATGCATATTTCGCGAATTTAATGCGCTTGTAAGATATGCAATAACGCACAAAGTGCCTCGCACATTTACCTTTGGGTGTGGAAAATTTGTCCTCACTTTGAGTTCGGAAAGCACTGTTACTGCAAGGCTTTGCAAAGTTTTGCAATTACTAAACGTTTAGGCAAGTCACTAATATATAGAAGGATGTGAAAAAATAGTTGACACTTCGATGTACTTAACAAATATATCGATAGACTTAGTAATTCCTTGGGATCATTTGGGATTGGAAAGTGATGCTTCTCCAAATACGATATTTCCGTTATGGAGTTTTAAGTCCTAGTGCAATGTCGCTCAAATGTTTCGGACCAGTTGTCTGGGTTTGCTTAGACTCTTTTGGAGCTCGCCCTAGATATATTTTATATATTTATAATTAATAGATATTTTGTGAGTCTTGGGCAGCAAAACTGCCGTGGAAGCACAATGTGGAAGAAAGTGAGAAAGACTAGGAATGCTTTTTATGAGTGAAGGCAGATGTTCGCCACAATCTGGGGGTTCTATCCCTCTCTCATGTGCTGGTACTACATAGCTATTGTAAGACTAATTGTGCTGTACGGATGATGGACAGGCGTACGAAAATCCAGCTCCGGAAATCAACGGAAAGGATTCAGAAGCTCGCTGTGCTGTACATAACGGGTGCTCTAAGAGCAACTCCAATGGCGGCTCTTGAACTACTACCTGCAGGAGAGTTTACATAGTTTACAGAGTTTGGGAAGCACCGACAGGGCAGCAGTTGAACGAGCTATCTGGGTGCAGAACAGAAAAAGGGATGTGCAAAACGGTAGATCGGAAGTACACAAAATTAATATTAACACTCGATATGATACATTGGAAGAGTGAGGCCACAGAGTCTGCTGAAATTCGCGTCAAGTTCAGGCATGACTACTCCGCATGGACTTTGTAAATGAACTCCATCTGGTATCGCAAAGGACCAAAACGAGTCTGTGCGTGGCTCATTAGCCTACCAGACTAACCCAAGCTAATAACAGTACTATGAAAGAATTTCACACACCTGCTTTATAATATTCGATTTGTAATACTATACTTCGCTTTGATCTTTTAAAAAAGTAGGGTAAAGGTTTCAATCCAAGTGGCAACTCCCCCCAAATAAAATATTGAAATCAATTTGATTATATTATTGCCAGCATTATCAACTCAAAATATTTTTAAACGTACTGATATGTTTAAATACGAATTTATAGATAAGTGGCAGCTCTTCAAAAATAAATTGAATCGAAAGTCGCCTAAAACCTTTACAATGTGATACTAAATCAAAAGATCAGCTAGATTTTTATGTTGATATTTTAAAATGTTCGAAAAAGTGGCAACCCTACTAAGTCAGTAATTTTAACTACCAACTTTCTTATAAAGCATTTTCTTTCGTTCTGTCGTTACAGTAATTCATTTATTTTACGAAAATATTTTTACGATAATTTTAAATAGGTGGCAACTTTTAAAAAAATTCGAATGGAAAGCGTGTAAAACCTTTACAATGTGATACTAAATTGAAATCAGTTAGATTGTTTTAAACTTTTAAAAAAGGTGGCAACCTTATCAATCAACCTGATCAACTAAGATTTTTTTTTGTATTTTCAACTTTTGTAACTTAAAATTTTCAATAGTTGGCAACTCTTCTGTTTTAAAATCTTGCAAAAGTAAAAATTTTCAAAATCTAACAGTTTCACACATACTTTAGCTGCGTGTTATTCTCTTAAGGAGCTTTTAAAATTTGGTGCACAATGTCTATCAGAGATTAATGCAATTTTGCCTCTCACCACGCTATAACGTAAAGGGTTAAATAAGTTATGTTTGCTTTTGGCAGTAATTGTTTTCTAGTTTCTCACATGAAAATTGGGATGGAAAATTGGGTTGACCTCAACAGCTATCCAAACAGGGTCGCATATAAAAAGAATGCCAGACAATTGCTTATCAAAATTTGCCGTAAATTTATTTGTTTTTTATAATTAGCTTAACCTCGATTGCATGCATCTATTTTGTATATAAAATCAGAAAAATGTTAACCAGGAACTGAATTTCACAGACAAAGCCAGATACCCTCTGCACACGCTCAAACAGATTTAATTTGCTGTAAAATTAGTTTTAGTTTAAGCAAAAAATGTTATAATCGCAGTAAACAAAGACAATGCAAGCACGCACACATATACATACGTACATAAAAATGTATAATATAATTATATATGCGCGTGTGTTGCGGTGCATTCGATTGTAAAGAAAAATATCACAGTCACAGCTAATCGCATGACTGCATTCGAAAACAATTTCATACACCCATTTGAGCATTTCAACCGATTTTATGAACTCTGTATACAGTTTTGTTGTTTTTCTGTATTTTATTATTATTTTGTGCTTTGTTATTATTTTTTGTTTGTGCTGGCGATTAATGCACGAGTCATTTTCTGATTTTCAACCCGTTTTCCTTCACCACAGACACACATTCACACCTATTTATTTAGCTACAGAACTGCGCACATATGTGCTTGTACATAAATATATCTATATGTATTCGTGTTTGTGTGTAGGTAGTTGCATACAAATCGACGAAACAATGACTAATTGCACGCATTTTAAGTTCAATGCCAATGTCAGCTGAGTTTGGCCCGCAGCCGCTGAGGTGGGTTTAATCGCGCCGAGTTGTGCAGTCATAAATGTTATTGTGGCTTATAGCGCTTTATAGGTAGGTGTGTATGTGTGTTGTTGAGCTTAGCTGAGTGCGGACTGTCAGTCTTCATGCGACAATGTCACTCATGAGATCACAAGCTTTCTGTATTGACTTCTCGCTGCAATTGACAGGTGACTGATGGCGCTTAGCAAATGCATTAAGAAAAGTGAAATCGTTGCATGAGGCATAATGACCGATGCTGTCTTTTTTAATTCCACAAACGTTGAGTTCAGTTGAGTTTTGTTTTCAAACACAAGGCTACGATTGAAGCCTTTGCCTTCAAATATGCCTTCCTCTGAACGATCTTCGACTTTTTCAACTGATGAAAATATTAAAATCGTCAGAAAAGTATCAGAGAGATGGCAAGAGAGCTCTACATATCTCGAGAGTCCGTTTGAATGATTTTAGTCGATATTATGTCGATATGAATACGTTCTTGCTCCACTCTTCCCGATAAAGCTAAATTTTCTTCGACGGCACTGTAAGCAGGACTCTTTGCACAGGCTTGATCATGCGTATTTCGATCCCAAAATCATTTAGAGCATCGACATGCAAAACAAATAACAATCATCCAAAGGGAGGGGAAAAAATGAGTCGAAGCCAAAAAAACCACGACAAAGCCGCTAGAAAATCAAGCTCGCGCTGTTTGTTCGTTGTTTGTTGCTTTTTTTGATATTCGTTGTTTGGTCCATCAAGAATTTGTTCCAGAGGGGCAGACTGTCAATAAGAAGTTTGTTTAGCTGTAACGAGGCGATTGCATAAAAACATCCCTCAAAACGACCGGAATTATAAAAGAACAATTCATGGCTGCGATCGAATTTAAAGCCAAAATCGCAATCCATCGACCAACCACCGCATTCACCAGTATTCAACAGATTTGGCTCCATGTGATTTTTTCTTGTTCCCTAAACTGAAATTGCCGTTCCGAGGTGCCCACTTGCAGTTATCGAAGGGATAACAGAAAATTCGCAGAAGGACTCATCCCAAAAGAGGCTCATGAAAAGTGTTTTGAGGACTGAAAAAATCGTTGGCATAAGTATTTTACATTTGGTGGGCATAACTTTGAAGGTATGAATGATGACATAATTAAATAGTTTATGTTTTATTTAAAATTTCGTAATGAAAGCGGGACGACTTAGTCGATTTAGCCATTGTCATGTGTTCTTCCATCTGCTCATCCGCCGATCTGGCTGTAAATACTTGAACTAGTCTTCCAGAATGATAATATTGGACCATATAGTTACCATACAAGCTGACCGATGGTGACTATAGCATATAGCTACAATACAAACTGACCGATCAAAATCTTTTATATAAACTTTTTATTTGTGAAAGTTATTGTAGCTTTGACGCTGAAAAAATTTCTTTTTATATCTTCTAGCTTGCTCCCCAGAACTAATTGTTTTCAATATTTGAATAGTGTTTTTCATAACGCCACGCCCAACTGTCCGTCAACGACGCTCCGGGCTACCGCACAATGGCAGGTTTCTCTCACCACACCGCCATTAGCTGCGATAATTTTATTTGTTTTTGCTTATTTTTTGTAAATATTGAGTAATTTTGAAATTATTTACGTGTTTTAGCCGCAAAAACGCTTTGCATGTCGCCGCGATAAGCGGATAACCTCACTTTTCGGCGTGTCAGCATTACAATGCTTTGGCTTTTTGACTCGCCGCGCGCTGTTCGACGCTTAATTTGCTTTGTTAGATAACTATATACTTGCTTATTTTGTTTAAAAGCATTTTGTGTATTGTTTTTATTATGTTTATCTTGTTTTTGCTTGTTTATTTAGGATGACATCAGTTTATTTTATGAATTTTTAACAACATCATTTAGTTGTTGTAGCTGTTTCACTGTCACTGTCGCGTTTTTGATTGGTGTCATCACTCGGTGGAATATATTGTATAATAAGGGGTATAAAAATTGATTTTAGTTATTTTTTGCAGTGTGTCATGCTAGCAGGGCTGATTTGGAGGTCGGGAAAATATATGAGAGCTATAATTTAAAATGGAGCAAATTCTCTATTTTATGGCAAACCGCATGAAAGGCAACTTCGGTTGTCTTTCACACTGGATTGGATATTTTTCTGGATTAAAAACTTTCACGTATAATCTTCTAGTATCATCCCAAACACCTGATCTTCTTCGAGCTAAATGTTACTTCCATTCTTGGAAGTCTGTGAAGCTCTAATATGACAACAAAGATAGTTTCAACTCTGACAACTTAACCAATTTCTAATTAGGGTTGCATTGAAATAGACTGGGAAATAAATCAGAGGGAAAACACCAGTAAAAAAATTTGTATAAATATATATAATGGATGTGCACCCAAATTTATTACGCCTCATTAAAATAACCAGTACTTGCCGCAATGTTACAATGTATGTGTGCAAGCTACAAAAAGATTTATGTGTTTGTGTCTCATCGCGTGTGTCACACATGTGCCAGAAAAGCAGTTACTTGATTATCATAGACAGAGTTAACTGACGCCTCATGCACTGCATTCTAATTGAAACGTTCACAATGGAGACAGCAGCAGCTAAGCCCACAAACAAGCGATAAGCTTACACGCGCGCTTCTAATTGCAGTCAAAAGAATGCGTTACATAATACACTCACTTGGCAATGGTGTGCTTGTAGGGCGAAAAGTAGAAAATACGAATGAAAACAAAATGCCAGAGAGCTACCTGTTGCGAGTTTGTGTCTTAAGTCTTCTGTTTGCGCTGCCATGCATGGCATAATTACCAACTCAGCATATATTTATGTATGTGTCAGCACATGTGCGCATTCTATGATGAACTTAGAAGCGACTGTCTACTATAACAGTACTTTCAGCGCAACTACGGCACACCAACAACAACAAATATGTTTATGCGTTTCATTGCGCTGCCTGCTGACTGAGCTAGAGGCATAAATAAGCATGTGAATATGAATGTAGAAGTGGTGGAGGAAGCCGCTGCGCAACATTTCCATTTATGAAATTCTGTGTTTCGTCTGCCACCGCCAACATCAGCACTGCATTTAGCACACATAACTGACAAATTCATCGTCGGATTAGCAACGCAAACGCAAGCTCCATTGAAATTCACGATTCATCTGCGAAATTCGGTTAACGCTTTCCCAGAATTTCGGCTGCTAAGCTAATGAGCAGATCTACATGCTTCAAATTTTAGTTTTACGTTTTAATTATAGCGTAAAATATACTAGAAGTAAAAAAGGTAAAAGAAGAATAGCAGCTAATCAAAAGTATTTGCTGTTAATGGCTGAAAACGAGTTGATAAATCGATTGCTAATCAATTATAAATTTTTGACGTGAGCAGGTTAGTAGCAGGGAGAGCTAGGGTATAGCTAAAATGTTGCAGTTGTGAGTAGAGAAGTGGAAAGCAGATTCTTATTTAATAAATTTAAGCCCTTCTCAAGCAAAGCAGTTACTTGTTTAGTAAGTTTGAGCCCTTCTCAATATTTATTTAGTCGTTTGAGGAATAATTTCCATTATTAATATTTATTAAAACAAGAAGTTAGCTAATTATAATAAATGATGTACTCATTTAAGTTCAAGCTACCTGGATGCGCAGTTGGGACTGTTTCGTTTGTATGGAATTAATTTACTATACAGTTCAAGTCAAGCTGAAAAAATCGATACTTCACTTGTCGGCATACAAACCTGTGAAATTGATTAAGAGTTAGACGAGGTAATAGTTTATTATATTTGAATATAAATGTGCTGTCTTATTTAAATTATTAATTATATTGTTATTGTGGGCGGAAAACATTACCGATCGACTGCACAGGTCTTTAACTAAAAATCAGACCCAGATTCAGTTAAAATAACTCAGATTTACTGACTCCTGGGTGAGTCTTTGTATGCACAATAAATCTAAGGTCGCGGTGCATCCCTTGTTTATCAATCAACACCTGTAAGGACCTTTAATAAACCTATAATAAACGGCATGAAGACATTGACTTCATGAGAGATAGAAATCCATAACAAAAAATTAATCGAAAAATTCAAAAATTCATTATTACTTACTTCAGAAAAAAGTTTCATGATGAAATGAACGCAATTCGAAGGTAACTCTACTTACAGTTCACTATGTTTTTAGCTTAAAACTAAGCATTCGTAAGAGTTAAATTTTGTTTATCAAGGTGAATTTGAAACAAAAGTTTACAGAAATCTTGTCGACGATAACTTTTTCCCTCAGCGGATATATATAAATTCTATTTGAACATTTCTAGACATTTTTGCACATAGTAAGCCTTGAGAATATCATTATAGAATATTGGATCATCAGCTTCCTTATGGAATTTTAGTTCAAAAGGGACCTAAATCAGGTTGCATGCAAAGGAAGTGCAAGTTGAATGTGGCATAACTACTCTATGCATAACTAAATTAGAAAACTTAACCTGCAACAATTCGCTTTCAAAGGAAAAGCTTGTACTAGATCTTTCTAGCCAAGTTGTTTGACAAAAAACAATCTTCAAGTCGATTTACGATTACTTAGTAAGGAAAACAGATATTTTAAAGGTTTTGATCGGTCAGTTTGAAACACAGCTATATGCTATGGTGTTCCAATTTGAACAAGTTGTTCGGATATTGTAGCGCTATCTGGAATAATAATCAATGTTATTTATTTCGTAAAGATATCTTATCGAATAAAAAATGTCCATAAAAGGACTTGATTTTGATTGATCAGCTATATTCTATAATGAACCGTTGTCATCTGTTCCGACAGTTTTTGGAAGAGAAAAGAGTATTTGTAAACTTTCAGATCGATATCTCACAAACTAAGATACTAATTCAGGCAGGACATGCCTAACTAAAATGCTTTTTCATAAGTTTACAAGTGAAGGAAACCCGATATAATAGAAACCACTCCTATTGAAACAAAATTTTAGTTTTGGTTATAAAATGGTTATGTATTGGATATATTGGAGAGGGGAGGATTAAAAGTTTATGATACGTTTATGTAATATGACTCTAAGTAATAAGAAACTCAATTTCGAATTTTCGATGACACGTTGTTTTGCATTTTACATGACGATATATTATATAGGATGCTATAGGGTGGGTCATCGAACGTTTTAAATTTGAATTATCTATATTTCGACATTGGAAACGCCAAATACCTTTCGGAAAGTGACAGATATTCAGTAAAAAGTCTAAAATTTACGAAATGGATCGCTATTCACTAGAGGAAAACTGGGAAATATTGAAAACTTTTTTCCAAAGTTCGTTTGACCAAGGATGGTCAATTTTACCGAAAAATTATCTTTTTGAACGGGGCTCATTTCCACCTCGATGGTTACGTTAACAAGCAGAATTGTCGCATTTAGGGCACAGAAAGCCCGCACGTAATCGTCGAGAAGCCAATGCACCCAGCACGAATCACTGTATGGTGCGGATTTTGGTCTGGTGGAATCATCGGCCCATTTTTCTTCGAAAATGAAGAAGGAACCGCCGTAACCATCAATGGTGAGCGATATCGCGCAATGTTAACCGAATTTTTCTTGAAGCAAATTAAAGAGGAAGATTTGGACAACATTTGGTTCCAGCAGGACGGCGCTACGTGCCATACAGCAAACGCTACACTCAATCTTTTACGCCCAATCTTCGAATTTAAAAATTTATATGGCCCACCCGTTAATATGCCAAGATTGTAGTTATGTTCTTATTGAAAATTCTCAAAATAAATATATATATTTTTCAAAGTAGTTTGGTAACTTAAAACGCTATATATAGCTCTAGAAAACGGTTTCAACACATATTCTATATCCACCTTAAGTAAACATTTGCACATCCTTTGAACTCGAAATCTATCGTGAGCGTAGTCTAAAAGCCTCAAAAAGTATTTGTTTCGATTACGAAAACTATTTTCATATCATCAGTGATCTATAAATGCAACCTTTACTAAATCCTCATCTTTAACGAATGTTGAGACTTTTCATTTGTACGGAGAGTTAGAAGTCCAATAGAGATTATCGATTCAACTTTTTATTTCTTGTCTCCATGCAAACTACCTTTTCTTTCATTCTAAATATAATAGCCTGTCTCACCTTCTCGCTTAGAAACACATTACAACAAAACTAAATAACAAGAAATTTTATGCGAATTAGAACCAAAAGAAAACAAAAATAAAAAATATCTACCAAAATGTATTCCACAATAGAACTTTATGGCACTTGCAAGTGAAAGTGTTCTCCAGCAAATGCTTATCGCCTTCAATCTCGCTCCACTAAGCTTAATTTTTATTTCATACACACATCTGTGTATATTTGTTGGTAAATAAATATTTTTAATTCAGTTCGGATTTCGCTTTTCGGGGCATATGTGTGTTTGCAGATTCGCTTAATGAATTCAATAACAGATTCATATCAGAAATGCCAACAACAGCACAAACAACAAAAATATGTTAACACAAAAATGGGGAAACTCGTTCGGGCAGCGAGAAATGCGCAAAGCTGAAAAATGAGCAAATTCACAACAGCAAATAGTAGTGTTGGCAACAACAACAACAGCAAAAGCAGTTGTATAGCGAACGAAGCGGTCAAAAAGCAACCACGCAAACACAGCGTTAATCAACAGCATTCCAAAAATACACTTTTATTTATCGGTGTTGTGTGAGTGGCGGCGGTGGCGGTGGCACGCAAAGCGCAACACACGAGCTTAATGCCCGCCCGAGGGTTTCAACGTGTGAGCGCCGAAATAAAAAGTAAAAAGGTTTCAAGTGATTACCACACCAAGTAATTGCAAAAATAGAGACAAGCGCATATTGTAGAAATTGAATAGAAAGATAGTGAGCAGCACGGCGCTTATAATACAAAAAATCTGGCTTGTTTACCAAATCGAAGATAAAATTAATTTATTGAAACACAAGCAAGTAAATATACTTGGCAAAAAATTTTCGACAATCATTTATTATTATTCGCTGCTACCCAGCAGCGGAGAGTCGTGAAAAGTTAACGCTTTACGCGCCGAAAAATCACGCCAAAATTGGTTGCCTGCGCGCGTGTGTGAGTGAGTTGTTTTGATGTGTTCAACGCCACCACCGCCAACGCCACCAACGACGCAGTTGGTGTTTTTGCAAGTGGCTGGCGGATTGGTGAGTGTTTGGTATACACACAGGTCTCTTTATATATGTACATATGTATGTATATAAATAAAGAATAAATATATATTTATATATAAATATGTACATATGTGACTTTTAGATATATTCACGAGGGTGTAGGCGTTGTTGTTGACACATTTCATTGACTTTTGCACCCGCTGGCATGTGGGCAGATTTACCCAAAAGTTTAATTGACTTTTTTAGCAACCAGTGTCGCAATCAAATGTAAAAATTTCAAAAATAAATATGTCACATACGAAATTTCTAAAAAAAGAATATTTGAAATTGTTACTTCAATGATGGCTGGCAACAATCCGCCCACGTTGAATTGAAAAATCTTTCAGTTGAAAAAAAATATATATACATATAAAAAAGCAATAAATAGAAAAATAAAATTAAAATCGAAATCGAAATTGGAGCAAAATTCGCTTAAGTGATTTTCAGTATAATATTTAAAACAATATTAATATTTAAGAAAAATCAAATAGCTGGTAGCGAGATATGCATTTTTATTTCATGATAGTAAGGAGAAAATAGAAAACTGTAAGGCGAAGTACATTTCCGTAACTATTAAGAGCTCATACTTGGAGAGATTTTTGTAGAGGCGTCTCAGAACCTTTTTTTCAGTGCACCAAGCACATCAAATATATTTGGCTTTTTACCCACCTTAGTAAATATACCAGTATGATTTTAGAGATTAACATTTATGAACTTTGAAGACCGTTGAACAGCTTTATGAAGTTATGTGCCACTGATTTTGTACTAAATTATATATTATTTTAAATTTTAGTGTCTTATAAATTATTTTACTCTTCTAAAAACAAATCTAATTGAAATCATTATATTTTTTGGTTCGAGGTATATGTAAGTAAACATCGTTAGTTAAGCGTGAGTGTGGCGAATTTTGTTTTATCTCTCAGATCGACTGAAAACGGATTCCACGGAGCGGTAATTTCAGTTTGGAGAACAAGAAAATACCAAACGGAGCCAAATCTGGTGAATACGGTGGTTGATCGCTAGTATTCATCGCGTTTTTCGTCTTAAATTCGGTCACAATCGCGGCTCGATACGATGGTCCATTGTCATCTTGTAAATCCATTAATTGTTTTTCCACAATTCCGGCCCTTTTTGACGGGTGATCTCACGCAAACGCCTCAATACGGTCAAATAGAATTCCTTATTGACCGTCTGTCACTCTGAAACAAATTCATGATGCACCAAGCCACGAATATTGAAAATGCAATGAGCATCACTTTGACTTTTGAGTGGTTTCAGCTAGTTTTTGCCCCCCATTCCGATGATTGTTGACTTGTTTGCATGTCATATTCATAAACACATGTCTCATCGGCAGTTTTAATGCTCTCCATGAATATGGGATCGGAATTCGTACGATCAAGCTTGTACCAAAATTATTCGAAAGGACTCGCCAGAGATGCCGTGCTCTTTTTCCATCTCTCTATCACTCGACAGACGAGCACCAATCTTTAACTCTTTAGTATTTTCATTCGTTTAAAAGGTTGTCCAGAACAAGGCGTGTCTTCAACGATCTCTCGACTGTCTTTGAAGGCTTTGTACCACTTGTGGGTTTCTCTTTCTAATAAGACTAATTCCGCATATGAAATTTGCTTGGAAATACAAAATTTAAGATAAATACTTTGTTCGATATTTTTATTTATTGAAAAATCGCAACGAAGTACAGAGGAGTACCGACTTAAGCAGCTGCTGTAAACAAAGTGGTTGATAGATCGCGCTCATATTTGGCATACTAATTGAAGACAATCCCACCAGCTTAGCAAGATATATTCTTTTGAAATATTATTTACCAGGGGGATTTAAATTTTAATTTCCGTGGACTTTTTTGTCACAACGTATGGTTTATATGCCAAATACAAGCAAGCACAAATCCAATTGAGTTAATTTTGTTCCAATATTTTATATTTTCATAAATGGCATATTTCTTTGAGATTATGTCATACTTGCTCTTCTTCTTCTATTATTAAAATATTTCGTGGTATATTGGACAAAATTTTAGGCAGTATGTTTTATATTTTGGTCAATCTTTCCATAAGAATACATTTCAAGAAACAAAGTCTTCTGAAGACAATGGTAAATCTTTTTTTACCGCATATACAACAAACTCGAACGTTGTTTAGGCAGAGTTTAAGATTTTCGATCATATTTTTGGTTTTTAAGCCACTACGAAGTGTAGAGGTTTTCAAAAAAATAAACTTTTTTGGAGAAGTTGTCAACTTTTCAGATATAAAAATTTTGATTAGTCATTCGACCATACCCTGAAGCCATCTATAGTATAGTATTTTTTTTTTTTTTTGTTTGTTTTTTTTTGATTTGAGATAATTTTAAGCTGAGATAACTTTCTCACTGTCCCATAACTTTTCGAAGGCCCTTCTGGAAATTGGCCACGGGATGAGTTTTTTTTTGGTCAAAATGTACCAGTTATTAAATAAAATTAATTTAATAATCATTGAAATGTATTAAATTCTACAAATGAGCATTTTTTTTACAAATTTCCTTTATAAAACAAAATGTCTTCGCTCAAAAATTCGTATTTTTCAGCTTCCAAGTTGTTACAGAGAGATTAAAATGAAATTTCGTGCATACTATAGACTTCCTGCAAGCCTTAGTGAGTGCAATAAGATGAGACACTGAAAGCTAACAGTATTAAGAGTTAGCATATTATTTAGAAATATTTTCTCACTTTCAGCTTGACCATAGCAACATATTCAATTTAGCTCTTTATAATTTTAAACACTCGCCAAAAAATCAGCAGAAGTAAAAACAACAAAAAAAAAAACAAAAACGTGCCAAGGTCACTGCAAAAGCCAACTGGTTGCAGAAAACCATGGACCAGCTGGTTCAGTCAGCTTTGTTTTCGAACATCAAGATAAAAGCGCACGCGGCTATAATGACCGAAAGCAACAGTAAAAATCAGCATGGAAAAGCAAATAAATATAATTGAGCAGTGGCAATGAAAAATAAGAAAAAAATATTAAAGCTGGTAAATACAAAACTGAGAAATATTTATGCGTTCGTGTAAAAGCCGAAAAATTATTGCAAATGCTGAAAGCCATTAATGAAAAGTAAAAACTAAGGCGACCACAGTCATTGCTGTTAATAAAAGTGACAGGCGGCGGACTGCCCTGACAACAATAACAACAAGTTAGGTACTATCAAGCTACTATCGCCAACAAACTAGCTACCTTGAGGTCTGCAACTGAGAGCAAAGCGACAGCATTGCCGTTGTTGTTGGGCGAGTGTGCAGCACACTTCCTTGTTGGCAACAGCAGGCCCATTGGCTGACAAAGAACGAATGTTGGCGTATGTATACACACTCTTATTTGTTTAACTATGCATGTGTGCTCGTTTCAATAGAAAAGTGTAAAACAATGGCAGCGTTAATTACTTTGCACTGCATTATGTAATTAACTGCAGCTGAGAGTAAAAAATAAACGATGAAGAGATTATAAAGAAGTTGTGGTAGTCGAAGTTGAAAAATAGCAGTTTGAGAAAAAATATTTACTACCAATATTTATACCAATATTTTTCCTCGTTGAAAATAATTAAAAAATATTTACTTCAAATATTTTTTCTCAAACTGCATTTTTTACGATTTTAAATGCATTTCAAGCAAAGTCATGACTTAGTTGTGGCAATTCTTGAATACCTGTTGTGCTCGTGGAAATTATGTCTCAATCACTGTTTACTCCGAACAATTAACTACGGATAGCCAACAAGCAAGTTTTACTTTGCGGAGATAGAAATTGAACTCTAAGTTTGGTGGTTAAAAATGTTAGCTTGCAATTGGTATCCTGTTAAAAAAACTACTTGATTATTGGTATGCTCTTGACATACAATTTTAATCCTTTTGTGATAAATCTATAAAAGTCTAAAAGTTAATAATCTGATTTCCAAATCATCTACTTTGAGCTTAACAGCTTATTTTATATTTCGAGCCAGCGAATGCAGATTTAAAGTATTTTTACAGACAGTCTGATTATAGAAATCCTTAAATAGCTAATGCTTGATAAATGCAGAATTGCTTAAAAATACTCAAATGACCTTCATAATATTGGTTTAAAGTCTAGGTATGCTAGTCTAGTAATAAAATAAAACATTTGTTTTTATTTTCTAAATTTAACCATTCCAGAATATGTTTGGATGAGAATTTTTTCTAAACTCTGGCTCGGCTTTTGTGACTTAGACAACTAAAAATTTTTAGCGAATTATTATTAACAATATTTCTGATATTCAACAGAAATAACATTCTTCCAAAAAATGTTGCATACCGAAGAGTTAAGCAACGAACTCGACATATTTGTATCATGCGAGAGAATTGTTCAATGACTCAAAGAATGCTGCTAAGAATTTGACTGCGTGATTTTTGGGAATTAACAGCTAATGCTGGAAATGTAAAGAATACTGAAAAAATATGCCTATAAGGATCATATCTTTGGTGGTAATACAATTAAGCTCAAATGGAAAGAGAAATTATGGCGTGCATATTAAACCTTTTTGTTTCCAACCAATCCCTATCTGCAAACAAATTAAATTAAATATATTTATAACCTCAACAGGGCATATTAAGTTTGCAATGGTGTTTGTAACATCGAAAAGGAAACGTCGGAGACCCTCTAAGGTATATAAATATGCCTGTATGGCATACATGAATGATCAGCGTGACGAGCTAAGGCAATTTAGCCTGTCTGTATATACGTGACTAAATATTATTAATATATTATTGTGATATCCCTTTGAAGTTTTGTACACATTACTGTTTTGCCTAGAAATTGTTTGCTTGTTGGAATGTCCGATATCGGACCACTATAGCATATAACTGCCATACAATCTGGCCGATCAAAATTAAGTTTTTCTTCGGAATTTTTTTTTTATTTGGCGAGCTATCTTTACTAATTTTGGCATTGATTATTGTATAAGTCAACGCTATAAAAAATTCACCTGTGTAGAGTATATTCATATCTTTATCTGTATTAATTTTTTTAGCATATCTGATATGCATTCAAAATTGCATTTGATGGTTTAAACTATCGTAGTTTATCTCTTGTAAAACTTAAACTCTAAAATTTTAATTTTATCGGGAGAAATTTTTTTTTAAATAATTACTTTCAGAGTGATTGTCAACTTAATAGTAAAATATGCTAGTCTAAGGCATTCTCGCTGAGAAAATATTCCTTTCTAGTGTTTCAATAAAGTTTGAGTCACGAAGAGTGAAGATTTTTATTAAATAATCCCCTAACTATAAGATAAAACCTGAAAAGCTGTTGTTGAAGTCATGAATAATTTAGGATTATAATTGTTTTTAATCGCGAAATTTTATAAGATTCTAACATGGCTTAGTAATAATTTCGATTATTATAAGCAATTCTCTCATATTTTCCGTCACATATTCCAGTCTGCCATTGTTGTGTCATAAACCAAGCACGTAATCTTATAAGCAGAAGCTGAAAAACAATGTTGCTATGTTTCATACATCGCTGTCACACATACATATTTACATGTGGCAAATAAATCAATGCATTTCGACAAACGATAAGTAATCTTAATGGTTTAATTTGATCTGAAAATGCACAAAGCAGACCGGTCCATTGTTTCCGTTAGTGTAAAAATCAAAAGCAATAAACTTAAAACCGATGATCGGCAAAAATATGGAATTTCAATAAAACCATAAAACGTGAGAACTGCAGATCAAAGACAAGCGGCAAATAAAACATGCAACAAAGTCGGAGGAAGCAAAAAATAAACAAACATGAAAGAAACAAAAGCAAAATATTATTACGGTACAAAAACTCGAAGAAAAACACAAAAAAAAAGAAACTAAAGCAATAAAAAAGAAGAAAAACAGCAAAACAACAGCGCAGAATAGGCAACAAATGTGGATAAGATAAAAGCGGCACCTGCGAGCGCACGTTAATTACAGCCCAAATGAAGTGGCTTGTAGCGGAGTTGACTGGCGACGACGTTGCGGTACTTGGCGCTCAAGTATGCTGAGATGGAAAACGAAAAAAAATAAATAAAAAAAAAACAACAAAATAGTACAAAAAAAAAAAAAAAAGCCATCAAAAGAGTATCGAGTGAGTTACAGCGCTTACAGTGGAGCCGTGGTGTGCGTGCGGAGCGCGCTTGTGGCAAGTGCCCTACAAGCGCACAATGGACAAATGGGCTGGTGCGGCAAGCCGACTGTGAGTAATGAATTGCAGCGCGCAACAAGTTGAGCGGGCGGCGCGTTGCGATGCAGCGGACAAGGCGAAGCGAACAAGTAGCTCGCGAGACAACGTCGACTGCAGAGTAATAGACCAAAATAGACACAGAAAAATTCCAAAAAAAAAGTAAAACATGACAATAAAGGCAAAAGCAAGTAGCAAAAAGCGGCCGAATTGCTGTTGTTGTTATACACGCTTAGCGCTAATTTGAGCAGCTATTATTATTATTATTTTTTTTTTTTTAATATATTTTTATATTTTTGACACAAATTGTTGCATTTCACCGCTTTTTGCAATGCAATAAATCTATTTTTAGCACTTTTGGCGATTATTTTGTCAGCGTTTTGTATTACTTCTATTGCACACTTGTTGTAGTTGTTGGCTTTTTTTCACAATGCAAATTTTCGTGGAAATCAACTCTCCGTAGCACTTGTGACGAGCTTCAGACACGATCGGCAACTGTTGGTCGGCTGCAGTGGTAGACTTAAAGTGGGCCGTGGTTAAGCTAAGCTTTCGAGAAGCTTTCAGTTTCATGCGCTTCCAGTTGGAAGTGATATGCTTTGAGAAAGCTCGTTGGAAATGCGTGACGTCAAAGTCGGCTTAGGCAGTGCTGCGCTTGTGGCTTAAGTCTTTTGTTTAGCTTTACTCACCTGCAGCGGCAGCTTATCTGTGGGTAAATATTTACATTTCATTTATTTTGTTCGTTTCTTTTTGTATTGATAAGTTTAGAGTATTGGAAGCTAAGAGATAAATGACGAAGGAAGTGAATTTTGATTAAATATCCACTTCTTGAGATAACACCAAAAAAAAAATAGTGAGTTAATTATCAGAAAAACAGCAAATTTGAGTTTTGATTTTTTCTCATTTAAATCAAAGGAGCTTCGCTTACCTAGAACCAGTTCAAAAATATGTATTCAGAGTTTATTTATTTTAAAAAATTGCCATCTATTAAAATATTCAATTAATTTCCAATATTGCAAAGTGAAAATAAAAAAAAAAAATTCTGAAGTTTTGAAAAATGAACTCCGCTTATATTTAGCAATCGAGTTGCCACTTAACTAATATGCTACATAACTTCTAAAAATGTAAATACATTCTGAAGGTCTTCCGGCAAGAATTTTAGGGGTTTTTGATTTAAAATAATTTTTTTTAATAGAGTTGCCGCCTCTCAACAAAAGTAAAAAATAAGGCGTTAAATCAAAACTAGAGAACATGAAAGCCTTCCGGCAGGCATTTTAAAGGTCTTTAACTTAAAATTTTTAATAGAGTTGCCATCGCTCGACAAAATTAAAATTTACAATAATGCTACAGAAAAGCTGTCAGAAATATGGAATTAAAGTGGAACGAGGTTTTTAATTTAAAATAAAGTTGCCACCGCTCAACAAAACTAAAAAGCAAGGTGTTAAAGCAAAACTTTCTGAAGGTATTTAGAAAATATGAAAGCTTTAAAGGAAGTATTTTAGAGTTCGTTAAATATTTTTTTAATAGAGTTGCCACCGCTCGACAAAACTGTCAGAAATAGGGTGTTCAAACAAAACTTGCTGAAGGCATTTAGAGTACATTTAATTGTTAAGTAATAAAAATATTTTTTAGAACTGCAACATAACAAAATTATAGGAACGAAAAATACTGCAAAATGGACCTTTGCAAATATATGTTATGCAAAAGTTGTTAGTTCTTACTGCAAAAAAAATGTTAAGAGTTGCCACCTGTTGGGGACAGCAAAACAGTATTTCCAAATTTAATATTCCACCCGCCAACTAAAGCAATAAACGATCATATTTTATGAATTATTAAATATTTATTTTTATTAAATTTTTATTTTTATTCAGTTTACACGTTTGACTGGTTTTTTGAATTTTTTTCAGTATTTACTTAAATGTCTTACATTTACATTTTCAAATAGTAGTTTTTACTTTTTAATTTTATTTTACTAAGATTTACACTGTATTTCATAGAAATTACAATGCATAATTTTTTTTATGGAATTTTTTTTTGCATTCATAATTCCAAGCTACAATCTCTCTGTACTGCTTTGCAATGCAAATTTAAATTTTTAGAATAATCAACATTCCTTAATAAATAAAAAGATGAGATGAAAATCTGGCGTTAAACTTATATTACTATGCTGAAGCGAATCAATACATAGCCATATCTGGGATGCCAAAATTATCAAAATATGGAATGATCAATTCTTGTAGCTGTAAATTTTCTTGTGCCATAGATATAGTGCAAACAGGCAGTTTTACAATGAGCTGGCGCTGACTCCATAAACTCCAAGCTTCTCTAGGCAATTTTAGCTCTACTTCCAAGTATTGTTAATATTACAATCCACAATTTGCTGTCTAACTATGGCTCTGACTTTTTATTAAAATAAAAAGTATTTGTTTAAAAAAGAAAAAAATATTTACAAAAGAAAATTGCTCACGGAGAGCAAGATATTGGCTAGTACTGTATTAATTGTGCTAATTATTAATTTCTTTTACTTAAAATGCGCATTTTTTAATTGCAAAATGGCGAAAATTCTCATTGTGTTATTAATAACATAATTAGCTTAATTTTAAGCTATTTTTAATAAATATTTGACTTACAAACACTTATAATAATTTCGACATTTTCGAAAAAAAACTTGTAACAAATATCATTAATTTTATCTGGATTGTGTCAACGTCAACAAATTCAAATATTTAATTATGTTTAGTTAATATGCTTGGCAAAAACTTAACTACTTATATACAATAATATTTATTTTCGGTAATTTAAAATTACAAAGTAGAAATTCGGTATGATTTCGTACCCCTAATTTCGGTACTTTATTGTAAGTTATTTTGAAATTGAAAAATAAATAAAAAATAATATAACAAAGAACTAAAAATTAAAATTTTTAAATCTCAAATGTAAATATGTATTCAGTGTTCTGAAAAAGCTTACGAAGAATTTTAAACTAATTCTGCCGCTTTTTTTCAATATTATTTTGTAGTAATAAAAATTATTACGCAGCAATAATAATAAGAATGGTATTACTGTAATAAAAAAAATCAGATGCCTTCTGAAAAACTTATATGTTTTTTATTGTTTCAGATTTTTTTATATATAAATCTCAATTTCAACTTTTACAAATATTAGAAAATAATTTAAAAAAAAGTGATATTTGCTTAGAAAGCATAAAATATAAAATTGTCAAATTTAATAAAAAATACTAAAATTTTAAATAAAATTTATTATATCATTTTTTTTAATAATAACCTATAAGCAGAGCTTAAGAAGTGAAGTAGTTATTAAATATGAAAATATGAATTTCTAAACAAGCTATAAATTATTGGAAAAAATAATGAATTAAAAAAGGTTATGAATCTTTTGAAAATTTATTATAATTTTTTGGAAAAAATAAGGAATTAAATAATATAAATGACTTTTTGATAAAAAAAATATGAACTGAAAAAACTAATTGTTAAATATCTACCACTATTAATTTTTTAAAGAATATATGAACTTTTGAAAAGTCAAAATTATGAATAAAAAAGGTTATGGTTAGAAAACAAAAAATAATTAAAACATATATATATATGACTTTTTGATAGAAAAATTATTAAGTTATTATTATACATTAAAAATTATAAGTTATTTAAAAAAACAAACACTAATAAAAAAAATCAGTTTTTGAAAAAAAATGAAAATTTGTATTTATGAATTAATTTTTTGACAAAAAAAATAAGAACTTTTGTGACAAAAATTTGGGAATTTATAAAAAAAAATAATTACTTGAAGAAACAATACATGACTTTTTGGTAAAAAAAATACGAAGTTAACAACAACATAAATCCAACAAAAATGTTTAAATTTTTGAACAAATAATAGGAATTTGTGCAACAAAAAAATTGTAACAAAATATTTTGAATTTATAGAATAATTAAATAAAGTTATGAAGTTAACAAAAACATAATTTAAAACAAACGAGAATTTAAAAAAGTATCAATTTTTGAAAAAAATAACAAGTAAAAGAAAATTTTGCAAAAATATATGGTAATGAATTTATAGAGAAAAATTATGAATTAAAAAAAAATACAAATATGACTTTCACAAAAAAATACTTGTTTAACTACGAATTGCTGAAGAAAAGAATTATGAATTTTGGAAACTATAAATGTGGAAAAAGTTAATTTTTTTTATAAATTTTTCATTCAATTGAAAAAAAGACCTATATTTCTTTATAAAATATTTATGAATTTAAAAACATAATAATGACTTTTTTAAACAACAATTACGAATTTAATTTTCGAATAAAATATATAATGATTTTTGCAAATTTATGAATTAGAAAAATATAAGAATTTTTGAAAATAAAATTAATAAATTTTCGAATAAAAAAAGTACGAATTTTTGAGAAAAGAATTTCAAAAAATTATGAATTTTAAATTTTATTAAAAAAAAAACAAATTTTGAAAATTTACAAAATATGAGCATTTTAAAAAGTTATGATTAGAAAAAATTAAAAAATTGGGAATTTTTAAAACAAATATAATTTTTATATTTTTTTAATTAATAATTTTTTTAATTCATATCTGCTTTTAAAAAATTCATTATTTTTTAACATTTTTTTTAAAGAGGTCATATTTCTTAAACTAACATAATTTATTATTATTTTTTTTTAATATTTCCAAAATTCCTAATTTTTATTTTTTTTTTACAAATTAAAAAATTTTTGTTTATCCAAAATTTTTTAATTTGTAAAAAAAAATAAAAATTAGGAATTTTGGAAATATTAAAAAAAAATAATAATAAATTATGTTAGTTTAAGAAATATGACCTCTTTAAAAAAAATGTTAAAAAATAATGAATTTTTTAAAAGCAGATATGAATTAAAAAAATTATTAATTAAAAAAATATAAAAATTTTTGAAAACAATGTAAATAAATTTTTGAAAAAAATAATTTAAAAAAATTGATAATTTTGAATAAAATAAAAAAAAGACAAAATTATGAAAATTTAAAAAATATTTTAAAAAATTAAAAAAGAGTTGTATCAAAAATAATGACATTTTTTAATACAATTCTACTGTTTTCTAAATATAACTATTTCTTTGTTGTTTGAACAACCGAAATATCATGCTTCTAACCTGGCCCCGCTTGCTTGCAACACCTTGCCAACTTCCACTTGCCTTCCTTGCAAATTCAATGATTTTGTTTTTGTAATTTCAGCGATAAATTTAAATTTCACGTATCACCTAAATTTAAACTGCTACTTATGTGCTAGTTAATTAGGTTTTCATTTGAGTTTTTGTAAACTAATTATTTTCCACTAGTTTTGCTTTCGCATTCCTTGTTTGGTAGTTCATTATTTGTTTGTTTGTTTGTTGGCTTGCTTTAAATTTAATATTAATTGCTAAACTCATTTACCTATTTTGAAAATGTCGTAATTTGTTTTTTATTATAATTTAATTAATTTTTTTATTGGTTTTAGTGTTTTTTGTGTTTATTTGTATTAATTTTAATTTGTCTGCACTAGGTTTTATTATTGTTTACGAATTTTTAAAATTTTACAAACTTTCATACACACGTTACATACAATTACAACAAAACGACAAAATACGCCTGACTCACATTAGCAACTGCTGCTTGATACCGTTATTATTTATTATTCATACACAGTTATCTATATATTTTGTATTACATATATATTTATGTTGTTTGTAGACAAGTCATTGGAATTATTGGTAAATATTTACTGCTATGCTCTTTAAAACTACACAAATTAATTACTTTTCATTAGCGCCCTTTTTCGGCTCATTAGTTTTGGTGATTTCTGCTATTAAATTTTTTGTTCTTCCATTTTATGCAAATTTTAGTCATTTAGTGAATATCTCTTGGCTACACTAACGATGACGCTGAAAAGCTTTGATTTCCATTCTTTCTGACTTTTTTTGGAATTATTATTAATAATAATAATTTCAGTTTTAATTTTTACAACTCAGCTAATTTTTTATAATTTATTTTTAGTTTTTTTATATTTTTTTTTTTTAATTTCTTTGTTTGTTTACTCATTTGTTTGGCAGTTCTTTTCCAATAGTACAAATTTGCTTAGTTACTTCATTGGTTTTTCTGTTTTAATTCTTTCTTCTTCTTACCTAATTAATTTCAAGTATTTTATTTATTTAAAGTAAATCGTTTCCAATATACACATGACAATTATTATTAAGAAGTTTATGTTTTATTGAATCGTAATTGTGTTAATTTCGTTTGATGAACGTATGTAAATGTGTATGTATGTAAGTGAATGCTGTTCTTATGATTTTTCTTGAATAACTGTAAACCTTTTTCGACTATAACTTATTTTTTGATTATTCCATTCTTAACTACAGACATTTTACAAGTATTTATAATAGATTACTCAAGAATTTGTCTTACCATAACTACGACACTTATGCGCTAAAATTGTATATATATTTTACAGTATTGATTTTTTTGTTTGAATATACCCTAACTGTCTATTATTATTATCTAGTTATTTCATTTAGATTATAATTACAAAGCACAATAGTGCATTTGGGCGCCATTACATGCCACGCCCAACTCACACGCTTTCACTTGTACTTGTATCGCTTTATACTTATACTAAGCTGTGGTAGTGTGTGTTCAAGAGCTGAATGTTCGTCCAATTAGAAAAAAATCTAGGATGATTATATTTACAGTAAATTGTTATGATTAACTGTTATTTACAAAATGTGCGGCGTCATCAGTTGTGAGCAATTCTAACGGTGTTTGAGTGACTGTTGGCGGTGATATATCATATTTGAGAGGGTACTGCGCAGGTATGTGGTGTGACGCTCGTCGATTGTTCGATCGATTCGTGAAAACTGTTTTTATGGCAGTGTTAGATCACGTTCGGGAGCATGTGCGGGGTTGTATGAAGTAAATCTAAAAATTTACTGCGCAAGTGTTTCCACAAGCATGTTTTGAGACAAGAACTGGATTAATTTGATTTTGTGAGGGTTGGGTGTCGGCTATAACTGCATAAGCGGTGTCTACGCCAATTAAGAAGAAGAAGAGATATTGATTATGCCATCTCGTTCTCGGAATGCAAGAGTTTAACATATCTTTTGTATATTCCTTATAAGAACAAAATGAGAAATGTCAAATTGTCACGATGTGGACTTCTTAGTATTTGATTTAGAGTTTGAAAACCTCGAAGACATCAAATTTAACGAAATAAAGAAGACTTTGATCACTTAAAACATGACTACGTTGCGGGAGTCAGGTTTTCGAACTCTGTTTTTTTGTTTGAGCTAACTACTATTTTAAAAAGAGTTTAAATTATGAAATAACTCCTTGAGCCTACGACGTAAGCGAGTTCTGAAGAATGTTTTTTGCGTATTTGACTTCGAAAATACTTAGCAACGTTTTTTAAGGGACACACCTAGTGAAGTGTAAAAGGAAATATAAATTTTTTTCATTTTTCGCTGGTTCATACCTTTAAAAATTTTGCATCGGTTTCTCGTCTAGCTTTTGAGTTACAGTTCTGTAAGATATAACCGCTTGGTTCAATCAGCTTAATCAGTTCATCTTTAAACGCTTTTTTCCCTTAACAGAAGTTTCCGAAGTTCAGCGGTGGAAGCAGGGGAAGAGAAAGATCTCTACTCCTTTGGAAAGACCAGGAGGAGAAAGTCTTGGCTAAACTCGGAATCTCGTATTGGTGCTAAAGAGCGAAAAGGAAGAACGACTAGCGCGCTATTGTAAAATAAAGAAGAAAAAATTTCCGAACTTTCTGCAGTGATTACTTGGAGACATTTTTGCATATTCTATATATAGCTCTTCATGCAATAGTCTACCAGGTTTTTGATCTGATTAAAAATCGGCAAAGAACACGAACATCCACCGAGAAGATCTTTGTTTAGCGCCTTCGGAGATCGCTTGTAACACGAAAAATATATATTCTTTTTTACAAAAGTTTTACTGGGTATTCCCAAAATAAGAATAAAAGCAACTTTCAAATATAAACAATTGATCCTTGCCTGTCTTAATCGAAACAGAGTTAGATATGAACTCAACGAAATGGGCTAAGGGTTAGGACTTATTGAAGAATCTCAGCAAAATTTTTTTGTTGTATTAAGCTTCCAGTAAATTCAATTTCTTACAGACAGACAGGCTCTTGAACCACTATAAATGCTGTGGACGATGTGAGACTGAAAAGTCTAGAAACTATTCTAATAAATATGAGTTTAAATCTCTAGTCCGCTCCTCTGATATTCAAAAACATTTTCGCACCATAACTGGAAAGCAAGAAACAGCATTTTACTCGACTTGTATTCATATTGCTAGGGTTCTCATTTGTGATTAAATTCATTCCAAAATCAAACATAATATCCAGCGAAAGAAGAATCCTTGAAACGAGCAATATTTTGCAACAATTTTTATGAATCAAAATGTATGTATGTGTGCGGTTATGTGCGTGATTGGCTTCTGTGGTACCTTACTCTAATACATACAAAAACTATTTGGCAGCTACCTGGGATGTACACGAATTGCATTTATTGAATATGCTGACGGTAAAGCTACGATTCTCACCTGTACATTGAAAATAATTAAAATCTAATATTACTAAGCCTACAAACGAACGCATCTGGGCATACACCATGTGTTTTCAACTTCGCATGTATGACTCGCAATGAAGCGCTAATCGGTTTGGCGGAAATTCTCAAATCGATGAAAACTTGGCTACCCGATCAGCATGCCGATCACGAGCTTTAGCTGCGTCCGATGTAGAGGCGTGTGGCCTATAAGCATCCGCACCAACGCCACCACTACCACAACCACCACTGCCACCGAAATGTGTGGTGACCTCGCCCTCTTCATCGGACTCAATCAAATTGTCATTTTCATTATCCTTGCCATCGCTGCCATCGTCTACGTCATTATCGTCATCATCATCATCGTCGTCGTCATCATCATCATCGCCATCTTCGGCGCTATCCACTTGCATGCTGGGTCGTTGATGGCGGCGCGAGGGTGGCGTCTGTGTAGACATGTTCAGGTAACGTGACCATGAATACTTTGACGTCTCTGGCTCAATTGATGTGAGAGCGGTGGACACATTCATTTCCCCTCGCTTTTCCTCGGACGTTGCTGTGGTTGTTGTCGCTGCTCCTGTTGTTTTTGTTATTGTTATTGTTGTTGTTCAAACATATACATACGTATTCGAGAAATAGTTTGGAGTTTGTTGTGTGAGTTAAGTTTGGCATTTGATGAGCAAAATTGCATTAAATTGTAGTTAGAAAAGTTTTTATGGAAAGTAAACAGTGTGCGAGAAAAGTAAACATTCATATTACATTTAGGATTAGAAAATCTTACAAAATAAAGAGATCGTTTTGGTAAATCAATATCAGAGACTGTTAGATAAATAAATTTCGTTCTGAAATTAGAAGAATTTAGAAGGCATGTTTTCGGCATGGAACCCTACCATAACATTGTAGACCTTTCCGATAAAAAAAATTGGTTGCTGATAGTTTGGAATCCCTTTCCACAGGGTTTTATTTTTACAATTTGCTAATAAGAAACGAGAAAATACTTGAATTTTTTCTTGTTTGAACCTATCAACTCTCCACAAGTAATCCATTAACCGTCTAGTTTTGGCCAATGAAAAATAAAGCCATTTTTTTGCATTAAATTGAAGGTTTTTTTTTTAGAATAGAGTCATTTGATTCAAGCCAAATATGCACTATTTCGTAGAATAACTTGTGGCAAGTTTGAAGGTAATCTCATAATGCTTATCTTGTAGAAACCCTCGTTTCTATTGGCCATAAAAATTTGCCCTTGGAGCAATTTTTTCGTCCGAATTAACATTTACCATAGGCAGGAACAGGAGTAATAACTTGATTTCCGGTCCGAACTACAAAGGGAGTACGAACCTCTCAATCCAGCTCCCAAGGTTTGGCGAGTCAATAACGATGGTTCAATTATTGAAAAAGCCGGTCCGAATTAGGAAAAGAGTTCATAGCGGATGATTTTCTGACAATCCCCCCAAACTCAAAACCTTCCTGGTCATCAATCTGTGCTTGCAAACCATTCTCGCGATCTTGTAAGCTCTACCTAAACAAACGTGCCAGAAGTGGTTCGCACGATTTCAAACTGAAGATTTTAGACCAAGTATCCTTTGAGTAGCGAAATAGCATCCGTTTGAAAGTGAACCATCTGTTCCCAGGGTTGTCCGCTGGGTTTGGGATTCGCCACTTATTAAATGCCCTCAATGAAAACGAAAAAACAGCCTCGGAAGAGAAACCCCCCTTTTGATGACGACCATGCAAACGCGTTAAGAATAACGATTTAATGGCATGCACCTGGAATGTCTGGACCCTTAATTAGGAAGATGCCGCTGTCCAGCTGGCTTATGTCTTCGTAAGAGTAAAAGCTGACAATACTGCCGTCCAAGAAATACGATGGACAGAACAAGGACTGAGAAGTTTAGGTCCCTGTGGTCCTACAAAAGACCGTAAATTTGGTGTGATATTCGTGGTGAGGGTGAGACTCCATCGCCGAGTGTTTTCATTCATCCCGGTGGATGAACGTCTAGTCACAATTCGCATCAAAGGGAAGTTCTTCAACATATCGCTGATTTCCGTCGACGCTCCGACGGAAGAGAATGACGATGTGACCAAAGACGTATTATATGAGCACTTGGAGTGCTTCTATGAGAGCTGCCACAGCCAGAACGCCACCTTGCTGGGATTGTAGGCCCATCTCTGCCGTACTTAGGGTACGGCAGCTGGTTATAATGCAACTCCACATTCTGCTTAAAAAGTGTCAGTTCTTCCCGCATTCGGGTTTTATTACGAGACAATCAAATCCTTAGAGCCCAGATCGTGTTCCTTCTGATTACCATTTGTTCCGGTCGATGCAAAATTCCCTCACATCAGAAGAGTATATTAAAAATTGGCACGATTAGTCAATTCGGAAAAGTTTCTTGGGATAGAATGGACAAATTGCCGGTAAAATGAGAAAATGTTCTATCTTCAGATGGTCAATGCTTTAATACTATTGTACATGCTTTTCTTAGGCAAACGATACACTTTTGTAAAAGAAAAACGACCGAACAATGTTATAGGCCCATTAGAACACTAAGAAAATTTTTGGTAATAGGGGATAACGGGATTATTTACAAATGAACATCGAAGAACTTCAAAATCATTGCTTGTTCTTGACATTTTTTATTGTATTCCAATTATTTGCAAATGTCGGTTATTTCACCACAGTCTCTGATATTGATGAAAACAAAAACAATCACTGAATATTCACATCTAGTAAAATTCTTGAAACACTTATGTATTTTTTAATTTTGTTTTTGGGAACCATTCAAATTTTGAATAAACACGAAGATGATCGCTGATGCTTGGCGAACAGTGACACTGATAGCGTTGATGATGATGGTGATGGTGATGACGAGTATGATGGTGACATTGCTGATGCGAATGACAGAGGCGGCAATGCAATCAGAAATAGAAACATTGTTGCAAGCGGAAATTGAAAATGTTGCCGAATAGTTAGGTTGTTTCTTGTTGTTGTTTGTTGATTTTCCCATAACAATGTAATGAAAGGAATTTAGAGAATAAAACACATTGACTTGCTGGTACACATGTATGTATGTATACAGATATATACGTGGTGGTGGTGGTGGTCATACGAATGTGTAGGTTTATTGTGTCTGTGTGTGGGTGTGTGTCTGTATGCATATTCGCTCGGCCAATTTACGGAATACAAACACAAAATTGAGTGACAGTTAGACATGCGATGTATCGCGACAAGCACACATACATAAATAAAAGAGTGTATAGTTTCAGTTTAACATATCCTGGACCACGGGCGCTCGAGGGTGTTGGTGATAGTGGTGATTGCGTTCTGATTTGTTGCTGCTTGCATCCACACTGGGTGACACAGTTGAGTTTGTAGTTGTGTTGTGTGTGTGAGTAGTAGTTGAAATGTTTGTGTACAACGATAATGTCAACGACAATTTTAACATTTAACTACAACAACAACAATGCGAGTCATGTCAAACATGATATGTACATCATACCGATCGGCTGATGGGGCAGCTCGCTCCCGTGTTATATGATACTCTCACGATTGCGTTCCATCTCCTCGGTCTCATTCTCCGGATCCAGACTGGATGTCGACGAGACACCGCATATTTGCATCTCGATTTCGGCCAGTCGATTCTCTAAATCCCATTGTTGTTGTGATAATTTCGTATTTAGAGCTTGATTCTCCGACTCCACAGTGTGCAGGCGCTCGCGCAGACGTTTGATTTCATCTTCTAAGGCTTCATGTGAACCGAGTAGTGGCGTAGTGCCGCCACCACCGATGCCACCGCTAGCGGCGGACAAACCGCCACCGTAGCATTCTAAATGCGAACTGGAATCGCAGATGTGCCCTGTGGAACGAGGTAAGCAAGGAAAGTAAGAATAGTTGTCAAAAGATTTCGAAAATGTTAAGGGAAAAGTTTTCGACAATATGTGTCATAATAATTAATTAAAAGAAAATAGTTAATTTAAATAATAATTAATTGTTCACCACCGACATACCTGTTCGACTTGGCTGCGATTGTAGTCGTGTTGAGTGATGCGACGTCGCCCGACTGCGCGGCCGATCGTCCGAACTATGTACACTAGGACTGACCGAGCCGGGTGAGTCGGTTGCGCGTGTGATGCGTTCCGTATAGGTGATTGTTGAGCGGGGACTGGGAGCACGACTGTGAGTTGAAAATGCCATATTTTAATTAATTTAATTATTAAAAGATTATAATATGTGTATAAATTAGCGTGCTTCTAGGGTAAATGTGTTTTCTACTAATCCAACTGAGGCTTTTTAAAATTTTGAATTACTTAAGCCCAATCTTAGATGACGATTAGAGACTTTAAGATGTTGTAAAGAGCCTTAAATCTCAAAAATTATATTCAGAGAATATATAGAGATAGATTTCACTACAGACAGGAACAGAAGTAATTACTTGATTCCCGGTTCGGACTATAAAGCAAATAAGAAGCTCTTAATCAAGCTCTCGAAGCTTTTGGCGAGTCAGTAATGATGGTCCAATTATTGTGAGTCCTACTTAGGGGAAGAGCTCATATCGGATGATTTTCGATGATGCACAATCACAGGTTTTTAAGTAAATCAAAGTTATAAGTGAAGTTCGTGAAGTCACCGAAAAATTGCCTGCTGTGAAATTGTCTGAATCGAAGCAGTTAGAGAAAAAGTACTTGAATATCATCATGTTGGCATCCGAGAAGTAGAAGAGAATCTCAAAACGTTTTGGTAAATATTTTGAGTATGAGGTGGGTTAATACTAGATTTGTATCTGATTCTGTCGCTAAAAATCAGGTCGCAAATTTTTCAAACGTGGTCTTACTAGTGACGAGACGGGAATATGAATATGACGTTGGATCGAAGAAATGAATCGAAACCGGAAAACCACGTCAAAGTCTGTCAAAATCAAGGTAATGTCCATCGTTTTATTTTATTAACGTGGTGTGGTTCACCAAGAACTCTTACCAAAACGTCAAACGGTTGCTGCTTTAAGGTGTCTACTTGAACCACTTCGTCGAAAACGATCGGATTAGTGCGCAGAAAATTCATGGATTTTTCACTACGATAATACCCTGTCATATTCTGGCATGATTGTAACTGGCTTTTTGGTCAAACACGAAATGAAAGTCCGAATTTTGAACTGTGACATTTTACTTTATTCGAAACAGAGAAACTGTATTAACGTTGGCATGCTTTTATTGGTCCAAATGCAGCCTATTTTGAAGGCGATAATAAAGATATGTAATATGGTATTGAAAATATTTTTCTCCAGTCCGTGTCAAATTTGATCAGGTTTACCGCATAGTTTAGGGATACTTTTGACTTATAATGCCTGTTTATTGAGAACACTATATAATGTCCGTTACGTTAAGTGTGTATGTAAATTTAAATGAGAGGTCTGTGGAAGTAAAGCTTATATTATTGTCTCTGTCTTTCACTGCTCCCACACCATTTTATCGAATTCTCTTGACATTCAATTTTTTTTTTTAGAAAAACATAAATTTTTTTGTCTCTCCGATTGTGCCCACTCACCTATAAGATACACTTTGCTGTTGTTGCTGCTGCTGTTGTATTTGTTGTTGCTGCGCGAAGGACAATGCCGACGGCGGTGGCAGCCACATATCCTCCAATGTTGTACGGCCGAAACTCTCCACCAAACCGGGCGTCGATTGGCAGCGTCCCATGGCAACTACATTAAAGTATTTTACTATATTGTCAAATGCAATATATACAATAATGAAATACGAATCAATTTTTTGGGTAGGAAGCATTTGGTGTGTTCATAAAACATGTGAAATCAACAAATAATTATATAATTATCACAACTAGTGGGCAATTAATGCTGGCTTAATGCTAATTATATGTAATAATTTTTTACAGAAATAAAGTTTCCAATAAATAAGTAAATAAATAATTAGCAATAATAAATACTAATTTCAGTACAAATTTGACAAATATTTTCATGGGGTTCAGTTTGGGTGGGGCAAACGACATCGCTCGGTTATTTTAGTTATCATTATAGACTTTATATTTATACACACCTTTCTCTAACGGCGCTTTTTTGTATTTCTCCAAACGCTTCACCGCTATCGACTCGAGCCGCACACGCGCCGCCGGATACTCCTTCAACACGTCCCACATATCCTTTTTGCTCAGCACGAAGAGGTCGCTATAGCCCACCGAGCGTACCGAGGCAGTGCGGCGATTACCTTATTTTTTTTTTATTTTTTATTTTTTGATTTTTTGGATAAAATGTTATTGAAATGTAAGAAAGTTGAAAATTCATGAATTTTTAAGTTCAGCGATAAATGAGTCTGGATATTTAGGTGTGATGGTGTCGCATGCTAACTGAAAACTAAAATCGAGGATTATGAAATGCTTCTGCAGGATGTTGGTGAATAAATGGTGGATTGACAGCAAGCTTTGCTAAGTACCATGGGTTTTATTTTCTAAGTAATTGGAACTAATTTGTTTGCTTTTATAAATCGGAAATAAGAAATTTTTGAAAAAAATTATTTAATTTTTAAATAAAAATAAAAATAAAATTTGAATTAATTTTTAAGTTAAAAAAGTTCAATATTTTGTGTGAAGGTTTCCGATTTTTTTTAAGCAAAAATATTATGCGATAATTGTGCCTCAAAGCAATTTTTGTGACTTAAAGCGGGGACATATTTGTCCAAAAACACCAACACTGTTTGGTGAAAATTTGACACAAAAACTTAAAATATTGATTTTAAGTGTGAAAAATTTTTTTAAATAATATTTTATATCTTTAATATTTTATATTTCTAGGTTACTTTGATTTTTGGAATTACTAGAAATCATCGCTGTTCTCTACTGAGTTTCACAGCTCGCTAAATGAATGTGGTAATTATTATAAAATTTCGAATTATCGGTTAGCTTTATGCAAGATTTGTTGGTATATGATATCATTTCTTTTTTTTTTTGTACATGCCTTTTTATATTTTTTGACTGGAATGTAAAAAGGTTTTACAAATCCTGTTATTTTTACCTATCGGATAGTAGGAATGATGCTGTTCACTCCAGTCAAAACATTAGATGGCACGTATTAATTACAAAGTGGGGAAATGCAATATTAAAGGGAAAACAAACTATATTAATGCCCCTATTGCAAATTAAATTCGATCTTATGAAACAATTTATAAAGGCTCTTAATCATAACTCCGAAGCTTTCAAATATTTAAATCAGTTTTTCCAAAGTTTTCATAGGCGAAAATAAAAGCTAGAATCTTTGCATATCTTCAAAAAATAACAAAAAAATTATGAATTGTTATTGATTCCAGAAGTTACTTTTCATTAAGAAAAAAAATCTGAAACAGTTTTAAGTCAGTGGTACAAAACTTTTTTGGAAACCATAGAGCTGGTAATGAAAAATTTGACCACTGACATGATTACAAATTTCTCGTTTAGATAAATTTGAGGAAATTATGGGAGCTTATGCGTAAGAACAAGGATAACGCCTTCATTAAAATAAAAAGAATTTAGGAAACGTTAATCAGGTCAGTGTAATGAATTCATGATGCAGTACACCGGTGTAATAACGGGTGATCCAAGTAGAGAAGCTTTTCAGTCGTGTCAACCAGTTATGTTATTTTTGTGCAATATTGTTCGGTACTTCATCTTGGCAAAATTCGTAATACCATCACCCAACTTGATTTTCGTCGGATTGACTCGATCTATAAAAGTTTCAAAAAGACCCGAAGTCTTCGAGCAAAGTTTGTTTAGCGAGGTCCATTATAATATATTCAAAAATGAAAATCGAAAATTGGACCCAACGAATGCACCATCTAAGACATAGCCACGGCCGACATTTGCAAGAGATAATTTTAGCAAAATAAATGTCAAAGTTTTTACATTCGAATGATAATAAAAATTTCGCATTAAATAAGAAGTGTCTGTGTTTTTTCGTGAAGAAAGTAGGGAACATCAAAACAGATCAGCTGTTTTCAAAAGTTGTAAATAGAGAACGTGAATAGTTCCAACGCGTTTTTTTTTCTAACAATTAAATTTGTCAAATCTGCTTGAGAGATTGCTCTGCGACAAATAATCTGACTACTATCAAAGTTTTTCTGTAGTATCTATATAAACACAGTTCTGCATAAAATGGCCTACCAGTTTTTGATCTGATTAATAGTTGAATTTTCCCAGGCCAAAAATAATCAAAATTTTGGACAAAGTCAACTTTATTTTTAAACGATCCAGTGTTGAAAAACGCTTTTCAGTTTCGTTTAACAAGATTGCACCGATCACTGCAGGAGCCGTCGAACTTTCTTAGCGCCGTGGCAGATCGCATGCAACTACTGATTTCAAAGGCTTTCGAATATTCATTTTAATTAACAATATTTAACTTTCCTTTTATTTTAAAAATTTCTGACAATACTAATTGTTCTAACAGCGCAAGATTAGATCTCTCTGATATAAATTTTAGATTAATTTTACCCTTTTTGTCGCTAAAACTTATAAACAGTTTGTTTGTTTAAAAAAAATTGACAGGAGAGATAACTCTCCCCTTCACTAAGCTCCAGTAATTTTAATAATTCTGTTATCTGGTATAATGACAATATATCATTGTCAGGTGAGATTTATACATTCATAAATGTACTACAATAAAAAAATTTAAATTTTGAAATCAATTTTCGACACCTAAAGCCATAACGCAAACTGAAGAGCTAAAGGCTGTCAGGCGTTTTGTATCGTTTTACAATTTAAGCTAATCAAAATATGTTAATGCACATTTATATTAATTTTTCAAGTACTATAGACAAATTCTTTCCAAATTTATGTAATTTTATGTGCGGCTAACTTACATATTTCATTATTATTTTATGTAATTTTTTATCTCACCCAAAATGGCATTTATATTAGCATATTTTTACATAATTTTTTTGCATATTTTGCTTTCAAAATAATTACACGCAAACCGCAAATTGCAATTTATTTTATTTTGCAAATTTCAAGCGGTTTTTTCGTAACGAAATCAAAATTTTTTTAAAATTAACATCAACAATTTTTTTAATAAAATCAACAACTTTTTTTTATTAAAATAAAGACTTTTTTGCCACTTCTGACCATTTGGTTGGGAAATAAATTAAAAATTATCGCATTCTCTGGCAGTTTTTGCAAGAGGCTCAATAATGTAAATTCAAAGGGTTAACATGTTGCTGCTATTTGCTGGGGTTTGCGGTGGTGGTGGGGTGTGAAAATGTATTTGTGCATAAATAATTTAAAAAATGTGAAAAAATATTTATGCGCAAACAAGAATCTACATAAATATTTATGAAAAAGTGCGCTAAATGCGATATCAAAAAACAGAAAAACAACAACAACGATTTTTAAATGTGTGCGTATAAATAACTGTAAAAAATGTTTAGATGCAAGTAATTGTGTTGTTGTTGCTACGATAACTAATGTCAAACGAAAAACAAATGGAAGTAAATGCTGGGAAACGGTTCAGTTACTGCCAGGCAAAGCAATACAACGAGGAAGATCAACGCTAATAAAATATGCATAATTATTGGTATTGAAATATTTATGTACTAAAAGTAGATAATTTTTATCTGGTAATTTATTTTTGTTGTAGGCTGACTGCAAAATTGCATTGTGTGTGTGTGAGTTGGTACCTGTATTGCCTGTATGTGTTACATACATATATCAGTGGCTGGGTGTATACTACGGGTATAAATGATAAAGTTGAGTTTAAAATATTTCAATAATTCCATAGAAGAATATAGTGTATGCTTATAGAATTACACATAGCGTGCATAGACTCATACATACATGTATTCCAGAAGAATACTTAGAGAAAAGAGATAAATCAATAATATTCGATGCATAAGTAAGTGTGTTAAAATAAAATCGCATTAAATAAGAAAATGTAAAGTCAGTATGAAAAAAAATAAAAACTGCACTAATTATTGAAAAAATAAAATAAAAATTTAAGATTTTTAAACTGGTATTTTTTATTTATTTTTCTCAAAGAATTGCAACTGAAAGACATGTCAACCATAAAAATAAATATTATAAAAAAGCTTAAAACTATTTCGTGTTAAATTATTCTGGCAACCATTAAATTTTCTTTTACATTTTCTTATAATTTGTATGGCTTTTTGAAACAAATCACTCCTGTTGCTCACTTACTAAAATCGCTTAGAAAATATAGCAAAAATAGAGGTATGTATTTGAAAAAGTATAAAAAATAGCAGTTTATACCTTAGATGGCTGCCAAACATATTTAACTGAAAAAAGTATCAGAGAACGTGGGGGAAGGATTTGATTATAATTTGAACACCGCGAAGTGCTTTTTTCTCAAGACGTTCTGGGGAGAGCTCTGTTGCCAGCTTATGCTTCAATATTTCTGCATGAAAAAATTATACTATATTGCCAAAAGTGTGCTCAATAATGCACAAAAGGTCCACATAAAATTATCCAATCAATATTTAAGAAATAAATTCGCAAAGAAGTATTTTTTTTTTACTTTGCAACCATTTTGATGTTAAGTGAAAAATCTGAACATTTTTCTTCTTATAAAAATCAAGTATGCGCAGAAGCCTTTGAAAATGGTAAAAAGGAAAATAGAACCAAATCAAGTTGAAACGCATTAGAAAAAAAATAACAAAAATGAAAGGAAAAGAAATTTACGACCGAATTAAGGTTAAGGAGTTAGGGGACTGGGTCGTTGAATTTTTAAGTGAATAAAAATTTATCTCAACTTCAGGCGAAACTACGAGGCGTATGGAAAATGTTATATAGCAGAGTTGCGGGTAGTCAAAGAATAAAAAATCCAAAAAATTATGAAAAATGGAAAAAAAAAAATATTTCATCCTTTGAAATATCTACAATAATTTTGTTCTTCCACGAACCCTTTTAGGTTCCAAACACACTGTAATTTTTGTAATTTAAAATATATATTTTCGACCTTATTTTGACTTCATTCAGAAAATCCAGTTTTTCATTTGAAAATTCCCACGACAAAATGGTAGATTTTTTAAAGAGTCGTGTGGACTTTTCTTTGTACTTTCTGTATTTTCATTTGTAGAATAAACCTAACACCCAATATTGTACAAAACGTTCCCCAAAAAGTAATTTTGTTATTTTTTAAGTTGTTTAATATTTTTCCATTTTTGAGCCCATTCTTCGGGAAATTACATTTTTCTATAAACCTAATAGAGCTCCACATTTGAATACAATATTAATTCCACATGAAAAATATGAAGACTCTTCTGGTAAAGTACCACATCACATACAGGTTGCCCGGCTTAAATAATAAATTTAATATTGGTTTTTTAGCTTTTTTTTTCATTTACATGCATACTACTTAATATACTTTTTATATTTTTATATTTGATATAAATCTGGCCCTAACTTAATTCTAAATATATCATACAAGTTTGAAACCCATACATACTATTCCTTGTTCAGGTCCGTATAGCTGATTTTGATATTCCTTTTGCGATATTTCTTGGTGGTGTCCGCGCATTTTGTTGTTATCGTATTACGTACGTCGCGCTCACTGCAGCCTGTCTTCTCCATCACGCAATGAGTCAAATCAATTATTTTGTTGATATCCAACTGTCCTTTGGCTGGTCGCTCCCGACCTTTAAAAGCCGGAGATGGCTTGCCACTGAGTGTATGTGTTGCCAACATATCTTCACCAAATATTATGTTGAGTAGGTTTCTGGTACTGATGCTGTCCGAATCCCAAGATATGTTGTTGAACTCGGTTCTCAAGACCCGAGTACCATTCGGGCCAATCGTAATAAACTCAGAGTTTTCATCTTCTTCTGGTAGCTCCTCAACTGCTGCGGGTAAACTAGGGGTTCTTACAGTGCCAGTTGGTTCATTGTTCACGCTCAGACTTTCATTTTGCTCTGGTTGCCGGGCAACTGATACCGATAAACTAGGACTTTCACTAGTTTCGCTTTCTGGCTCTGTCTCTGAGGATGCAACTTCTACACCGCTGTCCGTTGGCACTGACTGTTCAGTCTCAGCGTTGCTATTCACCTCACCATCCGGAGGTGACTCTTGCCTATATTCGTCAATTACCAAAGGATCACCATTCTCATGAGGTTCGTCATCAGACGATTCGTCTATCATAATCACATCATCATCCTCGTGAGGTTCCTCTTGAGCAGATTCATCACTTATGGGTATATCATAATTCTCGTGATGTTCGTCTTCAGACGATTCGTCTATTATAATGACATCATCATCCTCGTGAGGTTCCTCTTGAGTAGATTCGTCAATTATTAGTCTATCACTATAATCGTCATCTAGTTGGTCTTCATCAGTATCATCGCAGCTATGAGACAAAACTGGCACATACATAATAGGCGGTTTATCTGAAAGAATCGCGAGCACAAGGTTGCAATAACCATCGAAGCTGCTATAATCATGCGGTTCGGCTTTGCGCTTATTTGTTCCTGGTGCGGATTCTTCAACTGCCATTTGCTCGAGTTCTTCACTTGCCTCCATATCCAAATTCCTGAGCAATGTTTGTTTCTTTTCTATAACTGTTGAAATCAGTGCGTTTAGATATCCGTCGGATGTAACGTATATAGAGTCCATGACTTTGGCGAACTCCTCCTGGTTCTTTGCTTCCTTAAGCATGCGAACACTTTCAAAAGCTTGGCGCGTTTCATTGTTGGAAGCAGTTTGCTCCATTGTTATTATATATTTTCGTATTTTAAAAAGCGCGTAATATTTTGTTTGTTGTGTTTAGTTGTGTTCTGTTTTAACACTCAGAATACTCTGTTGGGATGCTAGAAATTGATCCGATTTTATGCACTTGTTCGCAGGTAAAAACACTAAAACAAAATGGCGTGTTGTACGCCATTGTATTGTATTACACCGAAGGATTATGGGATTAAGTTTGTAGAACGCAGGTAGAAAGCTCTTAACTGTAAAAGACTTCGTGAGGTGCTTCGTGAAGTTTCCCGAACCCTAAAATTTCGTCGCTTAACTATGTCTCTTTCAGCGAAAAAAAGAAGTGTTGCTTATTGACTTTTTTTGAAATATGGGCATGTAATTTTCTTTTGTTCGAGCGTTGTTAGACGATTTTGGAATATTATATTATGTTTAGTTATTTTATATATTATCGATAAGTGTTTTAGAAATTTTTTAACACAAATTGTTGTAAATGAGTTTTGTTTATTAAAAACATAAATTTGAAATATAAAATATATTTAATCGAAAAATATTTTCTTGTTGTTTCATTTCTTAAAAACGTCTACTTTTCGAATTAGCTGCTCTCAAAAGGATTTTACGATAAGAGTTTCATAATTCTAAGGCCTTTGGTTAAATGCTCTGTAACACTTAATTTTTTACAAAAAATGAAAATGCAGTGCTTTTCGTATTGTATCTAAAATATGAGACTGTATATATTCGTTCATGAGATTAAATTTAACAAAAAAATTATTATTTCTAAGCACGAAGCCATAATTTTCCAAATGAGTGGAATTTCCATTTTTAAGATAAAAACCCAACAAAAAAAAAATTGGATAAAGCGTTACACTTAATGTAGTATTGCTGATTTTTTGTTAGGTTATTTGCACTTCTTTCCAAAGTTGGCATTTTCGTTTGCATTACAGACATTGGAGCGACAAGTGATAAACCCATAATTCTGGAAATGACCCAAAATGTCTGGAAGTGGGAATAACAAGTGATAAACCCTTTCTTCTGGAAATTACTTAATTTGAAAATTAACAAAAATGTCCAGACTCTGTGGAAAGGATTTTAGAGTGAAGAAAAATTTCTGGGCCAAACTTTTGATCTTTTCAACAGCGTATAAACCCAATCTTTCATCCGTTGTAGGGCAGGGACTGCATACAAATAATAATAAGCATCAAGGAAAGCATCTCGGCATAACAATCGATTTCTTCGAAGGAAAGCCCGCCATAACTGTTGACGTACGATGATGTTACTTGTGTACCGATTGATACTGGCTAAGTTTTGTCGTTCGATAAGAGGGGCGTTGCCACTAGCCCAAGACCGGTTTTGTTTTTGTTGGTGCACTCTTCAATGAACGTATGTGAATTTTTATTTTAATCTTTGTTTACAGGCCATTTAGTGTCGCCGTGTCACAGTATTTTTTTCGAATGGAAAAATTGATAAAATAAAAAAAAAAATAAAATTCTTATTTTTGGAAGGTGTAGCACCAAAAGAAATTCACGAACGAATGTTAAAAGGGTATAATGATTGTTCACCTACAATTGGACCAGTCGAAAGATGTGTTGCTGAATTGAAACGTGGCCGTACAAGCCTTGAAGACGATCCACATGAAGAACGTCCAAAAAGCGCATCAATACCACAAATCAGTGCCAAAATTCAGAATATGGTTTTAGAAGATCGTCTTTTGACTGAGAAAGATTTAGTAGATGCTCTACACATCTCATTAGGTAGTGTGAGTCATATTTTAAGTGCAATTTTGGGTTTTAGAAAGCTGTGTGTACAATGGGTGCTACATTCGCTAACAATGGAACAAAAACACATTCAAATCCGACTTTCTCGACAAAATTTGGAGCGCTTTAAAGAGGATAAAGTGGATTTTGTGCATCGATTCATTACTATGGAGGAGACTTGGGTCTATCACCATGATCCTGAATCAAAACAAGAGACTAAAGAGTGGTGTGAACCTGGTTGTTCGGCTTCGAAATGAGTTCGTGTCCGGAAATCGACAAAGAAGGTTATGTCATCTGTTTTTTTGGGATGCGAGAAGAATTTTGTTCGTGAATCGCTTAGAAACTGGTAAAACAATTAATTCTGAATATTATTGCAATCTTTTGGACCAGTTGAAGGAAAGAACCTCGTGAAAAAAGAACCCGTTTATAGAAGAAAAAAATCATTTTTCATCAGGACAATGCACCGTGTCACAAGTGCATTTTGTCGGTGGCTAAAATCCATGAACTAAAGTTAGAATTGTTGTAGGTTGTAGCATCCCCCGTATTCACCAGATTTGGCCCCAGCGACTTCAAATGTTAAAAGAGTTTACTTCTGCCAAAAGGTATTAAATACATTTAATTTAAATTTTACAGTTATTATAGGCTTGTATAGAGAAGTCTGGCTTTTTGCGATAAACCGCGTCAACAGCTTTTGTTTCAATACTTGTGGCAGCTTTCATTAATGGAAGGGACACGTTACATGCAACACAATTGCAATAATTGCTACATGCATATTTAAATATGTATATGTATATTTTTTATGTGCTCTCATACATACTTAATGTTGCAATAATTGCACATTAGGCCTGCACATTGTCGGCACAGCGCACATGCACGTTCCTCACCACAGACACACACCCACCCGCATTGTAAAATTAATTAATTAATTAAAAATATTAATGTGCCAGCCCATTTGCAAATGAGAATAAAGTGTCAAGCAGCGCTGCAACAACAATAGCAAACACCTGTACAATGGAAAAACAATTGCCACGCACTCGCTGGCCGGACTTCCGTCATTGTGCAACAATCATATTTACGGCCGGTTGACGCGTTGCACATTTGTTTCAATTTAATTTGTGTCTCTTCAAGTGCAGGCCGCCTATTGCGTTTGCAGGATTAAGCACACAGCATTGACGGAATTTATTTGATTATTTTTCCATTTATTCAATGCGTTCATGATTGATAAAAATGGCTGTGAAACATTTTTGGCGTTCGTGAGGGCACATTTTGATGCTGTGGAGCCCTGTTTGGTTTTTTTTGAAACTGATATGCTAAATAGGATAGTCTTCCGTAACATAACTGTCAAACATACATATGTAGTTAGATAGAAAATTGTTGCTTTCCACTGCGGCCTATGGGCTATTGTGCCCTAAGGTCTTTACTACCACAGCTAGTCCTTTGGAATTTTTTTTTATGTATGAGAAAGCTATATTGCAAAGGTAAGTCTATCTCATATTGTTTAACGATGGAGAAATTTATTTGTGGGTCTAAAAGATGAAGAAACTATGTATGAATACCATATGAACTACCTTTCCTTTCAAACTTTTTGTAAAAAATGTAAAAAAGGCCTATCGTAGAAAAGTTATCATATTATAAATGAATTATCAATATTATTGAAATCTCTGGGAGTTGAGAGAATTTTAAGGGCGTTTAATCCAATATTAGAACCTTAAAAATTTAAAATATATTTCTTTAGATGACAGATATAAATTTATGAACCAAATATGTACCATATTAATTAACCACTTTTTGCAATTTTTCCGCACAGACATTATTCCATTAATGTAAAACTTTTCTGGTTTCTCGGCGAAAAACTGCGATAATAATTTTTACAGGCTTTTCTTGTAGCCAACATTACTCTATTAAGGGAGTTCTGCACTGACCGAAACAAATAATAGTTCGATGGTGCAGGGTCAGGGCTATGTGGTTCATGCTTCAAAACTTCCCAGCCAACCTCTCCCAGTTTTTGTCGAGTCATCAAAGCTGTGTGTGGTCTAACGTTGTCTTGATGAAAGACGAATCCCTTTCTGTTGATCAGTTCTGGCCGTTTTTTCGATTGTTTGTTTCAATCTCATCAGTTTTTGACAGTAAAATATAGAATAAATTGTTTGACCAAGCTGGAGCAGCTTATAGTGGATGATTTCTTTCCAATCCCACAAAACACTCAGCATAACCTTTCGAGGCGTCAATCCTGGCTTTGCGATCATTTGTTAAGCTTCACCACCCTTGAACCATGATCTTTTTCGCACATTATTGTCATATTTGATCCACTTTTTGTCTTCTGTTACCATTCGCTTCAGAAATGGTTCGATTTCATTTCGTTTAAGCAAATCGCATATGTTAATTCGGTAAACTAAATTTTTCACAAACAATTTATGTGCTACCCAAACATTCAGCTTGTTTTTGCAGCCAGCTTTTTTTAAAAGGTTCAAAACCGCTTGATGATTAATGAGTTCCTTGTCGATGTCATGTTCAACTTCTTCGAATTTAATTTCTTTTATTAAGTGGAGCTTAAAATCTCACCTTTCCAACACTATATGATATGTGATTAGAAGCACTGGAGATATATGACCACAACAACATATATTGACAAAGTACGAAGACTACCCAATAGAAACCACTCATATTGAAACAAAATTTGAGTTTTGGTTATGAAATGGTTATATATTGGTTATCTGACAGACATATATATTAATAATCACATTTTGAAACAAAAGTTGAGTTTTGATTATAAAAGTTATTGGTATAAAGTTATTGTTTATTATATCTGACAGAGATTTTCGATTTTTTTGTTTGATTATATGTTGTGTTGAATTTGAAGGGACGGTTTATATTATCTAAAAACATAGATAAATATTGTAGGTCTTTAAGTCTTTTAAAAAAATTAAAAAAAAAAAACATTATCCTAAACTAAACAGCGCACTTCATTGCCACATTTTGTTTAATTACAAAGCTCTACATGGCAATGTTAAAGCCTTAAATTAAAAATATATCAAAAATTTTAATTTACAACACCAACACAATGCAAAAGTATGCACACTTGTGTGCTTTATTTTAAAGGGACCACAATTATCTCTCGCTGATTACAATCGATTGCGTAAATTCATCGAAATTTCTGCAAACTTCATTAATTTCCTCGAAAAGGCGGGGGGAGTGGGAGCAAAAAATTTACCCGCCAACAATGCTTTTGACATATTTTATGAACAGAAATTATGCGCTAAACACTCACACCTACAAACACACACACACACACTTAGCATAAACAACAAGCTGAAAGTGGCGGCGGCGCGCTTGGCTGCATTTTAATATGAAATGAAATTATTCGTTTATAATTCGATTTCTGCTATTATTGCTATCAATATTAATTGCAAACTGATAATGAGCGAGTTTACGAGTTGTAAGAGAATAAGCAAATGAGGCGCGAATACAAAATGTCTGCATGTGTGTGTGTATAGAGGCTACAGCAAGGACAAACCGCAAACGCTGTGTTCCTACAACAGCACTGACAACTGCCGACACACACAAACAAGCACTTAGCTATGTATTCATGTGTGTACGTGTCGGTCATAATTATATATATGCGGGCCATTCCATCAATTGGCGACATGGTTTTGTACCCGTGGTTCTCCGATTTCGACCAAACTTTATAATATCATAATATAGACCGAAATAAGAATATCTGTTAACTTTTTAGTGGTCAAAGTTGCTCAATTGTTTTTTGGCGCGCAATTCAAATTGAGATCAAACAAAAACATGACTATTTCTTTTATTTTTTAACGACCTCAAAATTGAGTGAAAAAAGTTTTTAAGTTATCCAATTTTATGTAAAAAAATCTCAGCTTTCTGATAAAAATATTTTCAAAATCCAAAAAAAATTTCTAAATCCAAAAAAAAATTTTTTTGTTTCAAAAAATCTATTTTTTTTGTGCTTTTCTATCAACTTTTTTTCAAAATTGACTTTTTCATTCGATTCCTCGTCCAATTTTACATAACAGCAAAAAAATTGCAAAGTTGTCGCTATACGGCACATATTTTTATGAATGAATTGATGGAATGGCCCATATATATATAGTGAGGATATATAAACGATGCGTGAAGTTAAAAGCAATTACTTGTGTTTGATTGAACCTGCTTTTGTAGCGCATTCGGCACTTTGCGCCTGTAATTATAATGCAATTAAATTGCAGTTATTTCACGATTAATTCGGGATTGACATTCACTCATTGGACGGCTTAAACAGCTGCAGCTGTAGTTGCATATATTATATGTATGTATGTGTGTGTTAGTGTATGTTAATGCACGATTTAATAACAATAATTATAATGCTTAATTATCTACAAACACAAACATTTAAGCGCATTTATGTGTGTATGGTATATACCTTAAAATATATTTTCAGCGCTTAAAGTCGAGATCTCGTAGGCGTACTATAATATTGCAAAAGAGCAGTTTTTAAGAAAAATAAAAGCTCAAAGAAGTGTCACACGAATTAATGCAGAAAAACCCCATGGATCGAATTACTAATACATCTATCTAACTGATATTGAGAATTGGTTCACTTCGGACAACGTCAAGCGAAATTGCTCTTCGTCAAATGGGAAATTCGATGGCTAAGCTTAGATTGGCGGTCAGGAAGGTTTAGCTATGTATTTGGTGGGATTGTCGGGGAATCGCCTACTATGAGCTCCTTAGCTACAGCCAAACTTTTCGGAGCTATACAGTCAATAATTAGACCACATGAAAGAAACAATTGATCAGAAGAAAAAATTGTGTCCCATAAGGAGCTCGCGGGGCCTAGCTTATTTGGAAGGGTCTTATACATCTAACTTATAGTATAGTCTGATCTTGGCACCAGGTGAATACTACCTTTTTTTTTTGGTGAAAAATTCACCTCAAGAGAAGCTTGTGAAAATGGACTGTCCCAATTGTTTGCCAATAAGGACCAGGGTTTTTCTGAAAGTGTCATTATGAGATCGAGCAAAATGGCATATATTTACCATAAATCGGATCAATGAAACTTAGCTCTCCTTTAGCTCTTAGCCTTTAAAAACTATATTGGTTTAGTTGACAATTTATATTTCAGTTAAAAAATAAAACTCGAAGCAATTAATCTCAGTAATTGCAAGAGAGATTATGTGGGCATTTATCCCTGCTGACATCGCAATAATATTTCATGAAAATAAGCACAATTCTAAACAACGGGCACTTTTCTTTTCTCACTACAAACGAACTCAATTTACGATAGAAGAAGAGCATCCGCGGATAAAAATAGTATTGGCAGATATGAAATGTATAACAACCAGCCTTCCTTCATAAGAAGAATATAGAGAATTTCTGACTCTTAGAAGAAATGTTTAAAATTGCTTTCGTGGAAGACATTTTTTTTGTTCTTGAAGCAAAATAATTTGAAATATTTTGGTGTTATGAATTTCAACGCCCGAAAAAAGTACCTTTAAATATTTGGGTATAAGAGAAGTATTTCTTTATAAAAATAAAAAATAAATAAAATGTGTGCCTCTTCCTCAGCTTCTCAATGAGACACGTCTTAAATTTATGCGACTATTCTTTATAAACAAAGGTAAATTAAATGCAGAAGTCAGCTAGAAAAATGATTTTCGGAAAGACATTTTTAACTGCGCCATTCAGACCTTTTTTCAAAACATTTTTTTTTGTATGTGCAATTTTTGTATAATAATAAGTTCTGAAAAAAGGTCTGAATACTTTGAAATTCTTAGTTTTATTTTTCTTGCAAGTTGGCTTAAATCTTATTGTATTTGGTGCGCTTATCTTTGACATTAATTTCATATTCACATTTCAGCGATAAATATGACATTTTATATTTAGTTAAAAAAATTTTATTAAAAGCTAATACATATAAACGACAGATGAAAAATATAGCGAATATAACAAATAATTGTTTCGTCATGATAATTAATCGATAATGAGTATTCCAAATGTTACAGTTTTCTAAATGATTTGAAGAGGTCTAGTGGGGAGCTTCCGCTGATAAAGATGTCTTTGAACGATAAGAAAATTGCAGTAAACAGCCTTATATCCTCTGTGGGAGATGAGCTCGGCTTCAAAGTTATCTCTTAACTTTAGTAGTAATAGTAATTTTGATTATTTAATAAAAAAAAAACAACATTATTGAAATTTGCATTTCGTAGACTTATCTAATAAAATAAAAGCCAAATAAATCTGAAAATAAATTAAGTTTCAAACAAATGTGTATGTACACGTATGGTAACAAATGAATATTAATAGCGCTTATAGAAAAAACTATCACACTTACTTATGGAATTCATTCGGTATAATGACGTTTTACGACTAATGTTCATATGTATGTATGCGTGTGTACACTTGTGTAAGTTAAAAGTGTCACTTGCTGTCTTAAGAATATGTTAAGATTCTCACTTTATCGCATGCTGGTCAAATATGGGTAATTTGTTTTTGTTTCATGTAAAATTTCTGAAGGGTTATCCCATAGAGTTAAAAGTATTAGAACAGGGTGACGTAAAAATACATTTGCTTCATTTTTTTGACTAACAAGAGATTACTGTGTGAGTTCCAAAGCTTTTAAAAAAATTAGAAGAAACTTATATTGATCAAAATGAAACGAAAATGTATTAAAGGGTTATATACATTTAGAATTTTCAATTTTTTCCTCAAAATGGTTTTTTCAAAATCGGTGACCAACATTAATCGAAAACGGCTAAGCCGACTAGTCTCAAATTTTAACACGATTTTTTTTAAATATGTGTTTTTAGTGTTTAATCGATGATTTTTTCTCACCAATGAATATTTTTTTTTACAAAAAAAGTTTAAGGCCAAAATCAATTTTTTTTTTGCGCAGATATCATTTTACAAAAAATTTTATTTTTCTGATTCCTTCTATTAATTACTAGATTGTAAAATTTTTTTTTTTTTTAATTTCAAAGGATCCAGTTCAGAAATATAGTGGTCACCGAAAACATCTTTTTTGGGAGGAGTTTCCAGAGCTACAGCTGATCCTTTTCGAATAAATATTTTTACAATTTTTTTTAGCAATACTTTTTTTTAGAAATTTTTCTTTTAAAAAAATTGTTAAGTAAGCAAATGATCATATATTTTTGCGCCACCCTGTTCATGTAGGTATGTAATTTGACTCGTTATCATACTTGCCACTGTGTGCTATTAAACTGTATTTGGAGACTTTATGTGATTAACTACGATTTGCACAACATCGAGAGAGGAGAGGAAATAAAATTGGCATTTTAAGGTAAAAACTAGTTCGAAAATATTTCTGAATTACAAATAAATACTTCAACACACAAGCAACACCAAATTGCATTTTAACTCTGGATTGTGGAGGGATACAGACACATTTATTTTTGTTTTGTTTTTTGTCTTTGTGTATGAAGCTACTAAAGATGCCTTAGGGACTGTTGGACAACTTAATGGTTGTGTCGTATTTTTTATAGTTCTAATATTTGGCTTGTTTGCTGTGTGTGGGGCATGGGCAACAACTGTTAGGGGAAATCGCACAAATTTCACGAAAAGAAAATTTATATTCTTATTTACGTGTATATTGTTCCGCCTGGCGCACTAAAACTGATATTTACCAAGTTCTTTACCTGCTGTGCCCATATTCAGTATACTAATCTCGCCAAAATAGGAACCTGCCTTCAGTGAAGCCATCACTGTCTTCCCATTGTCGGCGACCACCTGCAGACGGCCGCGATTCACTATGTACATCTCCTTGCCAACCTCGCCTGGGGGAGCGCGGCAATTGCAAGAAGGTGGCACAGCGGGGCGGGGTAGTGTAGTCGTGTGTTGGTTGTCGGTGTGAGCGGTTGATTAGCACATTTGTAGTTGCCGGCAGATTAGAGAGATGATATGCGTCGGCCGATAGGCAGTGTGGTTGTAGGCAATAACGGCATGCAATCGGCGTTGCAGAGGGTTAAGCCCGGTTTGAGTGGTTTGTGTTGATTTCGGTGGTTTGCGGTGGTTGAGTGTTGAGTGTTATGGCGATTGAGTTGAGGCGAGCGGATAGCAGGCGGCGGCCAAGAGCCAAGTGTCCAAGACGAGTGCATGACAATGGCAGAGATATGTGCCGATGCCGGCGAGGTGGAGTCCCGGCGGTGACGTTAAGATATCCAAGCAGGTGATTTATTGTTGACATAAGTATGGCCCAAGGAACAGTTGTCGTTGTCGTTGTAGTCGCAGAGTGCCGTTGTTTTCGTTGTTGTTTTTGTCGTGTGAATGCCAACAGACAATTCATTATCGTCATCGCCGTCGTCATTGAGGTGAACGTAAGGATGCCGGTATTGGTGTTGGCATAAGAAATTGGCACGAAACATCAAACGCAAACATATACACACATATATATGAGTACATGTATACATGTGTTCATATGTATGAGCATGAGTTGTGAGTGTGTGGCGTGCATGGTTTGACAGTTTGTTTGGCATGAGAAGTTCGTGACCAAAATGCAGCAGCGCGCAGTTCATTAGCCAACATATCAGTGTGTTGTTGTTGTTGTGTGTTCAATTGGTCGTGGTGTTAGTGTTTCCAGTGCGGCAGGACGTGCGTTTATAGCCAATATCATACGTTTTGGCACACCATTACAGTTATGGACAATTTACGTTGTTGCGTTTGTTGTTGTTGTAGTGGTTTTCATCGATGCGTTGTAAAATTTTCGTACAAATTTGTATTTTCCAGTGTCCGAGCAACGAACAAATCATGTTGTGGTTGTCGTTGTTGTTGTGATTAGTTAAGGACATCATCGTCATCATTGGCAACATCATAACAGCAACAGACCAATTAGTGTGGCGACACGAACAAGTTTCGTTTGCAAGCAGTTTTGTTGTTGTAGCGTGAGTTTGGTGCACCAGTGAAGATTAAAAGGTGTTGTTACGGCGTCATTGTTGTTGTTTTTGTGGTTGTCGGACGTAGAAAGAGTGAAAAGAAAATATTTGTTAATAAATTTAAATTTCAATATAAACAGTAGATGTTGTAAATATATGTATATATCTGCTATACTATATTTTTATATAGTACTGAAGATACATTTTAATATTTTTTTTTTTTTTATTAAAAAAATAATTTCTTGCAGAAATATATAACGGTCCTTATCTACTAACTAAAAATATGTGAATTATTGAGGTTTTCAAACGAAATATTCCATGACATCGGACTATCCAGTTGTAAGGATTTTGTATAATTCTGATATTTGTATAGACAGTGTGACAAAAAAGTACCCAGAAATTGTAATTAAATTCGTTTGCAGAACCGTTGCATATATCGCAAAAGGCTTACGATGGTTCAGTTTTATCGATAACACAGGCCATCGAGTGGTACAAAGACTTCAAAAACGGTCGAGGGTTCGTTTAAAAAAACATACCTCGTTCTGTATGACCTTCGACCTCTTTAACTGATGGAAATATTAAAAACTGAAGTACTAGTTGCTTGAAATTCATAAGAGAGATGGCAAGAGAGCTCGACATCCCTCGTGAGTCCTTTCAAATAATTTTGGTGGTTTTTGGACATACTTGATCTTGTGAATTCCAATCTCACCTTCATGGAGAGTATTATATTTGCCGATGAGATATATGAGTTTTACATGTCAGTCCACAATTATCGGAATGGAACCCGTTTTTGCTGCCGATCGAAGAGATAAAACAAAATTCGCTGAAGGAGGCTATCCCAAAAAGTGCTTATGGAAATTGTTTCGAGGACTCGAAGATCGCAGGTATAAGTGTATTACATCCGGTGAGGATCATTTTGAAGGCGCAAATTAAATATTGATAAATAATTAAATGTTTTGCGATTTACTTAAAATTACCAAGTACTTTTTTGTCACAATGTAAATTATTATGCCGACCATGCTCGGGTATGGCATATTCTTGTGGAACCCGCTAGCGGTAATTTGTGTTTAATTTACCCTTGGTTTCCCTAAACCAAACATTGAATTTAGATATGCGAATTTATGAATTTTTCCATTTCTACTTCGGCTTTTTAAAAATCCGGATTATTCGGATAGCTGAATTACTAAAATAAAAATTTCTAGCCTTGGTTCTTAATTTCGAAAAATTCTTATAAACTACTTTACGAAAATTGTTGGTGAGACACTGTGCGAGCTCTTGGCAGATTTATTGCAAAACTTAAATCAAGAACAAACCCAAAGCGCCGTTTACCATAAAAAAATTTTGAAAAAAAAAAAAATTATAATAATATAAATTAAAAATTCGAGAATAGTAACGTTCGAAAAACAAAAATCCGATTTTGCGAATATCTTTTTTTCGGTGGAATGCGTTAAAAATTCGGTGGAGCTCATGAATATTTAGGAATTGTCTTTTATCGCTATAGCTATATATGAAAATAAGAAGCAGGAAAAGTGATGCGATCTTTGTATAATTTCACCTGTGCTATTCTAGTAAATATCACGATATTTTGACGAATTTCTTGTCAAATACGACCGTGAAGGCTTATAGTGGTTATGGCGTCACTTAGAGATTAGAGGTTGTGAAGTGGACTTTATAAAACTTTTAACAATATGCTTCAGCTTTAGTATTATCTTGTTTACACTGAGATATTGCTAAGTGACTATAAAAGAGGTGGTCTTCAAAGGTCTCACTGTTGTCTTTTGCTCTCCAATACAAAACCTTTTTAACAATACATTTTTTTGGGATTATTATTATGTAAGATTACTACTAATGGGAGTTTGTTTAAGTTATTTGGTTTTCAATGAATCAATACTTTTTCGAATTTATTTTTTTGGCGGCTGTTACCTGATCTATACCCAGTTTGGTTTGTCTTTCTAAAATGGACATAATTACTCCTTAATAACACGCAAGTCGCACAAGTTTATTAACAAATTAATTGTTCGGTTCTTTAAGAATTAGAATCAGTTATTGGAGCAACAATGTGTGGGATTCGCCCCCCGATAGATACAGCGCATCCTCAGAGTCGCGGTACAGTGCACACAGAAGGTGTTATTACTTCTGAAGAATAAAGAGTGAGCAGAGCTGTGCCTTAGACTTTAGAAAGCTTTTGCAAAAGAATATTGGTTATTGGGCGTACAAAATCCAACTTGTGCAATAATTGACCCAAAACGTGAATGCTACCAAACCACACAACGATTTACACAAGATTTTTTTTTTTATTTTATCGAAAAAGCTCCCTATGGGTCGAATGGGTGGTGTTTGGTGCGACATAAGGACGTGACTAATGATGTTTTCGAGCCTGAATTGCAAGCTATTAATGTGGACGACAGCCGACGAAACGATCCATTTATAGAAGGACACTTTCGGATTTTGCGATTTAACACCGCTGGACTAGTTTTTGCTCGTGTTATTGTTAAGGGTTTCAGGAAACTGTTTGGAACTTAAATGTGATTTCGATTGAAGAACGCATCATAATTATCATATAATTATCATATAATTATGATGCTTCTTAAATCTTCATTTTAATCTTCATTTAAGGGGTTACATAGTTTTAGGGGTTTCAAAAAGATTTTTAGTATCTTGTTAAATTCTACAACACCTCTAGAATAGTTTTCCACATTTTCAAGTTGATCCGATTAATTGTTCTGGAGATACAGCCTTCAGAACTTGTGCTCGTAGCTAGTCTACTGCGCCGTCTTTAACTGCATTTTTCTCAAAACTGTGTTTTTGAAGTCAGTTGGCAGGATTACGCGAGAACTACTCAAACCGATCTTAATGAATTTTTACATATGCCTCTGAAATACAATTCTTGGACGAACGATTTTTTTCCGATTGCAACTATTTAAAAAAAAATGTCGCTCAATTTTCAATGAAATTTTGATTTGTTTTGTAAAAATGTCTGCCAAAGATCCAACTTTCAGTTTTTTCCCCTTTGTCCAAATTTTAAATTAAGGTTTTAAAACACGTATCTTTCACTTTAAATGATCCTGCAATGAGTTATCCTGCCAACGCGGGCGCATTTTTTTTCGAGGAGTCACCGGAAATGGCGTCGCAATGACCGAGTTAAAAATATTTTATTCCAAAAATTTCAAAAAAAAAAAATGTTTGTAACAATAAAAAATTCTAATAAAATATTTGATTTTTCATTAAAAAAAATTGTTTAAAAAATTCTGTTTTTTATCCGAAGAAGCCCATGTTACCCCTTAAGAATATCACACTTTTGTAATGTTAGCATTTCGAAATTAATTTATTAATTAAATTACTAAAATACCTTCGATAATAATTACCCCTCATTAAAGTTTGCAATTTAAAACTTAGTTAAACCAAATTCATATATAAAAGTTTCAAAATCCCACACCCAGAATAGAAATCCAAAACCAGCGTGATTTTATTATTTAACAAACGGCACGCACAAACGTTTAAATCGTCAGTTGGGACACAAAGTATAGGCAACAAGCGCTCGTGTGAGCGCTAACTATCAATTAAGAAATTAAAGCTTTGCGACTAAAGCTCCAAATACACTTAATTAACGACACATATGTGAATACCTAGCTAGTAAACTGAATTCCTCTCTGTGTACAGATATTTGTGTGTTTGAATTCACTTACCCTTCCGGCAAATGTAGTCGCCGGGTGAGAAGAGTACCGGCCGCAGACGTAGCACCAATTCGCATAGGAAACCCGCTTCGGTATTTTGAAAAATTTCAACTCGCTTAAGTGTATCTAAATGGACGTTAATTGCTATTTCAGCCTGTAAGTATGCAATATACAGTGGAAAGTTAGTGGCCCGAGGCAGAGGGCGCAACAGAAAAATATTTGCAATTTAACAGAAAAAAAGTAAAAAAAGAACACAAATGAGATGCGAAATGTGTAGTGAAATTTCGGAAATACAATTACCAACACACATAAATCAACTGAAATGCAGCAGCAATGTGTTTGCGAATGTGTGTGGGGATGTTTAAGCGCCGGCATAAGCAGGCTGCCTACATTAGCCAGTCTATGCGTGTGTGTGCGTGTATGTAAAGCATGTATTTGAGTCACCGACAGGCAGATAGGACATCAAACAAAAATTCGAAAATTGCCAATTGCAAAATTTCCGATGCCCAATAACCGACAGCCGTGTCCGAGCCAATGCTTCACTAAAATGCAAAAAATAAGTGCGTGTTCGTGTGTATGTGTGCGGATGCGTGTGCATAAGTGCGTTGAATGCTTTTGCCAACTAGTTGGTCATACACATTGGTGAAAATATTTCCGCCAGCAATGTAATGACATCAGCCATTCATTGGTGGATGCAGCGCTGAAGTGGCTGCGATGCAATTTCGTTGCTGTTTATGTGCCATTCTAGCAGTTGCCTATATATAGGCGCTTATGCTCGGCTAAAATGCACACATATGCATATAAGTGAATGTGTATGCATGAGAGTGTAGAGGTGTTTGTGCTTGCATGTGTGTATTTACCTTTAATTTATCAGGAAGACAGGATACAGCTCGCTCCTCGTCGGAACATTTTTGGGTCAGCCACAGGTAATCGAACCATTTAATGACTTTTATCTGCAGATGATTGGGCACACGGCGCATGCGCATGTACGTTTTCACGCCGTCCAGTTTGGCTGCATTCACAGTTGTTTTCAATAGCAGCAAATGTCGTTGTTGTAGCAGCAGCGGCAATGAGCACAATAATCCCATGAGCATTGTTGTAATATATTGATTTCGAATTGTTATTTTGTTGTTGTTGTCATTGTATGCGGACAAATTGTAAATCATTGAGCAGCGTACGAGTTAAATTTAGGCGCACAGTTCATCAGCACAGTCAGCCCGACAGCAATCGACAATACAATGCGCGCGTGTGTGTGTGTGTACATGTAGAGTATAAAGGAAGAGAGAACATTAAATTAGTAAACGGCATTAGGTGAGAACTTTAATTTACAGTTACTACTTAACTAGGCGTAAAATTGTAAAGACTTAATATTTTGTATTATGTAATTTAAGGTATTATTTTATTGTGTTAAATTGGGTAAAAAATTGTTGACCAAATCTGCTCTTTGAGAGAAGTTGCCATCGATACAGAAATGACAATATACATTAAACTTCGGAAATAATAAACCCCAGCTGTTCAATTTAAATATGTGCCCACGAAATTTCGTAACTGACAGACGTAAGAAAGTTTTTTTTTTGTTTTTTCGTATACTAGATATTTTATTTGTAATCTATCTGAAGACAATCAGCAAATTTTATAAATATAAGCATTGATTGTGCTCCATTGAGACTAATCAATATATTCTTCAAAAACATAATTTGCTTATTTTATTCTTAAAACTAATTAAAATCTGTCCGAAAGGGCCAAAATGTGAGTTCTTTTTAAGCACGTTAACATCCTTACTGTTGTCCATTAGATTTATTGCCTACAAGTTCTCATGATTAGAAAGTCTATTTAGGTATCTTCGACGAAATCAGCAGTCGTCTTTATCAAAAGGTACAGTTAAGTATTTGTGCATTTCGAAGTTGCTTGTATACCAAGGAGCACTTACAATGCTGCTTAAAGTCTAAGATTGATAGCTTTGGAGGATTTCAATGTTGGATGTACTTGTCGTCCTCCCTAACTGCATTACAGGTACATACGTCCAAACTGGTTTAAGGATTGACTTTAGAGTCGAACTTTATTTTCAAGACTAAGTTGTGATCGTGGGCCTTCAAGCTAGTACATTTTTTTTGAGCTGTTTGCATTTTTCTTTTATGTGTGTCTTCGAAGTGAGTCTTCTGTGCAAATAAAGATGTATGACTATTTCACGTACAGGTATTGTAGAGCCAATGAATTATACGGAGGTACATTTTTCGCTGTAAACGTTATTTTACCGGGCTTCTGTGTACTTCTATCTACAATTTCTTTTCCACAATACTAAGTTGTTGTTGTAAATGGTGTGAGGTGTTATTAAAGGTAAAAACTTGTGGCAGTAAATGCCGTATCATCAACATAAGTTGTTACTTCTGAACCATTCATGAACGGCAGTTAAGTTGTAGATATTGTATAAAACAAGAGACACAAGACACTCCCTTGCGGAACACCAGCATCAATCGAATACAGCTCAGAAATGCAGCTTTTTCTTGGACATAAAATTTACGGTCACTTAGAGTGGAAATTAGGCGCTGGGAGCCATTTATTTTGCTATTTTATGAAATAACCCTGTATGCCATACTTTATCGAATGATATGATGTTTGAGAGAACATATTATTTTTTCCATTTTTTTAAGGAAAAAGTTTATCTGAGGATTTTGAAAAAAACGAGAAATAATTCCAACTTTGTCTGCCCGAAAGCTATGATGCCCTTCACAGGAGCATCCCTATTTCATAAATATATTTCATAGATCATACACAACGATTTTTATTTATGCTATAGTGAGCCGATCGAAGTATTTTATTGGGAGATTATAATACTATTTTAATTTATAATCTGTGCAAAACTTCGTGAAGACACAGCGATAAATTAAAAAATTTTCTATACCAGCACTTCACTCCCATGCACAGTTTGTAAGACAACTATAGGCTAAAGTGGCCTGGTATTGGTGGTTCTGACATATAAGCTGCTTCTTTGAGAGGAAAAAATGTATCTAAAATTACAAATATATATCTCAAAAGCTGAGGGAATAGTTCGGGTAGGGTCGCCGACGGTTTCTGATGGATGTTACAAAATTCGTGACAAAGTTTTATGAGCACCTTTCTATTGAGAGTAGCCGAAAACGATAATTTTACACATATCTCAATCATCTCAAGACTTCCGTCCTTAGATCAAGTAACCTCTGGGTGGGCAAAAAACATAGGTTTGAAGGCAAGCTAAAGTGAGAAGGCGAATCATCCCTTCCCAGAGTTGGGCGATATGTTTGGGACATGTATATTTCACCCAAGTGAAATATATTCTGCTCAGAAAATAAAAGTAACTAGCCTCATAATTTATATTTCCATATCACAAAGCTTTGATCTGTGACATCAATCATTTTATATGGGCTGTGGATCATAGAAATTGACTCTTGCGAGTGGATGAGCTTCCTGTGAATATTATTAAAAAAGAAGTGAAAAGATTATGCTTAGGAAGCTGATTTTGATTATTACATAACTAAAACCAACTACGTTCCCCTCAATATTCTTTTCAATACTATTCTTGTCTGACAGTAATTTTTTTTTGCTCTTGAGACTACAGCTTTATACTAGTTCAGTATAGCTCCTTTTAAATTAAAAACACCAAAAAGGTTTCGTTAAAGTAATGTTAAATCTACTTGTAGTTACTAATCGAAGAAATGAGTAAACTAAATTTTTTTGACAAAATGGCAAGTTCGACCTTTGACCAAACTTTCGGCCTTCAATCGTTCATAAAAAAATATTTATCGGTGAGAAAAAGTCTTCGTTTACAAGTTTCCGCTACCTTTAAGAAACCATTTTTCTAGCAAAAAGTGTAACAAAAAATCCACACGTACTTGTTACTATTAAACAATACTTATGCATACACGGAAAATGCATGACTATAGACACATATCGATGATTATATGCCTGTGTATTAATTGATGTAAATATTGAGGCGAACTGGTGACACAGCATCATTAACCTTTCAGTGTGGCTGCATAAATTTAAAGCACAGGCAGTGTGCGCCAACTTCAACATACTTAATCAATATATATAAGATGTTATATAAGGACCAAAAGTCGGCGTATGCACTTAAACTTGCTCTTCGCTTCTGCCGACACAACAACCAACACATTTACACTCTACCGTTAAATGCGTGTATTGACTGCAAATGACTGCAGCCGCGTCATTTCCCTCCCATCAGGCTCATCACCGGAAATGTTGTCACAATTAAAAATTGACGTTATTTGACTGTCTATCTGCTGCACTGCAAGGCACGTTGCACGCGAAACTTTTTAATGCAATTTATGCACGTAAGGCCCACTGCATACGTAGCCGGCCGCTTGCGGTTGCACCTTGTCAGGTGTAAATATGTCACGAGATAAAAAACAAAAAAATTTCTCCATTTCAACGTTGAAAATGCGAAAATTGCCATTTTAAATGCACAACGCAGTGCCGTTTAATGCACTGATGCTGCGCTGCCACGGCGCTGGTGCTGCGCAGTTGTCTGTGGTGGTGTGCGCAGCGCTTTTGTTGCTGTGTTAGTGTGAATGCCTTGTGTATGTAGTCGCGTATCACATTTAAGCAGTTGCAGTGCGTTGCATAATTTTCTACGACATGAGGCTGCATTTAACGGAATCTGATTTAAGGAAGGCAATTACTGGACTCTGATTTAAAATGACAAAAAATTTTAAATTACGAAAAAGTGCGTTGGTGTGTGTGTTGGTGTTTGTAAAGGTTATATTGATGGATAATTCTCCAAAGAGACTTAACTTTGACTTAATACAGACTTTCATACCACCTATATGTATTCATGATCACCATAATTAACAGAAAATTTATCGAGGGTATTTTTAAATCTTGCTCCGATAAAGGGCGCATATTTGGAGTTATAAAACTTTTATTTAAGTAAAATAAGAAAATAGGAATGAAGCCACCTCAGAACTCAGTCAAAATATGTATTACAGTTATCAGTTATGTAAGTGTTGAACCCAGTTTCGCAGAACAACTGCATATAATATAGATCATCCTGTGTCTGATTTATAAGCTGTGGCTATTAAAGTTCTATTGAAATGTGACCGATGGCAAAATGCTCTTTTTTTCTATTCAAAACGGCAATTTCCGAAATAGAAGTCTGCGTGTTGTTCAATGCAAATAAATTTAAAAGAAATTTAGTTTGACCGTTATCGCACTTGAGCAGTTTTAATGTGTTTAATGTGTTGACATTAATTTCTCTGGAGCGTATAGCAGCATTAGTCATATTTTACAAATTATTTTGCAAAAAAAAAAATCAAAAATTAAAAATTGCATTTATAATAATAAACCTTAATGGTAGTAATTCAATTATTTGTGTAAACATTTTAAAATAGATATTTTTACATACCTAACCTAACAAAGGATGCATTATATTTCAAAAATACTTTTAATATTATGCTCTCCGACACCAACTCAGTTTGTTTACCTTTTTTGGGTATTTCTCTATCTCATATTTTTTATATTTTCGAATAGGTGGCAACCATGTTGCAAACTTTATCAGAAGTAAATTTGTTTTCCATCAGATCAGTAGCATGCTAATATTTATCTGTGTAATTATAATAATTCAAATTAAGAATACATTTTAAACAGGTGGCAACTCCATTTTCTGTTTTCGTTGCAATTATTTTAAAAATGTTGAGATTAGGAGCCATTCAACACTAATTGTCAGGTCTAACTCAACTTATTAATTTTAGAATTTAAGCAGGTGGCAACAGTAAAAATATTTTAACAATTAAGGCTTTAACCTAAAACCGCATGAGTTGGTACTAAGACTCTAATGTTTCCAAATCATTTTACTGCAATCAAATTCTCCGACAGGTGGCAGCTCCTTGATTTTTCCAAGAATGCAAGTATTACAACACACAGGTAACAACCATATTGCAAAATTTATCAGAAGACAATTTTTTTAATCAGATTACCAAGACGTTAATATTTATCTATTGAATTAATTTATTTTAGGGAGGAATTTTAAATAGATGGTAACTCCTTTTTCTATTTTCGTTGCAAATAATTTAATTTTGTGAGATTAGGAGCCATTTGACACTAATTTGTTGGTCTAATACAATTTATTAACTTTAAAATTTTAAACAGGTGGCAACACTATACATATTTTAATATTCCAAGCTGTATTTTATACTGTTAGCAATCTAAAACAGCATGAGCTTGTACTAAAACAATAAAGTTTCCACATAATTTGACTGCTTACAAATTTTCCAACAGGATGCAGCTTCTTAACTTTTGTAAGGGGGGAGATACCTTTAGTTTTTTTTAAATAAAAAAAAATCACTTTAATCAATTGAAAAACTATTTAAAAATATAGTCCAGAAGTTTCATTGGTATATTCCACATATTTTCGAAGAAATAGGTCCCAGAACACTGCGCTTCATGCTGCGGTCTATACAACCGGAGAGCTTTGAGGCTCTTTCCTCGAAACTAAATTTTTTTTTCGGCCATCAAATCGTGAGCGAATTATTTAACCGACTTACTTGAATTAAAGCGTCTTTTTCAGACAATTTTATACGCTTTTCCGAGAAAAAATGGCATTTTGACAGCTTAACTATTTTGATGTCGAAAAACACAGGTAAAAATGGCTCTTTTTACAAAATCCTGGCCTACATCTCAAATTTTTCGAAATTCTAAAAATCCCTCTACTACTTTTTTGATATAAAACAAAATAATATTTATTATTATAATAAAATATTTTTTATTTTATGTTCAATAATACTTCTTAATATATATGCAATATGCAATCGGATGTGATCTGTTTTTATTCTTCCATAATAAAATTGGAAAAAATTTACATTTTTTCGCGGTACCAAACCCCACCTTAAAGAATACAATTATTACAACGGGTTAGGCTTTTGATTGAGAGGATGTGGGAGTCAAATGATCAACCATATGCAAGTTTAAAAAGCGTTGAGTGTCTGGAAATATTTAACTCCTGAGTTATTAAAGCCGGATATATTTACGCTTCTAAATAATTCTAAAATATGTATATTTTTTTAATTGTATGTTCTCTCAATGAATACATATGTATGCATATTATAAAATATATTCGAATGTCATGTGCAGCGCTCATCGGTTGCAGCAAATTTTAAAACTTTGACCATAAAAACGCGAACTTTGCAGGAGTAGACGAGTTGGCAATGCATAAAGACTCCTGCTAAATTCGGAAAATAAAATCAAAATATTATTATTTGTTTATTTGTTTAGACAACTACAAAAATTTACGAAACTCTAAAAGAGGAGTGCAGTTCAAAGTGTTTAAAATGCCCGCAGGCAAAATAACTGAATTTTCACTTTATATTAACGGCACTTGCCGAAGCGCATGCTGTGGTGCACTTCGTGTTCGACTGTAGCGGTGAACAAGCTGTGAACTACGAACACAAAGCACCTTCTTAGTTGAGTATAGTACGTTTACAATCCCAACCACAACCGCAAGTCGCCTCACCAATGTCACCATCAATGTCGCATCGCTCACCAGCCATAAAATTGCAATCTTATCATGTTGTCGCAATTTGGCCATAATCCGAAGATGGTGAACAAAAGCGAAACACGACAGTTTGAATTGACTTGAACGAGGCGCAACATGTGTTCGCGGCAACTGCAGAGCAATAACGGAAAATCACGGACTGCCGCAATGTGCAGCCAAATAGCTTACCAGTCAGCAGTTGAGCTATATTAAACTACATACACATCCCCTCGCTGCCAAATTGTGGAGGCACCCGGCGGCAGAAGAAGAGACGGCCTAAACAGTTGGCGCTGGTGCTGCCACTGCAGCCACTTCAGTTGCCACAATTGCAATACAGTTCAATTGTTTGCAGTTGGCGGTGTCCGAGGAGCGGGAAGGAGAGCAAAATGTTGCAGTAGTTGAACTGTGTATGTTGAGTTTAAGTTGCAATGGCTGGGTCGCCTTAAGTGGCAAGGCATTGTTGTGAACCTTGTGGTAAGGCGGCCATAAAGTAAGAAGTTGAAGACACAACTTTTAGTCGCCACTGCGACAGCCGCAACAACGATAAAGTTTGCGGTTGCATTGAAGTCATTGAATTTTCGGGCTATGCAGCGCACCCGTGGCCAGAGCCACGACCTCTCGACCAGTGCGGCCGGGCCATTCAATGCGTCGCTTTTGTATTTAAGTAGTTGTACAAGTATTTACAATTGCCGCTGCGGCAGTTTGTCTTACGGATTTTATTGTCTCTGTGTTCGTGTTGCTCATAGTTCAATCCGCAGCTGGCTGCGTTGTTAAGGAAATTCCTTTGCAGTTACTTATAAGAGCTGCCTTCGTAGCTAAAAGACTTTGCAAGCACAAAATAAGCCAGTTCGTGGCATTAAATGTAAATATATGCAGTATATAGTAGATATATATTTATGGTTGTTTGTGGGAAATTTAAATTTGCTTTTTCTGCTGTATTTCTGTTTTATTAAGGAGCACTTGCGATTAGTTAAAAAGAATATTTGCAATAATATAGGGAAAAGTTCAACTCATTAGCATACGAAAATCCTGAAAAGTAGGCTACAAAAAGTCACAAAGTATTGCAGTATGCAGAAATGAACAGAATGGGTTAACGAAAGCTGGTAAAACAAGTTGAGGATATTTCGGACGACCAAATAATAGTACTCGCGATGGTTGTTATTGAAACAAGCTCTTTATATGCGTATGAAACTGATCAAATAAAAAATTTTGTAACAAGCAATTGATTATCATCGTTCAACTAGGTTGGTAGTTATATGCTACAGTGGCCCGACGTTTCCGAAAAACTATCAGTTTCTTGGGAAGAAAAAACATTTCTAATCGATATATCAAAACCTGGTGGATAAGTTGGCGTCTATGATACACAGGCGATCGGACAAGGTTTTTTATAGGATTTCCGACGTTGCTCTGGTTGCAAGATTAAATAAAAAATATTTCACTGCAAGAGCAATGCATTCTATGGCCAATTTGAACAGTTGCAACTCTGAGCATTTATTATAAATTTATTTTTAATATACGTACGGTCAAGAGGTCGATTTCAATAAGAATCTCTGTGTTAAGGTGGCTGGTGTCAGTTTCAACTGTGTCTCCTGGTGCAACGAAAATAATACTGACGAGATGTTTTGCAAACTCTGAACAAGGGAAGTGGCTGCATGTTTTCCCCTCACCTCTATCCATACAATTTTGATAACTTGAGAGCGACAGCCTTACCGCCAAAATATCTGTGAACAATGTGGAGTAAGAACTCCTACGATTGCAGCGAGATAAAATCGTCCAAAGAAAAGTAGTTTAGTAGCTCTTCCATATTTTACTCTTCGCCAGATGGAGCGTTTGTCGTAGACCAACGAAGGGCGGAGATCCGACTCGTTCTCACCACGAAGTGAGCGATTTCATAGTGCCAAAGTAACATCTTTGGTCCCAACCTCCTTTTTATGGGTCCTCTACAGCTATGTACATAAGACAACCTATGCCATTTTTTCTCTGGAGAGATGAGATTTTCTATCAAGGACAAGCTCTTTGTATTTCATCTTAACAATAACTTGAGGGCGTGAACCTTCGAATGAAGGGTGAGGTACTTTGGGGATTTTATATCTCCTTGTAAATAAAACTACTTAAACTTACTATTATTTTAAGCAGGATAAATAAAAAATTTTATATAAATATAAGTTGGGCCATCCCAAAATATCAGCAGTGAAAAGCACAATCACTTCCTCCAAGAGCGAGCTGAGATCTTCTTCTTTGAATAAACCATTAGATGTTCAAGCCGAGATTATAAGCATATTTAATTTTACTAATTAGCACTAGTTGGGGAGGAAGATACTATCTCAGTCTATACCGATGGGTCCAAATTGGCCTGAGGAATAGGCACGGGAGTATTTTCCGATGACCTGGACATTTTTACCTCTATCCGTCTACCGAACTCGGCTAGCATTTTCTAAGCGGAAGTACTAGGCACAGAAAAGGCCTGTGAAGCTCTATTGAAAAACTACGAGAGAATATTCACAGATAGCCAGGCGGCGCTCCTGGCCTTGTCTTCACCATGACAAATTCTAGCATAGCACACAATTGCAACAAAGCACTGAACTCAATAAAAAACAAACTCCACCTAGACTTGATCTGCGTTTCCGGCCACAGGAACATTTTCGGCAACGAAAAAGCAGAAGAGTTGGCAAAGGCGGAAGCTTTCTTTAACGAATCCGAGGTAGAGCTAATACCAAGCCCGCGAGGATCGATCAAAAGGGAAATCAATAGACAATTTCAACAAGTTGTATATAACATATTGAAAAACATAACAAAATGTAATATAAGTAAACAATTATGACCAACATATGACGAAAAAACTAACAGCTTATTAAATAGGTCTAGGAGAGTAACGAATAGTGCATCAAAATGGCACGGCCAGTGCTGATTGTGCCCGAAAGACAACATGCTGCACTCCTACCTACCTTCCTTCCACTAGTTCTTGGTATGTTATCTCCACTGACATCGATATACCAACCAAGAGGTTTGCAATCATTTATTAGTATATGCGGGGTAGGTAGAGAGATGAGCTTATTACATAATTATTTTTGATCTTAAACCATACTTTGATCTGAAAAACAATTTCATTATTATGGATATTTTAAATATTTACCGATTATTGCATATAAAGTCCATAATAGAACGGATGGATGGTTTATAGGGTTATAAAAGTCATATGCCGATTTGAATCTTTTTTCGTGAAAGACGGATGCTCGTTTAGTTAATCAATGCATCAAATCTCTCAAATCTTAAGTGATTCTTTTATTCTTTTAGAGTTTCAATAATCCACTGAGTGCTCCGTACAGAAATTTCATTAAATCCTAATATAGAATTTCGAAAACTACTTTATAATAAAGAATATACATCTAAGGATGATTAAACAATATATGTCTTTTGAACCGATAACCGAAATGTTGCCTTATTGCATTGCGGCAACAATTGAAATGCATTGTATGCTTCTTATTTTGAAACAGCTTTAATTCTCCACACCCTGTTTACACTCCAAACTATATTTCTCCGCTTTACAGCAGCAAACAAATCTGACAGCAGCGCACACATTTTAAGCGAAGCTACAACTCTAAAACACAACCACCAACACTTGTCTGACAAAATTGCTGAGAATTGTTTGCGATTAAATGAGAAGCTTGCGCAATATACCAGCAAGCAACGGTTGCTGACGGTGGAGGGGTAAGAATAAATAGCGGCTTTGCTACGTTGCAGCTCGGCACCAAAGCAGCTGGTGAATAAATTTTACCTTCCACAGTTATGTGTACACACACACAGACACACAAGTGAAGCAAAAAAAAAATTGTCACAACACAACAACAATAGCCAACAGTGAGATGCGCAGATATAATAGACTTTTTCCAACTACGTTGATTGCTGGCAAACACAGAGAAATGGCGGCGCAATTGTTTTATTTTCCCAACATTTTTTATTGTTGTGCATTTCATGAAAGCGTCTGTTGTGAGCTCACACACAAACACACACACACATAAACACATTGGCAAACGTGCATGAAAAAGTAGTTTGCACTCATGCTGGATTAGTTGGAGCTCGCACGATAACTACGGCAATCTTTCTATGTAGTTGTCATCGCTTACAAATCACAGCCACTAAACAATAATAACTCATACGCCCCGGTGTGTTAGCCCAAATGCACTCAATGCACAAATGCTGCAGCGGCAGCAGCAGCGGCAGGGCCAGCGAGCGCCGTGTCAGTGGCTCGACGCTTTGTTTACAAATTCCAAGCGCCGTGTTGTCTTTGACTAGCAAATGATCACCCCGTTCACGTGCCTCTACGTTGTCGGGGTCGGCCCTTGTGCTCCTGCACTTTTTTGTGCGCTCAGTTCGGCATTTGGGTTTGGGCTCATCGCCGGCTAACACCTTTTCCACCAAGGCTGGTGTTTCGGTATTGTTACGTGCCTTGCGCTTTTTTTGTTTTTGGTAAGTGTTCATGTGTGTATGTTTAAGCGCTTTTATTCCCTTGGCATGCAGCTTCTGCTTGTTTTTTTTTATATATATGTTTTGCAGATTTGTTTTCTCTGCACCCATGGTTCGTGTGGGGCACAAAGCGTTGCATAAATATTAATATGAAATTGTGATATTTATACTTGTGCATTGCTCAGCATTTTAAACTTTAGTCACAATTTATTTTTTCCTTTAACCTATTTAACATTTGTTTTAGTTTTGTAGACTTTCTCATTGCTCTGCCCTTACGGACTTTGTTTGGTTGTTTATAAGGCTTTAAGGTTAGTTTAGGTAATGTTTGGCGTATTCATGAGTTGGTGTTGTACTTGTTTTCGGAGGCATAACTGTCCTTTGTGCACAGGCTTAATGTGTGCCCGGAGAATTGTTGCTTGACTGTTTGCATTACGTGGAATAAATCAGCATAAAATTCAAATATTTTTTCTACTACCTAAGAGAAAATATTCTTCTTCTATGCATACATAAAATGGGATAGTTTATTATATGCCCATAGCAATAGAGCACTTTTAACTAAAGAGTATACATTTTTTATAATTTCATGAGTTTCTAGCTATTAGAAAGAAAGTACTTTCTACAGTAGCTTTTCATTACGCCATTCAGCAGTTCATGTGCTCTTTGCTGATGCTTTCTTAAGACTTTCTATGTCTTAGGTTAAAAAAAAAAAAATCGAAGAAGCACCACCCTTCTCTTATGCGTTTCAGACTTAGTCTTGCCATAAGTTCTGTTACAAAGTTCGTATTGCATACAACCGGAATAAAATCACAGAAATTAGTGTCCTTATTTTTATTAAACTTTTCTCCTCGTTCTGGACGATCTGCGACCTCTTCAACTGATAAAAATATGAATAAAGTGAAGGACGTAGTGCTTGAAAACCAAGAGGCAATGGTTGGAGAGATGGAAAGAGCGCTCGACATCTTTCGCGTGTCCGTTCGATTGATTTTGGTGGATATTTTGGATATGAAATGAAATATGGCATCGTTTCTTGATTCGTCTGATAAAGCCAAATGTTTTACTAAAAGATTACAATTGTGACCGAATTTAAAACTAAAAAGATAATGAATACCATCGATTAACCAACGTATTCATCAAATTTGGCTTCGTGTGATTGTTTCTTGTTCTTCAAACTGAAATTGCCGCTCATTGGAATCGGTTTTCAGTCGATCGAAGTGATAAAACAAATTTCGAGGAAGGAGCTGAAGGCCATTCCAAAACGACCATCATTAATTTTTTACACTAGATCGTATAAAGCCCTCTCATATCATCTCGAAGGTAAAATTTAAAGTCTCTGGTGTATTTAGTCCTTGATTTATTACGCTTTAAGTAGTTTTTAGCAGTACCGCTATATGAGGAGTGGGCCGGGTATCATCCGATTTTATCCATTTTCACACTGTTAGCATGTTAGCTACATATTCCTAAGCGAATTTGGATATTGTAGCCGTAGTGGTATAAGGGATATGTTCATTAAACCTATTAGAGGCCGGGCCACGCTAAAATGTGTCAAAATTACACAGTTCTGTATTTTATTTCAGCGCTTAATGATGACATTTTATAAGTTTTCTTCTAATGACGTTTTGTAGCCGTGACAGTAGCCCGATTACACCCATCTACGAACTCCTGGTTTTTTTTTCTGAGGATATGTATCAAGTTACATCAAGATATCTTGATTTTTACTCAAGATAAAGCTGGCACTGACAGACAGACAGACAGTCACCCTAATTTCACCTCCTTTCGTTTCCCCATCATATATCTATCTCGCTTAGTTTTTGGTGATACATACAACTGTTAGGTGAACAAAACCATTATACTCTGAAGCAACATGGTGCAAGAGTATAAAAATGACAAAATCTACATCAAATCTTCAAAAAGCGCAAAAACCTTCATTGTCACAAAGAGGTTAAAACTTAGGCAAAAAGAGTACAGCAGGATGTTTTAGTAGATGTAGTAAAGCAACTAAGCAATAATCGCTTCAATGGAGAGCAATGGATATATGAACTCAGCAACAGTGCATCGATAAACTGTATTCAATTTTTGGTGATGTGGTGAATTAAATCGAGAACATAGATCATTCCAAGGCGAATTTCGTGAAGATCGCCGAAAATCAGTTGATGTTTTGGAAACTATTGATACTTAGAGCAAATTAATATTGCAAAATCGTCATGTGACCTGTTGTGAGTTTTAGACCATTAAGGGCATTAGTGAAAGGGCGTATATTCAATGTTGCCTAAACATTTGACTGTAAAAAAATGTATTCGCGTTGGATTCCACACAATTTGTCAAACGCGCAAAAAAGGAAAATTGTTAAAAAAAAAAACTACGACAGCGATGCTGTGAAATATATCTATGTAAATATCATCATGACAGCTGACAGATTGTGAATATATTTTAGTCGTGTAGATTAGCTCGAAAGTCAACATAAATCTACTGTATGGGTGTTTCCTTATGAGACGAATCCAAGCACCTCCAAGCAAATAGCTGCCCTTTTTTTAACTGGGAAAGTTGCAAGCATACCATTAGACCAACGGAGAACGATTAATTTTGAAAGATACATAACCATTTGTTGCCAGTTTTCTTTCAAGAAATCAGGAAAACCAACCGCCGAAAACGGATTACTCTTAACAATGACAATGCTAGCTCTCACACATCTACGGAAACAACAGTCAAAACATTGATTTGATGAGTCAACCACCGTATAGTCCTGACTTGGCAACGAACGACTTATTTTTATTTCATTATGTAAAAAATAAACTAAGAGATCAACGTTTTTCCACACCAGAATAGACGGTTGATAGGTTCAGAGCGCATATCTCAATCAAAGGGCCTCGAGAATTTGTTCAAACGCATGCAAAAGTGTATAGATCTTAATGGCAAATACGAGGGCTGCTATATATATTTCTGGCCTAATAATGAAAATAGGAATATTTATCAACGAAAATGGTTTTATTGCTTTTCAAAATATAACAACAGCGAATATTGAAACTCTTCTCAAATTGAAGTCAACCATTTTTTTTTTTTTGCAACATTTACACTCTGTCATCAATATGTATGTGTAAAATTCCACGCTCAGCCTACCACTGTTTGTGAACTCAACAACATTGTTTTCTTTCGCAGTAAACTACAACATAGTTGCACAAACAACTTTTATTGCAAAAAAGGCGAGCAAAAGTCAAGCTAAAGAGAAATGGCACAAGCATCTGGGTTTACTCGCGTTTCCATTGCAATTTATGCGCTTTTAATGTACGCACTTCTCCAGTGAATGCACAAAGGTGAGCACGGCATAAATGCATAAGTTGCCGCAACTCAACTTACGCACGCGCGCACACACACACACACAAAGGCATGTCACGGGCCCTGCCAGGCCGTCAAAGCCAGGCAGTTCGATGAAAGGAAAAAGTGCAAGTACTGTGACATAAAAGAAATCGTTTCCATTTTCCCCAACCGAGCTTACAAGGTGCACGCTATCGATGTTGGCGACGGCGGCGCGCTTTGTATCCGTTACAAGTTGCAAAAGTTCAACGAGTTTCGTTATAGTCATTGTTAACCCTGAACAGCAGTAAACTTAACACACGCCACACGCACACACACGCACACGCACGCACACAGGCGCACTCAACAATATCACGTAACAATTAAATTTCTTACGCGAATTTGAGTCTTTTATTCGAACTTCTTTGCAATTCACCCCACTGCCTTTTCGCCTTTCGAACACCTCGCAAGTGGCGCTCACTTTATTTATGTAGGAATGTATATATGTATGTGTGTATGTGTGACCGTGTGGCTTATGCGCTGCTAAAACCCAATTGCACTTTGACTAGTTTAACACCTACAACAACCAGCGTGGCAAACATACACACATATACGAGCATTTACTCACGCCATTCTCCCCTTTTTGCAGTTATTGTTGTTGCCTATAACCTTCGATGCGTTCGTTACCAATGCGATTATCCTTTTTCATTGCTGAGCATGTAGAAGCGTTTCATTTATTATGCTGCTGCTTGTTCTTCCGTTGCTTAGTAGATCATTATTTGTTATAGTGCGCTGTTGTTGTTGTTGCTGCTGTTGATATCATGACTGCCATTGTTATTCGTTGAAAACGCGCCACCAACTGTATATGCGTATGTTTATGTGTGTGTGTGTGTTTGCGTTTGTGTGCTTGCAGTGAAAATTCTAAAAATAGCATCAACAATAATTTCTGAGCTATTTTCAGCGTTGCCTTCATCCTGACGACGACCTCACGTTGTCTCTGCGCTGTTGCTCTCTCGCCGCACTGCCTGCCTCTCTCTATTGCCGAGTGCTGATTCCTGCAATGCCATTGCAATGGCATCATACGACCTCACAGTCCCTGTTGTTGCTATGCTCTCACTCATTTGCTTTCGCGCTCTCTCTCTCCCTTCTCTCTATTTACTTTTAAGCATTCGCCGTTTATTTTCTGTGACTTTTTTCACTTTAAAGTTAAAGCATCAGCCAAACAGCAAACCTTCCTAATCCCCACAAGAAGTACGAGCACTTGTCTGCTGCCGCCTTAATGCTCTCGTCCCCAATGTCCTTGTGCTCCGTTATTGCTATTCATTCAACTTGTGGTGCAGCGAGCGAATCGGGGTGACCGCATAGTGCCATGTAGGGAATTGTTTTCGATATTCTTTGCTTATTTCACTTTGTTTTGGTTGATAATTTGTAGACTTTTATGTGATTTCTGGTTTATTTGTGTATTGGCGGAGTTATTAGTTGATACTATTTCTATAGCTTCTCCTTGAATCTCTTCAAAAGAACCTCTGTAATGACCATCATATCAATGCATATCAAATTAAACCTTTTATATCAATTCAGAATGATTGAACCTCATCATATAATATTACTTGAATTCTCATATCAATTTTCTTATAATATGACCTTCAATTTATTACGTCAACTCATAGATATATTATCATATCAAGTTATATAATATAATATTTAATACTCTATTTTTTGTGCTATTTCATTCCATTACCCAAAAATTTGAATTTAATATTTCATCAAATCAAAGCATCACATTATCCCATTTTTATGTTTTTATCACATCATATGGCACACTATCCATAAATTTTAGTAATATTGCATTTTATGACATCACATCACATGACATTATCAACTTTATCTTCACATGACATTATATTTCGTAAAAAATTATTCTTCATCACATCACATTATATTGTATTTCGTAAAAAAATGATTCTTCATCTCATCACATGATATTTCGTAAAAAATGATTCTTCATCACATCACATGATATTTCGTAAAAAAATGATTCTTCATCACATCACATGATATTTCGTAAAAAATGATTCTTCATCACATGATATTTCGTGAAAAAAATAATGATTTGATAATAATGAATCATCATATGATATTTTGTTGAAAATGATTTTGCACCACATCACATGATATTTCTCCAAAAATGACATCACCTTAAATGATTTTTATCCACATCACCTTGAATGATTTTTATCCACATCACATTAAATAGTTTTTCATCACATCACATGATATCACAAAAGTGATTTTTCGTCAAATCATATTAAATGATTTTTCATCACATCACATAACATTTCGTTAAAAAGTTATTTTTCATAACATCACGTGACGATAAAATGACATCACATCTTCAATCTCATCTTTTCCATCATTTCATTTATAATCACATCACACTTATAATCTGATTAAAATGATATTTTGTCACCATATGATATTCATCACATCACATGATATTTTGTCATCATTCCAAATAATACTGTAGTAAATGAAGTCCACACAAATTTTCATAAAAAACTGCAATTTAAAAGCATTAAATTTTCTCCAATTTTCAAACTTCAAATTTTCGCAAGTTATTCCTAGCCACACGCCACATGTTGCCAATCGATATTTCCGTCGCAACGACGCCGCCAACAATCGCCGCAATTTCTATTTTTAGAATATGGGTTGCGCGCAAATACATCCATAAATACACACATCTATTTATATATAACTGCAGATATGTATGTGCATCTTTTATGGCTTCCAACAGTGTGTGTAATAGAGTTTGCATGCTTGCGTAATTGTGTGTGTATGTGTCTGTACAAAATTTCTATTTTTACTACCCATTACGATTTTCTGCTACTATTTCCGTACGGGCGTCTGTTTGCGGCAATAACAAAAACACCAAAATGAAAATATGTAAAACACACACACACACACACAAATAATATATAAAATCTAACTATGCGCTGTACTAACTTTGTGTTTTTCTTTTTCATTCTGCACTTCATGACGCTAATATCCTTGAAAAGTGCATTTCCCAAGGATATCATTGTCGGTGGATGGCACAAACAAGTACATACACACACACGCACACAAACGCCATTTATGGCATGCATATAAAGTTGCCACATACATGTGTGTGTGTGTGTGTGTGTGAATGAGCCATACATGCTTGTGTTTGTATGCCATTACCTTGACGCGGCACATACCCCAGCAATGGCAATGCAAAGTTACTCATACGCAGCGTGCGCCGCAAGTGATGCTAGTGCATTTCTCTACATATGTGCATATGTATGCTCATGAATGTATGTGCGTGTATGTGAGTGCCTTTGCATTTGCAGTTAAAAGTATGCATTGTATGTGGATAAGTGGTTGTTGGCAACTTCTTGTTGCAACATTGAAACACATTATTGACGGCTGCCTGGCAGGTAGGCAGCCTCAGCAGTCAAATAGGCTGGCAAGTTGGCAGGCCGACAAGCGGGCATGCTGCCAACCCTTGTAGCTGATTCAATTTAGGTGTTATTTCCTGACGCTGACGCTTTGTTTTCATTCCATTTCACTTTGCCGCTCTGTTTTTGCTGCCTCTAATGTATTTTTATTTGCAACTTTCTGCCTTCTTCTTCTCCTCTTATGCATACATAACTTTTGTGTGTTGCGCGCTTATTTGTGTGCTTTCTGATGTTGTTTACGCCAGCTGGCCCTCGGAAAATATCAGCAACTGCAGCAGCAGCACAAAGCCTTTGTGGGGAGCGCACTTTTCAGTTGATGTAGTTTGAACATTGCATTTGTTGTCAGGCATTTAAGCGCATATTTCGGATAGTAGGCGATAAACGACTTGGCAGCGATATTAAACCGCTTACATATTATACAAGGAATGGCAGTAAGTGGAATATGATGCGCTGACAAATTTAAATACTTCGTAACTAGACTAAGCTTAAAGTATTGCGGGCGATAGTATTAGATGATGTATTATTATTGATAATTCCTTCAACGTCAGAAATGACAGCAATTTTTATACTTTTTCGTTTAAATTGCACCATTTACTGAAAATAATGCTATCATGAGTAGTTTGAGGTACTTTCAAATCTCTCTGTGGACTCATTGTAGTGATAGAAAAATTTTTCTGGCACTGCCTGAACAGAAGAAACCAAATGGCGTACGATTACTAGGAATGCGGTTGAAGTCTACTTCAGAGTGTTTTTCAAAAATATGAATGATCAAAATCTTGTAGTAGTGCGAATGCAATACAGTTTATAAAAGAACTGAAGCTGCTCGTTAATTAGAGGTATCAAACACTGATAAGGATTTAACAGGTGGGTTGTTATCATAGAAACAAGGAAAAGTACAGTTTTCACTATAACCCCCCCTTTCTTTTTATTCCAGGTAAGGTTGTATGGGGCCGGGGGGATCGGATTTTTTTTTGAGAACAATCAGACTTTTTCTTAACCTTGTGAGCGTTCCAGCGGGCAAAGGTCTCTTGAAAATTTTCAAGAAGATCCGACAATTTCGAGCCAAATTTTGTTCACTGATGAGGACCATTTCTGGGTCTGTGAGTATGAAAACAAGCATTTGAAATGATGAGCAACATCAAGAGATTTTGAAGTTTAGTGTGGTCTTTGGGCCGGGGGGATCATATTTCTTCAAAAATCATGCCGGTGGGAGCGTAACCGTCTAAGGCAAATGGTATTACGCCACGATAATCGACTATTCCATGCCGGAAATTCAAAATTATTA